>JAQPPZ010004836.1:1200000-1800000 GCA_028583015.1 Wollemia nobilis | reverse complement strand
TCTAGCCTTGGAAAACCAATTGTTAGATGTTGGATGATATTTCTAAGTAATTTTGGAAATACATCAGGCATTTGAGCATATATTCAGAGGAACTTGATGGAGTGCATCCAAGTGGAGACAAAATTTACATTGTATTTGATAATCAAATTCTTGCTACTCTTAAAAGGCTATCATTTGATAAAGACCTTTCCAAGGAAAATGTGAGGAAGCACATTCTATAGGTTGATGACTATCACCCTCATTTGATAACCCCTAAACAAGAATACAAACATCTAATTGAAACTTACTTGCACTCGATCATAAGTTTTGTTGAGGCTACTATTAATATGGTATATTATGTAATCAAAAAACGTTTTTAGAACATAATAAATGAGACAATGGAGATCACCCTTTGCAATGAGGGTAGAATTACAATTGTTTATGCATTAGAAATATTGTGAGATGAGAGCCAAAAATCAGCATTGAAACTAGTGGAGATAGAATCCTCCTACTTGATTTTTGATTATTTTTTAAATCTTCCTCAAGATCTAGAGAAGGGTGGAAATCCATAATAGTCAGTGTTTGATCGATACAATGACACCTATCTATATAAAATTGGAAGCAATGTATTTTTGTATGCTTGTGGCTATCTAAGTAATGTTATTCAAGAGTTAGTTGTTAATTTTCAAGTACAAGAGGTCAAGATTTCATTGCTCAACCATTTTCATAGAACTTGGTAAAAATTAGCCTAAGCAATTGTCAACAATGTTAGATGAAGATGCGACAAAGATGGAATGAAGAGCAACATTGACAAAGAGCCTAGCATAGATGGAGATAGAATTTTTTGATTTCTTATGTGTATAGGCCATAGCACACCTACATCCCAAAATGTCTAAACTAGTGAGCATTAGATTTTTTTTGAAAATAAATACAAATGGTTCTATCATCAATTAATTGAATTTTTCACTGGAGTCATAAAAATTTGTTAGAAGACTCAAAAATAGAAAGATTTTACCATAATTTATGTGAAAGAATTGTTGCTATACAAAGGTTTTAGTTGGATGAAGGAGAATTATAATAGGCTAGAAGGGATTTGTTTTCTAATAGTAGTGGACCAACCATTTTCCTTCCTAGCCCACATTCACATTTGTAATAAGAGCATTTATTACTCTTAAAGGTGATGATTCAAAGCTATTAAAGTACAAAGGCCATAGGCAAGGTTCAAGGTCTTAGAGATCTATGATTCAACTTTGAACCTTTGTTTTTCCTTTAGTTGTGCACCTTTCTCTTCTATGCATGGGCATATATCTCTAAGAATTTTTTGGAGTCATTCTCTTTAGCTTAGAAGCCTTTGGTTGCCATGTTTGTTGATGTTTCGTTCCTTTTGCGTGGACATTAATTTTAGGGTTTGGTTTAATGCTTTATATTATTGCTTGGGTGAGCTTTAATTTAGTTTATGATTTGATTATTGCTTTACGTTATTGCTTTGGTAGGCTTAATTGGTTTAATTTATGCTTTACATTATTTCTTTGGTAAGTTTGAAGTTAGGTAAAGCTTTAGTTAGATTTAATATAGTTTAATCAAATCTTTAAAATACCGCTTTGGTGAACTTTAATATAGTATAATGCTGTGGTAGGCCTAAAAATATAGAGTTTTTTATGTGTTTTAATTAAATCTTATGTTAATGGATGGAATGCTTTCATAAAGCTTTAGTAGAATGGTAGAGGAGTTCTATGTTTATTTAAGCTTTACATCATTAACTGAATGCCCTTGCTAAGTTGAAAAGAGTATAGAATAGTTCCATGTTTTAAGAAAGCTCATGCGTGCTTTGTTGGAAAAATCTTGTTAAAATTATGTGGGTTGGTTTATGATTATCATTATGGGTAATGAAAGCTTTAAAAAGGTAGATGTTATAAGTTTTGTACATGCTTTGTTTTTAAGTAAGGAGCTTTGCTCGTGCATTGGTTTTGAAAGAGAAAATAAAATAATAATTCTTGAGACCTTAGTAAGTTAAAGGATTATTATTAAGATAAGTATGGGATTATTTTTGGTGAATTATTTCCTTCTATGTTGGTTTGAAAGAGAAAATAAAATAATAATTCTCGAGACTTTTGTAAGTTAACGAATTTTTACTAAGAGAAATATGGGATTCTCTTTGGCTGAATATTTTACTTGTGTATTGGTTTTGAAATAGTAAATAAAATAATTCTTGAGACCTTGGTGAGTTACAGAATTATTATCTAAAGAAGTATGAGATTCTTCTTGGTTGGTTGTTTATGTTTTATGCATGGTCTTTTGCATATTGGTTTTGGAAAGATCCAGTTGCATTGCATTTTGAGTTGTTTTGATCCCTAAGATAATCTCTCATGTTGTGGGTGGTTTGACAATCAAGGAAGCCACAAAGATTTTATTGGGAGTGGATCCCAAACAGTTGTTTTCTCAAAAGCTCTTCAAGAGTAATGTTGATATAAATGGGTAAAAACTTGTATTTGCTTGGATGATTTGTAAAACTTGATTACTGTTATAAATAGGGATTATGTTGTTTCCTTTGTGTTGTGAGCTACAAAGTAATTGGTTAAGTAATATTATGCCTTTAGCTAGATTGGATATTGCTTTGATTAAGAATCATATTAATAGTTAATCTCTTGAGCTCCTATATCTAAAATGATGGAATATTTCCTTGAAGCATTTTTATAAGTATTGGAGATAGTAATGTGGTTTAATTCTATCATGGTTTAGGTAGATTTTGCTTAATTATTTATATCAATGCTTGGATGTGGCTTTGTTAAGAGGATATCTTAGATTATATCTTCTAGTATTTCTTTTGATAGTTTGTATCATGCTTATTGTATTTGAAATGTTTACCTAACCTTGGGTTAGGTTAGAATGTTCCTCTAAATAAGCCATAAAGCCCAATCTTGGGATGAGTTTGGGTGAAGGCAATAACTAGGAAGAGTCCTAAAAGGGGTTGTGCACATGCAATAGCTAGGAAATCATAAACCTAGGAAAGTTGTGAGAAGACAATAACCAAGGTACTTGTGAGCCGTTGTACCTTGAACATGTAGGTTTAGGTATGTCCTATCTAAATATTGGGAAAAACTATTCACAAGATAATAGTGATGATCCCTTAATCATGTAGGATTAGGTTATCATAAAGTTGTCGTTGAAGTGAAAAAAACTATTCACAAGATAATAGTGATGATCCCTTAATCATGTAGGATTAGGTTATCATGTAGTTGTCATTGAAGTGAAAATGACCTTAGTTAACTCATAGAAATGTGGTAACTAAGAACCAAGGATCTACACTATTCAACCTATCTAAATGGATTTAGAGTCAAGATAGGGAATGAGTGTCCCCATTTAAGTGTGTAAGTCTTAAAGGATAATCCCTATGCCATGGTCATATGGTTCCATGTAGAGGGGGTATGGAAAATGTGGGAGGAAAACTTTATGCATCCTTCTAAATGTGTAGGTTTAGTAAGGTAAACCTCAAAAAATAAGGGATTTGGCCACCCCTATCCACTAAGTGTCATCTGCAATAACTTGGAACTCAAATGTGGTGAAGCCTTATATATTGAGTTAAATAAATTAGGGGTATTCCTCTTGTAAGCCTTTGTTTATAAGTGTTCTTTTTGTTTAAATTGGGTTGGTAGTTTTGGGTTGTTACATGTTTATATTTGCTAGTGATGATTACAGTTATTGCATATGGAGGGTGGAAATAATATTTTAAAGAATAAGAGTACCAACTCAAGCAATGGTGTAGTTCACTTTGTATATGGGACCCCAAGATCAAAATAAAAGATAGAAAGCATACCAAATAATGTAATACATGAGATGTTGGAGTCTATTACATTGTTTGGTGCTTGCAAAGTAGCTTGTAAATATTTTGTAAACAATTGGAGTCTAGAGTCTTTTAAATATTGGTTATTTAGTGTTTGTTATTTAGTTATTATTAGAAGTTTGTCATTATTGGAAATTCAATTAAATATATTTCTATTATGAGAAATATGAAGAGTCATATCTCCGAGATGTTTGAGTAGATGAATAGTTTGTTGAAGTTGAAATGTCAAGAGTCTTTATGAAAACTACATGTGGAGCAAGAATATGAGATGTATGTAATGAAATTTCAACACTTCATTGGTATTGGAATACTAAGTGTGTATTACATAGAATATAGTAAGTTTACATATTTGTTTGAATACTTGTGTATTAATAATGTGATATTTAACTTTAATGTGTGTGTCTGTGTTTGTGTTTGAATACTTGTGTATCAATTATGTGATATTTAATATTTGTGTTTGTGTGTGTGAAAAGTGCGTATATGCTAACAAAAATGAGGAAGAAGAATTTTTCCATGCCCCTAAATCCCATAACAATAGATGAACCATTCTCCTAATGCGGATTGCACTTCATCAAAATGATCAACCTACCATCAAGCAAAGATCATAAATGGATCCTTACTACTACATACTATTTTACCAAATGGGTAGACATAGTATCGTTAAAGAAGGCTGCTAAGAGGATAATAATAGAACTTCTAGAATAAATTATCACCAAGTTTGGAATTAGTAACTTAATTATCATAAATAGTTTCAAAGCATTTATAAGGGCCAAAATTACTCAAGTTTCCTTTTAGTATGGTATCTATCTGAAGGCCTCTTCAAGGTATTGCCCACAAGGTAATGGGTTGGCAAAATATATAAACAAGAACCTAGTACAAATCTTGAAATTAATTAGTTCAAAAAATTAGTGGCAATGGTACTATTGGAGCAAAAATTGACTCAACATCTGAAAACCCCTAATTTGGTTTTCAATATGATTGACAGAAGATTGCTAGCCTTTGTTGCATTTTTCATCTGAGAATTTTACTTTCATATTTTTGAAAATTTGGAATTAACCTAAGCATTTTGGTTTTGATTTGAACCTATGGCCATTGCTTTATCATGTGAAAAGTGATTAAGGCTAAATTTTTGAGCACCCGGTACCTTGGCAAAATTATAAAAATACTTGACTTCAAATTAAGGGTCATGGCAATCACAATAATTGGACCTAAGCCTAATGAATAAACTATTAAGTCCTAAAGTATTAGAAAAAGATAAATCAAGGCCTAATGATGAAGCACCATGGTCTAAAGTCCAAAAACCTAAGGTTGGAACAAAGGTCTTAATTAAATTTCTCAAGGGTATGCACCCCGTTGCGTTAAAAATCGAGCACCTTAAAACAGATCTAAGGGCAGTGCTCCATCAAAGAAAATCCAATAGACGCGCTTTCTTTGATTAAATAATTCTTTAAAATATTGTGGTCAAAGGAATTAAAGTCTAAAGTTTTGAAAGTAAAATTAATCAAAACATTAAGGGTATGCACCCTATTTAATTAAGCAGTGATCTAATCAGGTAAATCTGACGATAACACTTAATAGAGATCTGATCAGATGATAGTGCTCTCATGAAAGGTGCATTAAAAAAATCTAAAGACCGTAAGATTAATTAAAATGGATAAATAATATTAGCGAGGGTCTAATACATTGGATAATTATCCCCCTTTCATATTAACCAAAGTTTAAATCAAGTACCCCTTGGTAACTAACCCCGCAGGTTGAAAGAATCGACGGATGCACCAATCTCAACCAAGATCTGATGGCTATGCTCAGACAAAAATATAAACGTTGAATGGTAAGAGTATCGGGTAACATAAAGTTGAGGTCGTGATTAATCATGCATTAGTAAGGGTTTAATACGTTACTCATTACCCCCTTTTGGCTTAATTCGAGATTAAGGGAATATGATGATGCACCCATTTCAATTATTAAGTGTGCAGATTACAGGAGATCTAAGGGCAACACCTCATCAATGAGAAATCATATGGATGAGCTCAATTTGATAAACACTATGGTCTAAAAATGAAAAAGCCTAAGTACGATGGTCAAGGAAGATTCAACGATTGCGCTTAATCAAGGATTTATCCAACGGATGCACATTTGCCTCAAATTGCCAAGGTAAACCAAGGTATTCTCACAAGGTTATGATTAAACCATGCATAAAATGGAAAGAAATCAATGGTTCATGAAAAAATCGGATGGTAGCACTCGCTTCAAATAAACAAAGGTAAATCAGTCGATAAGAAAAGACTTGATTAGTCAGATTAATAATTTTTAACGAGGGCCTAACACATTACTAATAATTTCTCTTTTATTTAATTAAGATTAAGGGAAATCAATAGCGAGCACCTTTCTATTACCTAACCCATAGGTTACTAAATATCTGAAGATAGCGCTTGAGCAAAAGTCAATCCGATGGTCGTGCTTAGCCATGAAACACCAAGGGTAAGTCAAAGGAGGTTAACCATGCTCATGATTAAAGATTGTGCAGGTCTGAGCAATATCGACGGATGTGCTTCCACCAGGGATAATCCAATGGCATCGCATATCACAAAGTGGTTGACCCATGAAAGGGCCCTATCCAAGTCAAAATCAAATACACCCCACGTACAAGTATATCCAACAATTGTGCTTGAGCATGATTGATCTAATGGTCATGCTTCAAAAGAGTTACTCGAAGGTTAAAAGAGGGTTCATTAAAGTAATAATAAAAAAATATCGATGGATGCTCTTGATCCTGTTAAAATCCAATGGATGTTATGTCACAAAGCTATTAAAGGTTGACAAGTCAAATAAAGACAAAAAATAAATCCGATGGTCACCTGCAATCAGGAAAATATCTACAGTAGTGCTTTATCTGAACAAGTGCCCATTAAAGGAATACTATTACATCATAATCTGATGGTAGCACTTGGCCAATCTAAATCTAACGACCATGATCTAATCGAAGCCATAAAAAGAACAAGAACATCCATCGTTGATTGATCCAACGACCGTGCTTGTACCAAGAAATATTCGATGACAACGCTTCGTCAAAGCTATCGTCCTTTAAGAAGGGGATCGAACGGTCACACCTATCCCCGATTTAATCCAATGACTACACTTTAATTAAAATCATCAAAGGAAATCAAGGGCCGATAAACAAAGTATAGATATAACAAATCCAATGATCGCGGTAAATCCTGACCATATCCGATGGTCGTGCTTGGCCAATCTACTTGGACGTTAAGAACTAATCAAATAGAAGTGCATGGTTACATAATTGATCTAACGGTAACCCATCGATGAGGTAATATGATTAATGTATTAAAATGAAGGTTAGTAATGGTTTGATTATTCTTTCATAACTAATATTCAACATAAGGATAAGGTCCAAAATTAATTTTAAATCAAAAATTAATAAACACAATAGGATGAAAGCCTTGATCTAATACTTATTATAATATTGGTTAATTAGTGAAATGCCAAGTTATCTACTATACTGTGCACAATAATTATTGGCATGTACCTTTTTTTTTTGGTAAATAAAAGTCTTCATTAATTACTGGGTTTTGCAAGTTAACCCAAAACCTATTACAATATCCAGCCTTCTGCTGAGATTGTAGATCCTAGTCATCCTTGAAACTTTCTTACCAGAAATTGTGTTGAATCCCCTACAACACCTTACTAACAAAGCACACCCATACCTAAACATAACTGTAAACATTACTTACATTGACAGGAATTGAAGTTTGGAACTTTGCACTTGTGAAACTTGTTGCTTGCCCATTTCCTATTCTCTGTCGAAATCTTCCAAGGCTTACACCCTGTTACCTTCATTTCCAATTTGGTATGATTTAGAGGGAAACCCCATAGTTATTACCAGCTCCATGGGGAAAGAACACCCATTCATATTTCTCCTTAATGGGTAGGTTTCTTTTCATGACTAATAATGTTTTCCACTTCACGTGGCACACCTTGTGTCCATGTCACCAAACTACCAACATCAACACCTATGTTGGCTAATTTTTCAGTTGACCTGTTGGCCTCACGGTACACGTGACGAGCCCTCCTATTCTGTCTTGCCGCAAAAAGGATCCTCACTTCATGGATGACTCCCTCGATTCTCCATGGAGGTTTTTGCCATTGGTTAACAGGTTGATGATGTTCATAGAATCACCTTCAATCATCAAGTTACCTTGAGTTGCTTGGGCTACTTGCAACCCTCTCCAAAGGGCTCTAGCTTCGCTTCGTTATTAGTTCTGATTCCCAATGGTTCAGTGAAGGCCTTGACCAGATTTCCTTGATGATCCCTGATTATTCCTCCAGCTCCAGCTCTTCCCGGGTTCTCCTTGGCTGCACCATCAAAATTTAGTTTAAACCAACCCTGGGGGTGGCTCCCAAGAAATCCCATTTTTGGGATTGGGCAAAGGAATGGAAGGTTTGTCCTCAATACCTAAGGCCCGAGCTAATTGTTTTTCTTGGGGAAGAATTGAGTGGTTCTCATCCACTAAGGTGCTAAGGTTTTCTTTCGCAAAGACAATAATCCTGTTGAGGATGGTTTTGGGTTGTGAATGGTATCCTTAAAGGCTCTATGGTTCCTTTCTAGCCAAATCTCCGGAGAAAATGATGCCAACAGATTTTCCATAGGTACTTAAGTTTTAGGCTAACAAAGGGTTGAGGCCATTGATGGAACACTTCAGATATAAGAGGAGGCTTAACCCACGAGATCCTAAAGGCTTGGAAAAGTTCATCCGGGATGGACTCCGCTATCGGACACTCCAGAAACAAGTGTTGGGTTGTCTCCCATCCTGACCTGCACATGTAGCAACGGTTAGCAATAACCATACCTTTGGATAACATATTGTCCATAGTGAGGATTTTCCTTGAATCACCAACCATGAAAAAAAGGATATTTTAGGAATTAAGCCTTTGATCCAAACCAAACTCGGTTGAAATTGTTGACCTTCCACATTGAGAAGCAAATTATAGGCAGACTTAACTGTGAAGTCACCACTTTCAGTCTCAGCCCAAACAATGTGATCTTCATCCTCTCCAGAGGGAATAATTTCTTGAGTTAAAATGTTATAAAGCTCTTCAGACTCCGCTTCAAAACCCTGTACTCTGATGTGTTTCCACCTATTGATATTTATATCCTCCACATATAATTTGCAACCTTCTTCCCAATATCTTGCTCCATATGCTCTTGAATCCTAGCCAAACGAGGATTCAGGGATAACTCCTCAGCTCTCACCCATCGATCCTTCCAAAAGTCTATTGTTTGCCCATTTCCTAGAATCCATCTAAGACCTTTCTTGACAAGATCCCTGCTCGTGAGGATTGCCTTCCAAAAAGTAGACCCCCTGCTTGCTAAGTTGTCATTAAGGAAGTTCACACCTTGGAGGTATTTCCTCCTAACTATGGCAGTCCATTCATTATCGACCTTAGTCAATAACCGCCATGCTTGTTTGGCTAACAGAGTTGTATTGAGATGAGCAACTCTCCTCAATCCTAACCCCCCATCAGCTTTAGGTTTGCAAACCTTGTTCCAACCTACTAAATGGATCCTTTTCTTATCCTCAGTCCCTGACCAGAGAATTTTTTTTTGAAGCTGCTCAATTTTGTGATACACCTTTTGGGAGCTACGAAGCGATAGGAAGTAAACGGGTATACTTTGAAGTGAAGCCATAGTTAAAACTGCTTTACCTCTTGAGATAACAGATGTCCTTTCCAACCTGCTAGCTTTTTTGGATCCTCTCTAGAACTATGTTCCACATTGATCCTTCAGGTTTCCCCGTAAATAGGGGAAGACCTAAATAGGAGGTGGGAAGGGATGCAATCTGACATTCCATGATCCTTGCTATGTTGTTTTGCCTAGGAATGGGGGTATTGATGAAATAAAGTTTGCTCTTATCAAAATTCACTTTCTGTTCAGCCGCTTCTTCATACATTATGAGAATATTTTTAATCCTTCTTGCCTCAACCACAGAAGCCAAAGTCGGTAGCAATGTATCATCAACAAATTGTTGATGTGTCACGAGGTAGTTAGCGACGTGGCCTTGATACGATATGAGTCCAGCTACCTTCTGCCTTAATGGTTCTTCCCAAGGCCTCAGCTACAATGATGAACAACATAGGACTTATGGGATCTCCTTGTCTTAGACCACATTTGCTTTGAAAAAAACCTGTAGTAGACCCATTAACCAAAACTAAAAAACAAGGCTTAGAAATACACTCTCTTATTAACTTGACCCATTTCATGTTGAAGCCAAATTTTAATAAAAGCCTCTAGGAATTCCCAATTTATCCTGTCATAAGCTTTGTTCATGTCTAACTTTAAAGCCATGACTACTTTTTTGGTCTGAGTGGTTGTATGAAGAGCCTCATGAACAGTAATAACTCCATCTAAGATTGATCTTCCTTGTACAGAACTTCCTTGACTTGGATCAATGATAACCGGTAGAACTTTCTTCAAACGGTTGGCTAAAACTTTGGACAGAATTTTATAGGATATATTACACAGGCTAACCGGCCTAAAGTCAGCCATAGTCTTGGGGTTGGGGCCTTTAGGGATCAAAGCAATGAAAGTTGAATTGAAACCCCTTGGAATATGATTTGAACTTTGGAACTCCTTGATTGCAGCAATAACTTCTGCTCCAACAATATCCCAACAAACTTGGAAAAACCATGGTGAAAACCCATCCGGCCCAGGAGCTTTGTCAGGATCCATGTTAAACAAAGCCTCCTTGATCTCTTCATCTAAAAAAGCTATTGTAAGAGACTCGTTAATCATTTCATCAATGAGTTGTGGAATGAATTGAAGGAGAGAGTCCTTTGCTTGGGCATTACAGGCCCGTTCTTCACCCAATAATGAACTAAAAAATTAACAGCCTCGTCCCTGATCTCCTGAATGTTTTGAGTTGAGGATCCATCCACCTTAGTTAAATTTCTAATATTATTGTTGCTTCTATTGCTCAATGTGGTAACATGGGAAATTTTTGAATTAGAGTCCCCTTCCTTTAGCCATAATGCCCTTGATTTCTGCCTCCAATACATCTCTTCACAAGCTAAAATATTATAAAACTCACAAAGGGTTTCCTTCTCTTCAGTCCTTGTCGCCTCATCATAGGTTCCATTTTGGATTTTGCTTTCTATTATTCTCAGTTTTCCCCCACTTCTCTCTTATTCTCAAAAATATTTCCAAAGACTTCTTTATTCCATATTCTAAGGTTGTTTTTCACCATCTTAAGTTTTTGAGATAGTTTGAAGGAAGCACTTCCCTGGATGAGTTGTTGCCACCATTCCTCTATTCGTTTCTTGAAGTCCGGATGTTTAACCCACATTGATAGAAATCTGAATGGCTTTTTAAAGGAGTTAGCCTGAAATGCCTCCCATAGAATAAGATTATGGTCTGAAGCGCATTTAGGAAGGGCTTGTAACGTTGAATCACCAAACATTGTTGTAGCTTCCTTGGATAAAAAAACCTGTCCAACCTTTCTTGAATCAGTGACTTCCTATCCTCTTGTTACTCCATGTAAATTTGGCTCCTTTTAGTCTTACATCCATCAATTCATTTGTGTTAATGAATTCATTGAAGTCCTCCATGCTCCTTGAGGGTAACCTAGATCCTCCCTTCTTATCAGATGGGTAAAGGGGGTATTGAAATCTCCCCCAATCACCCAAGGAATGTCTTTAAAATCTTGGCTCAAATGCCCCAAAAACTCCCACAGTTCAGACCGCCCTTGGACAGAGGTGGGGGCATAAACATTTGACATAATCCAATTCTTATTAGTATCAAAATCATGAAATAATACGCTTAAGACTCTTTCATTTGCTTGAATAATACTTCCTTCTATTTTAATAGGATCCCATAAGATCATGAGGCCCCCAGATGCTCCTCTCTCCTATTGAAAGGCCACTTCCCCTTGCTTCCAAATCCTTCTAGCTATAAGTGTTGATTGTGCCGCATCTGTTTTGGTTTCTTGAAGAAAAATGATAGTAGGATTCCAATCCTTCCTTATAGACTTCACCATCCTTTGTTTTGGTGGGCCGTTTAGGCCTCTCACATTCCATGAGAGAACCTTCATTTAGACTGTTTGATATTTTTCCCCACCCCCTTCCCTGATCCAAAGGGGTTTGTCAATTTTGCTATTATCCTGGCTAGGAATAGCTTCTTGTAACAATGTTCTTTGCTTTCCGTTTGCAATTTCTTCATTGATTCTCATTCTATAGTGCTCTGTTGTAGATATTCTCCCTTTCTTTCTTTCACTTCCATAATCTATCGGAGGCTTGGTAGTGCTTCTAGTCTATTTTGGACTGAAATGAGGGGCATATCTTGTGATAGTCTAGGGCTTGAACCTTCTTCCTCATTTTGGGGGTTTTCAATTCCCTCTTCATCCTCGACCTTGTTTTGGTTCACCTCTCCTATCTGGTTCCTAAACAGGGGCTTTCCTTCAAGGAACCTTTTACCGTTGGGCTCGTCTGATAAGGGATAATTTGCTCCACTACCGGATTAGGAGCTACATTCCTGGCTCTTGTTTCCACAACTTTGACTCTTGACTCTATTTTTTCCATGTTTAAACTGAAATGACCTGGCAATTTTCTTCATTTTGAGCATAGCTTTTGGGGCTTTTGTCATAGCTGTGGATGGTCCCGATTTGGATGGGGAGTCTAGGGTTTTAGGAAACTTTACATCGATGGTATCATCCTTACTATTTTCTTTTTCAACTTCTAGATTTTCTAGGATATCAAACATGTTCAAGTTGGGATCTTTATTACATACCTTATGATTTTTGCCTCCCTCATTATGTTGCTTTCCTTTCTCCTAGATTTTTTCTAGTTCTGTGTTGGCTTGGTCAGCCTGGTTATTCTTAACTTGTCTGTATCCTTCCAAGTTAAGACGCGGTCCTTGAAACTTTGGGATCCCTCTCCCATTAGCTTTCCCCGAGAAAACCTTCGCTCGTGGCTTCCTTGTTTGTAGTTATTGTTAGACATTGGGCTTGAAGGTGGCCCTGGGTTTTGCACACGCTACAAAATGTCGGCTTGTTCTCATACTCCATAGGCTGAATCCTTAGAAACTCTCCATATGCTAGTTCCACCTGAGAAGGTAGATCGAGAATCCAAGTTTGCATTTACATAGATCCTTGGCATGCGTCAGTCTAGTCCTTGCCCGGGTTGAATGGTCTATTGCCACGAGCTCTCCTATCGTCTTTGCTATGCCACTAAGCCAGTACTCATTAACAAACTGGGCTGGGAGGTTTGGTAAGCGGACCCAAATGGGTGCTATATTAATGTTCTACTTCTCAGGGTTGAAATCCTCCCCCACTTCCTCAGAAAGAGGCTACGCCTTCCTAGAAACCAGGGTCCTCCTGTCAAGATGCGCTCTGCATCATCTTTGTTGTTGAGTCTTATCATAAAAAAACCTCTTGACATGGCTACGATTTCTAAGCTTCCTAAAGTTTTCCACTTTGTCGCGGCCCATGAGCGAATAGTCTCAATGTCCGGCCTTCCTCCCAAAAACTTGCCAACTAAGGATGATGCCTCCATATCCAAGAATCTTTCCATAATCTCCACTGGCATAGTTAACCTGTTATTGTTTGGTATTAGGGGCGGTAGTTCACTGACTGGCTCCTTCTTTTTCCCTTTCAGCATTTCCAAAAAGGTTGGGCCCTTGTTGCCAGCTCCCGAACCCCAGTGGGACCCTTTGTCTGAGGGTTTATCTGGAGGATCTGTACCTTTAGCCTTTTCGAACTGAGCTGACAGGGAATCCTTTTCCTTTCTAGCTACAACATTCTGCCCTGCCTCTGGATCTTCTCCTTCCGTTGGTTCAAAATTCTTGCCTGCCATTTTTGCTCCTCCTCCGCTTCCTCCATCGCTCCTCATCTCTCCTATTTTTTTAATTTTCCTTTATTTCACTATAATACTTTAAACAGTAAATTGGCACGTACCTTTGTTATTACACAACTATCATTTTTACAGGTCTAAAAAGTATCGAGCCAGGATGCCCAATGCATATCTGCATCCAGAGGTAATCATGAGTTGAAAAATCCCATAATTCTGCATCCCAGTGAACAAATCATACAGTCAAATATCCCAAAAGAGGGTGGACATTCCCTAAGTCACCCGAAACAAGGACCAATACAAAAAACTAGGCGATTACAATTTCACGAGAACATACACCAAGCCAATGAACACCATAGAATCTGGTAATGACCAGGGAAGGAAAGGTTCGAACAGTCAAAACAAATCCAACATATGGTACTAAGATGAGCTTAATACAGACTGATCCAAAGATAAATCCTAATGCTCAAGTCGAGGATCATATTATGAGGATGATGGCGTATCATATGGTAAAAAATATATAATAAACCTTTTTGAACGAGCTCACACCCAGGTCTGAAAAGTATCGATCCAGGATGCCCAATGCATATCTGCATACAGAGGTAATCATGAGTTGAAAAATCCCATAATTTTGCATCCCAGTGAACAAATCATACAATCAGATATCCCAAAAGAGGGTGGACATTCCCTAAGTCACCCAAAACAAGGACCAATACAAAAAACTAGGCGATTACAAGTTCACGAGAACATACACCAAGCCAATGAACACCATAGAATCAGGTAATGACCAGGGAAGGAAAGGTTCGAACAGTCAAAACAAATCCAACATATGGTACTAAGAGGAGCCTAATACGGACTGATTCGAAGACAAATCCTGATGCTCAAGCCGAGGAACATATTATGAGGATGATGGCGTATCATACAAAAAATATATATAATAAACCTTTTTGAATGAGCTCATACCTAGGTCCTCGACTTATAAAAGGAATAATGAAGGGTAGCTAAAGAAGCATCACAGAGGAAAATGATAGAGTGCACAATGCATGAGTACAGTCATTTCCTGCTCTACAACTTTAGAAGATAGAGAAAGTGTACAAAGAGCAAGTTATGGCTTTGGAATTGCACTCCATGCTTTGATGGAATATAGTTACATAGGGGACACTCCGACAGATTATAGTTAGGGAGGCTATGTATATGTACTTTCAGATCTTGTTTTCCATTCCCTCCCTCCTACTTATCACTGCCCCCCTCTTTTTAGGTATTCTCTCTTGACCGCCCCCATCGTTCTCCCCACATAGTGCCATCTCATCACCATCCATTGTGTGAAGCCACCCCCTTTGCTCTCTCCTCCCTTGTCACCACCATGTAACCAATGCCATCCCATCCTTCTGACCCTAGCATGCCACTTCTTCCCTTCACCATCACGTTGGGTTTGTCCTTTGTAATCTTGATCTATGGTTGTCTGGTAGAATTTCCATTGCACATCCACCTGACCAAGTTAAGCAAGAAGTAGCAGAATATACCTAAGTATAGATGCATTGCTTGACTAAGCAAAAGAAGAAAAATAAGTGTGCCAAATCTATTTGGCACAAGAGCTTCCTTCAATCCAAGAGTAAATTGTAACAAGAATACAAAGTTGAGCTAGCTGTACTAATTTAGAAATCAAATCATATAGCAACAGGTGTAAGGCCAGGATTGTACCAAGAATAATAGATTTAAGAACCAGAGGCTACAAAAGGAAGCAGTCGCGATCAAAATCTGCATCAAGCATTTAGATAGCATTTATTGCTAAGAGGTATACTTGAGTGACCTACTAGTTGTGTTGTTGTATCTTCTTTTGTGTGTCTATTTTCTTTGCCATTCCTTATTCTTCCATTTTCCATACAATATTTTGATAGAAAAGTGCAAAAGAAGCTGAGATTATTTTCTGTCCTATTGAGCCTGAGATTCAGAGACTGTTGTTACCAGATTGGAACAAGGAGAGTAGGAGAAACCTGTTACATTATTTAAATAGAGTGTCTTCATTGTTTTAATACATTTATTTGATAAAAATAAAGTTAAAAGGTGTCTCACCTACTCTGCATGTAATTTGTTGTTAAATAAATACAATTTTGGATTTCATTCTTATTAAATCTTTGTATTGGAACTGTGTGTTACTACGTAATGTGTTACATTATTTGAATGTATTACGTACGTTTCTTTTGTTGGCCAACTGTTATGTTTATTATGATATTCAAATGAATATGATAGTGCCAATTCTCTCTTAATTCTATTTGTTCTTTTTCATGTTATAAACGTTGTTAAATTGCTATAACAGCCCAATGAATCTAGGCACCGGTCTACATAAGGCATAATATTGGTTATTTTCATTGCTTGGTAATTTTAATACATATAGAATAATTCCAATACGGAGCATGTAATACTTGTAAAATTGTCATATTATCGTTGGGATTTCCTTACCCATTCTATATTTTCTCCTATAGCAATAGCTATTTTAAATCAGAATGAAGAGGCAGGTTGACCAGAGCTTGTAATAGCTCGTTGGTTTCAAACGGTTTCTTGTAGCGTGAGAATCAAATCCTATGGATGCAATAAATGGTTCCAAAAGGTACCTCCACCTTAGGATATCCTTATGGATAGATTACATCACTCCAAATAAAGCTTTAAGATGTTCTCCCTACACATTGGTCTATGGTAAAGAAGCTAAATTACCTATATCAATAGATATCCTTAAGCTTTAGGTATTGTACTAGTTGGAGCTTCAACAGAATGATGCCATGACTACAATTATGGTAGAACTACTTAAGCTTAAAGAACTAAAGAAAAGGAATGTAGATCTTGAGAAAAAACTAGGGACCAAGGATCTAATAAAAGAGGTTAACAATGTATATTAGGAGGATATTATCAAGACTACATCAACACTCTCCCAAGTGTTCAAATTTATTGATGCAACCATTAATAAAAGCTCTTAGATGGATTAGGAGATTAAATAGAGCCTCAATGAAGCCTATATAAAATTTACAAATGTAAAAATATATTGAGTAAAGTTGACCATCTTATTAGACCCTAAATTAGTGGTTGTAGGAATTCAAGATAGAGAGGCAATGATCCAAAGAGTAAGTGATCTTTTTCAAAAGGAATAGGATGCATAGTAATGCAAGACTCATATTACTACCATAGCCTCTACTATTGCAAACTCAGTCACATTGACTCTTCAGTTCAAAAGGGCCTTCCATCTCCCTAGGATGAAAATAACAAGCTCCTTTTAGAGCTAGAATATTTACAACTACTTAGGTAGTAGAAAGAAAATTTCATCCTTTTTTTAGTATGTTGGACCCTCCCACTATAGATGATATAGCTTGGGTTATTGAGCCATTAATAGAGCTTAAGATTCATTTACATGAAGTCATGAATTGTACAAGAAATTTATCTTAAGATGACCAATTGGAGCTCTAGATGTGCTATAGGTAGCTCAAGAACATGGGCTACCATCAAAATATGAGTGGAAGGAAATAAAAATCATGCTAGATAAATCATCTATCCAATGATCCTAGAGCATTGATTGCAAATATTTCTTATGATCAGTGTTTAGGGATCCCTAACAATAGCAATGGTAATTACATATCTAGAGGCCCAAAATCCTTCAATATTAATGATTCTAGATCTAGAGACCTCAAGGCTAACAATAATTAAATGCAAATAGATCCTTAACATGGATTAGACAAGGCATTTTGAATCTCTTGCATAGTTTTAGAGGGAAAATTTCCCCAATTTTATCTATAAATAATAGTTTATGCTTCATTGCAAAGGATTGGAAAGTTGCCTACTAGTGCCTAATATATGGCCCGTTGTGTAATTTTCCTTTCATTTTCTCTTATGTATCAGTTTGGACTCGAACCTTGAATTATTTTGTTATTAGTTTTCAATCCCTTTTTGCCTAGCATATCTATAAAACAATTATATGAAGCTATGACTATTTTATCTCTATCTTGGTTCTTATATGTATATGTTATGCATGAATGCTTTTGTTAGACCAACAATATGTTTACTTTATTACTTTTAACAAATGGTGCTAGTGTTCATTCATCCCATTGGTGCATAATAGGTTCTCTGATCTTGGTGCATCACCTCTCGTAGCATAGGATTTTTATTTTTTTGTCATCTCTCTCCTTCCTTTTCCTATGATGATTGCAAGTAGCTTAGGAGTAGTTTAGAAAGGTGGTCATTGAATATCATAACACATAAGGATCCTACCTTAGAAAATTTTTAAAGGTTATCCTTAGAGTCACATCCCAAGCTGTCTAGACTTTTGGTTGTGTTGCTCTATGTGAGGTATGAATATCGAGTGCATTCGACCACTATAATGGATGACCACGACATTCTGAGATGATAACACTTATTATTTTCTCTAACCATGGAAAAGAGAATTTAAATTCATGATCCTCTGTTAAAACCCCTCTTTTAGCTAGCCTATTTGCACATTTGTTCCCTTCCCTTAACATATGTATGAATCTAATTTCTTCAAACTTTGTAGCAAGCTCTTGTATTTCCACAATGATCTCTTGTATGTCCCATGGAGCCTTTGCTTTACTCAAATTGTATTTATTACTATTAGTGAATTTCCTTCCATCCATACTCCATTTCATTTGTCTGCATATTACTAACCATTCCAAAGTTGCCCAAGCTTCAAATTAATTATTAGTCTTAAATACACTATTGAAAGTGTAATGTGACAAAATATCACCCCTATTATTTCTAATCATTCCTCCTCTTGTTGTTGGTCTTGGATTTCTTTTAGATGCTTTCTCAATTTTTTTTGTTCCAACTTCACTTTCAATAGTTTGCACTTTATATTATTTTCCTTCCTTTTGTTTCTCTTATACCCAACATTATAATTATATTTTATGACTTGAATCCATATATCAAGGCTCTCTACTTTAATAATATGGACTGGGTGAGTTGATAGGGTTGGTTTAGACTCATATATGGCTAAACAAATCTTCCTTTCCATTACCTCTAAACCGCTTTCATTTCCTTTAAATATTCCTTTTTTCCTTTAAAGACATACTGTAGAAAGTATTGTATCTTTCAATGTATCCCAAATTATCTATAATTCTTCACTTTTAAAAGTGCTCTATCATTACTTTAACCATTCTTCAATTCTTCCATTCATCACCATTCATTTACCAAGCATATTAAGAATACATTGCCATAGTTCCCAGACTATTGAATAGTATCCCAAGAGATAGTTTATACTCTCCTTATTTTTACATAGAACACATTATGAGGGCCATGGAAATCCCTTTTCATTAGGTGACCTACTAGCCATACAAATATTTTAACTTTTGGAATGCCTAGGCTATCCCAAATATCTCTCCATATTATTATAATTTTCCTATTTTGTTGGTGCTTTACAGTATATCTGCTTATTACTATGTAGTATCCTAAGCTATTCAACTCCCAAGTAAGCCTATCCTTGGCTCCCCTTGGAATAATCACTATTGTTATCTTTATACTAAACTACCTCTTAGCAATAATGTTTGGTATACTTGTAAAAAATATTTCCATTGTATCTTCCTTCTTAATTCTTATACATAATGTTTGAAACCCTATCACCACATTTATCTTGAAGTAATAGCATCCATGGTTTCAAAATTGGATCTAGATTTTGTGGTTTTTTATCACACCAAGTATCCATCCAAATAGATTTTTTTTTCATTTCCCACCACCCGTCTTGGACCTTGAATTACTAGATCAGTTGATTTTTTAACCATTCTATAGTGAAGAACCATCTAATAGTGAGAATGTAGTAAATATTAAGCTTAGGTCATTAAGTTCAATGTATTTAGAAAAATTATTGCCCATTTTCTTTGAATCTCTTTGTACAATCTCCAACTTACTAATCCTATTAGAGCTAAGTTTGCATCCTTAAGAACTCTTAAACTGAGACCTCCCCTAATTTTATCATTACACACCTTGATCTATTTCACCAAAGGAAATTTCCTTTTATCATGTAATCCTAACTATAAAAATAACTAGATCAAACTTTTTTCTATTGCTAGTTTATTCTAGACTTTACTTATAACTACATTTCACAATTCTATCCTTATTCTCCCTATAGTCGTAGTTTGTCGTTTGGGATTGTTGGAGCCAAATTTGACTCAAACTTTGAAACCCCCAAATTTAAATTTTTGGTTTCATCAATATAAACAAGCATTGTTGGTCTCTTTGCATATTTTTAAAGAAGTTGGTTTAAATATTGCTATCATGTGCACCTTTGAAAATTGTTGTCTTAAAAGAGTTGCCAAAGTCATCCCTCATGATAAAATCCGACCATTGAAATACAAGGTTTAGTCTTCCAAATAAATGAAGTCTCCCTTAGACTTAAATCAAATGATAAATCTTTAAGTCCTAAGGTTTTCAAAAGTAATGGAATAATTTAATCAAATACCTTGGTCTAAAGCCCGAAAAGCATAAAGTCCAAACTAAGGTCTTAATTAAAACCTTGAGGGTATGTGCCCCGTTGCTTTAAAAATCGAGCACCTTGAGATCAATCAAAAGGTAGCGCTTCACCAAAAGAGAATCCAATGGACGCGCTTTCACAAAGGAACCCGAAGGTTAAGTCAAAGGTCAAATGGTCTAAAAATATTATAACCTAAGGTCAAAAGTAATTAAAATTAATAAAATCTGTGCAACTTTGCTAATCTGGACGGATGCGCTTGAGCTAAGCCCAATCCAATGGATGCATGCTTTAATTAATAAATGCTTTAAAATGATGTGTTCAAAAGAATTAAAGTCTAAAGGTTTAGAAAGAAACATTAATTAAAACCATTGAGGGTATGCACCCCATTAAATTAAACATCGAGCATATCAATCGAATCTGATGATAGCGCTCGATCAGAATCTGATACGATGGTGCTCTTACTAAAGGTGCATCAAAAAGATAAATAAACATAAGATTAATTAAATCTATTAAAAAATATTAGCGAGGGTATAATACATTAGATAATTATCCCCCTTTCAGCTTAATCAAAGTTTAAAATCATGTGCCCCTTGTTAACTAACCCTATAGGTTGATCAAGATCAATGGTCACGCCAACATTACTCGAAATTCGATGGTCGTGTCGAAATCATAAATGGTAGGATATCGGGTAAATACAAAGGTAAAACCAAGATTAATTACGCATTGATAAGGGTATAATACGTTTCTAAATTACCCCCTTTCGGTTTAATCAAGATTAATCAAATCTAATGATGCGCCCTTTTTGGTTATTAAGTATGTAGCTTGCAGGAGATCTAAGATGGCAGTAAAAGAAAAGATAAAGTGTAAAATTGAGGTGGAAATGAGTCAAAGTCAAATGAAGGATGAAAAAATATGGTAGATCTTGATCCAATGATGCATATTGTTAAAAGTGATCGAAGGTTAATTTAAAGGTTTCCTTTATCAAATGATTAATTAAAATGCATTATTAATCAGATTTTATAAAGATTTGATGCATGGGTAATCTTCCCCTTCCATTTTTCTAAACCTTGTGTATGTATGGGAGATCCAATGGTCGTGCCCCCATCATGGTATGATCTAATGGTGATCGCTTAGAGAGGTGAACGGATTATATGATACCTATGTTTAAATACAATGTTGTTAAGGTTGTAATCATTAGGTTAACCTTGGTAAATCATGATTAGATGAGGACTAATACATACATTATTATAAGGTCAAATAAATGATGGTATAATCTTTGATCTTAAGTATTTTCGAAATGAATTATTACCAACTAAGGGTTTTTAACTTTGTAAACATGATTAAAAATGATTAATCTGGCATAGGTTTATATAAATTAGTAGACTAACAATCATGCAGGTTCTTAGACATCAATGACTACGTTAATCCTCCTTAGGATCTGATGGTAGCACATGAATCAAATATTTAAGTAATGAATTGATCATGAGAATCTAATGGTAGCGCTCCATTGAGATTAAGAGAATCCAACGATGGTGATCAAGTCAAAGTCAACCTGATAGAATACAAGTAGGGCTAATATAATGAGCATCTTCTGATGGATCCAATGGATGCGCTCCATCTCAAAGTGATCTAATGGTAGCGTATATTTCAAAGGTAAATCAAATGGTAAGCTTAAATATAAATTTTAAATACATTTAACAAGGGTTTTAAACATGTTATTAATTACCACATTTATTGGTCAATATTAAAAAGTTTTGAAGCATGTTTCTTTTAGTTATCTAACCAATAGGTTATAAAAAATCAAAGGTTGGCCATGGTTCGATTATCTCTCCATGATTGATATTCAATATAGAGTTAAGGCCCAAACTAAACTTTAAATCAAAGGATTTAATAAACAAAATAGGAGGTAAACCTTGAGTTAACATTTATTTTGAGATTGGTTAAACTGTAAAATATTGAGATATTCTCTATACTATGCATGATCATTGTTGGCACGTACCTTCGTTATTTTAGGACTAACATTTTTTAGGTCTGAAAGTATCAAGCCAGGATGCCCAATGCAAACCTGCATCCCGAGAGAAAAATGAGTTGTACACTATAGAGATCAAGGGATACGGTTGATCCTTTATAAAGATCCAATGACAATGGATTGATCCAGGCCATACATAGGAATCAAAGAAAGAGGGCAAAATCATGTTCCAAGAAGAAAATTTGATAGTCTGGATTCCCTAAAAAAGGGCGACCATTCTCCAAAATACCTGAAATCAATACCGACGTAGAAAGCAAGGGAGTGACTCATTCACAGCAAGGTACACCGAAAGATGATATGAAGATCAACCAGTCGAGATGAAGTCAAAAGAGTACACATAAACACCGTGAATCTAGAAGGATACTCAAGGAAGGAAAGATTCGAGCAATCAGAGTAAATCCCATGGATAGTACCTTGATAAGGATAAAGCAGACTAACCAAAAGATAAATCTTGATGCTCAAGCATGCGACCAGATCTTGTATATCTCTTGGGAATAATAATGTACCACAAAATAAGACTACAAGGCATAGTCACAGCTTATAAATAGAGATAGTAAGGGAGAGCTAAAGGCATCAGTAAGCGAAATGATGGAGTACAAAGAATATAAAAGTATTCAATTTCTGTTCTGCAAATACTTAAGATGAAGAAAGCACGTGAAGGATAAAACATGGTTTCGACTTGCAGAAAGTCATTCAATCCATGCTTCGATGGAATATAGTTATAAGGGGAACACTCCGATGGAGTATAGTTATGGAAGCAACTTATAGATGTTTCCAGATCTTGTTTTCCATTCCCATATTCCTCCTACTTATCGCTGCCTCCCTCTTTTTAGGCCTTCTTCCTTAACCACCCTGACATTTTTTCCAACATTGCGCCACCTCACCACCTTCCATTATGTGAAGCCACCCCCTTTCCTCTTTTCTCCCTTCACTCTATCACGTGATCAGTGCAATTCCATCCATTTGCCACTGGCACGCCACCCCTTGTCTTCACCATCACGTCGGGTCCCCCTCCGTCCCTCATCTAAAATTCATAATAGCAGCCTGGTCAATCCTTAACAATAGATCATAGTGACCAGGACAAGCAAAAAAAAAAAGAAAAAATATAATAATGAATCCTTAGTTTCTAGGGCCAACAAAGAGAACAAAAATGGCCAAATTATTCAGCTGAAGAGCTCCCTTCAGTCCAAAAATAGACCATGATAGTCAGTTCAGAGCCGCACTAGCTGGACAACATACAAAGTAGGTTCAATCAGATGTTGACAAGTGTAAGGCTAGAAATAAACTAAAAATAATAGAATCAAGAACCAACAACTATAAAAGGAAGCAGACAGGTTCAGATTCTGCATCAAGCAATTAGAGAATAGCATTTTTTCTAAGAGGTATACTTGAGTGCCCTGTTAGAGTTGTGTTGTTGTATCTCCCTTTTGTGTCTATTTTTCTCATTCATTCTTCTTTCTTCCCTTTATTGTGCAGGATTTTGATAGGAAAGTGCTCAAGAAGTTGAGATTATTTCCTGTCCTATTGAGCCTAAGATTCAGAGACTCTACTGTTACCATATTGGAACAAGGAGAGTAGGAGAGACCTGTTACATTATTTGAATAGAGTCTTCTTCATTGTATTGATGTATTTCTTTGAGAAAAATAGAGTTAAAAGGCATCTTGCCCACTCTACATGTAATATTTTATGAAATCAATACAATTCTGAGTTTCATTCCTGTTATATCTTTGTCTCAGTACTATGTGTCACTGTATAATGGATTACATTATTTGAATGCATTATATACGTTTCTTTCATTGGTTAACTTTTAGTTTTATTATGATATTTGAATAAATCTAAGAGCACCAATTTCCTTTTCCCCATTCTCTCTGTTCATGTTAAAATTGTTGTTAAATTGCTATAACAACCCAATGAATCTAGGCACCGGTCTACATAAGGCATAACAATTGGTTATTTTCTTGCTTGGTCATTTTAATATATATAGTGTTATATTAATCTGGAGCGTGTAATCAACGTTTTATCATATAATTACCGTTGGGGTTTCCTTACCCGTTATGTAGTTTTCTTTTAGCAATATTTATGTTTATCAAAATGAAGAGGTAGGTTGACCAGAGCCTGTAATAGCTCGTTGGTTTCAAATGGATTTTTGTAGCGTGACAATCGAATCCTATGGATGCAAGAATCGGTTCCAACAGTTTTTGGCACCGTTGCTGGGGAGGACTTGATAGAAATATTTAATTCTTAAAATTTTTTCTCTGAACGACATTATTTTTAATCAATGGGTGGCCAGTTAGAATAAAGAACTTTCGTTTTAATTTTTACATTTTCTACGTTCTTTATTTTACCCATGGTTTTCAAATTTTGATTTTCTTTACGTTTCTTGATCTTCTTGAAAATTTTGGTTTCTTGATTTTCTTGAATTATCCCAAGAACCGACTCTTGTGAGGATGAGTGATAATATCAAGCATTCTTGATAAAGTATACGTTGTTCTTTCTGCACCCTGGTGCTGGCGACTCTGTCTGAACGAACCTAGAAGATAAAAATAAAAAGGAGAGAGTAGAACGTGTTGGCGAACACCAGGAGAAGCGGTAAGGAGCTATTCCCAGAACTCGAGAATCCAGAGGTATTTATACATAATAAGAAAACTCCACTTTTCAAGAGTATTGCTTATAATAGTAGATCAAATTCTAGCGGTAAAAAGTACGTAAAGAAAAATCAGAATACTATTACTATTGTAGATGAACATTTGAATTCTATTATAGAAGATATATGTGATTATTCTTATTACCCAATAAATAGTAATATTGAGGTAGATAATCCATTAGATCATATTCATATTACTCAACCTCACATTCTTGTAAGTGTTACTATTATGAATTTGAATCCTATAGTAACAATGGCCCAGGCTAATGTTCATTTATGGAGGACTAATAGATATAGGCCTTTTGTGTTACCCATCAATTTAAATACCTTACCCAGTAAAGCTCACAAATACCTCCCAAAATTCTTAGGAAATAGTGCAGTGACTGGAGAAGATCATATCAAAAGTTTCTTGTATGCAATGGATAGTCTGGAAGTTGAACATGAAGATGTAGTATTGAGACTATTTTTACAGACTTTAGAAAAAGATGCTAGAGAGTGGTTCAATTCCCTTCCAAACAATGATATCCCAAACTTCACCAAAATGGAAACTGTGTTTCTAAAGAAATATGGTGAAAGGAAAAATGAACAATCACTGTTAACTGAGTTAGCCACTATGAAGAAAAAAGAGAATGAGGTTGTTAGTGACTTCAACATAAGATTTTCAAAGACTAGGAACAAAATCCCTACCAACCTTAGACCTAGTGATATTCAGTCTATTTGTTTTTATAAGAATACCTTTCAAGGAGAGTTTAACTATGAGTTGAGGCAAGAACAAGCCACTACCATTGATGGTTGTATGGAAAAAGCACTGGATATAGAAAGAAATATGCTTGACAGTGGTAAGATGAAACCTTACTCTTTAGAAGTCAACTTACCTGAGAGAAAACCTAAAAGAGTGGCATTTGATATACAAAGAAGAACTAAAATTGATCCAATGGAAAAATTGACTAGTCAAATGACTGAGATGTTCAATAACGTGAACAACAGGTTAGCAAGAATTGAAAGAAATGGAAATAATGGTGAATCTTCACAAATAGAGTGACCTCATGTTGACAACCATCCTCCCTTCAAGAAAAATTTCAATAGGAATTGGGGAAACAACAATGGTTCTGAAGAAGGAAATAGGAGTAGGAATAATGGGAATAATAACTAGAAAAATCGAGAATCTGATAGAGATCAGAATAGTATTCCTAACCCCATATCATCTGCCAATATAGCAGAAGGCTTTCCCTATTTTTTCTCTACTTGTGATGCACCTCATAACCCTGATGCATGTGGAATTCACCTAAGTGATCAACGTAATGTAGATTTACATGCTGAATCAGAAGAGGATATAAGAATCAATGCTTGTTGGTCTGTGGAAGATGAGTCCAAGGAAAGGATGTTTGAAGAAGATATGGATAAGTATGCTTCAAATCATCATCCTCAAATTTTAGTAGCTGAAGGAACTAAAATCTTGCAGAAATCACATGAGTCAAGATATGATAAGATGAAGCAAGGGAAATTAATCCCCACTGCTCAAGAAGTTGAAGAATTAGAAGCTACCCATGTTCTGAATTTAAGGAATAGAATAGTCCTTGAAAGGATAGAGAAAGCCTCTACAAGTGAAACAAGAAAATAAACTTTCACCAATAAAAATATCAGTAAAGAGAAAACTGATAGAATCCTCAAAAATATTACTCCTGAAGTAATAGAATCAGAGGAAGAGATTCCCAAAGAAGAAAGTAATAAACCACTGGATATAAAGAAGATAGAATTTGATGTTGGGTCAAAACTCAGTAAGCAAAAGGTTAATATCACATTTGGAGAACTTATGAAAGTTCAACAGTACAGAGAACAAGTCTGCAGAGCATTTGGATTAGTGGAACAAAAAGAAGACCCAACTTGCCATGTTGCTAGACAAAATCAACATGATACAAGATCACCATCCTCTGTCAGACCCTTTTATGTATCATTAAGGTACAACTCACATGAAGGGGAAAGATATGTCATCCATAACTGCATGTTAGACAGTGGAGCCTCACACAATATCATGCCCAAATTAATAGCTGATCAAATGGGATTAATCTGTACTAGAGATTCTGCCCCTATTTTTGTAATGGATAGTAGACAAATTCCTTGTGTAGGGGTGATAACTGGATTGTTAGTTTTCTTAGATCAACACCCCAAAAAGGGCATTGTCATGGATGTTGCAGTAGTTGATGTTGACCCATTCTTCTCACTATTACTCAGTAGACATTGGGCAGAACAACTAGGAGGTTCAATTCAATTAGACTGGTCCTATGCTACAATCCCAATATCAGATAAGGAGAATATAATTTTGAGAAGGGAACCATTCAACAAACACTCCGTAGAGTTAATTCAAATAGATGAAACCATGATTAACTTAGTAAACTCTATGGAAGAAAAAGGGATGGGAGTTTACTCAATATGGCACAACCCATTCCTGGTGGAAGTACCATAAGCAAAGAACATGGATCCAAAAGTTATGAAAATAGTAGATGCTAAATCAGATAGAGTTTTGACTCAAGAAATGTGGACCATGTCTTTTGATGGAGCTAAATCATAGTCTGGAGCAGGTGCAGGTGTAAATTTGATTGATATTAAAGGAAATTACCTTGGTATTCCTTATAGACTAGAATTCCCTTGCACAAACAATGTAGTTGAGTATGAAGCTTTACTACTAGGGTTAAGGAAAGCAAAAGAATTAGGCATTAACTACTTGACTGTAATAGGGGATGCAGAGCTTATTATACTACAGATCAAAGGTAAATATCAGACTAAGCACCCTAGGCTTAAGCAATATAAAAATGCAGTATTGGAAGAAATTGATAAATTCTTAGCTTTCAATATCTCTTATATTCCAAGAGAACAAAATCATGTTGCAGATATTTTAGTTGTAAATGCCTCAGGCCTAGATCACCCAGAGATAACTACAGAATATATGGATAGATTCCCAACTATCTCAGTCTATAAACCTTCTGTGCCAGATAACATAGTCTATCTACAGGTCTTTCAAGATGATATAGATATTAAAGATTTTATGACTCTACAAAATCAATATGCAGATGTAATCTGTGATGAAAAGGATGAAGAAAAGCTAAAAGACCAAATAGGAGAGCCAGTAGAAGTAATCCAGTTGAAAACAAATAAAATACCCAAAGGATTAGTTTCTCTAGAAAGTCTATTTGATGATTTTGACAAAGCTTATAAGCCTTTAAGCAGAGATGTAATATCTGAAGATATTAACATTGGTTCAATGAAAGAACCTAGAATAGTGAAAGTAGACATGGCCTTACCTGCTAAAGAAAAAGTTGGATATATCAGTTTCTTGAAAAAGAACAAAGAACATTTTGCTTGGACTTATGAAGATCTTAAAACATTCAAAATAGATGTAATGACACACATAATACCCTTGAAAGAAGATTCCAAACCATTTAGATAGAAACAAAGGAAGTACAACCCAACTCTGCACCCAATAATGCAAAAAGAGGTACAAAAATTGTTGGATTCTAAAATAATCAGAAAGGTAAGATTTTCTTCCTGGATATCCAATTTAGTACTAGTCAAAAAAAAGAATGGGGATATTAGACTCTGTGTAGATTTTAGAAATTTAAACAAGAGTTCATTAAAAGATAATTACCCATTACCCAACATGGAACAATTATTGCAAGCAGTAGTTGGCTCAACTAGATTGTCTCTGTTAGATGGATTTTTAGGGTACAATCAAATTCAAATAAATCTAGAAGATAGACATAAGACAACATTCACTACGCCTTGGGGCACATTTGAATATTTAAGAATACCTTTTGGACTGATGAATGCAGGTGCTACTTTTCAGAGGGCAATGGATTTTGCCTTCAAAGGATTAATGTTCAAAATTGTAGTTGTATACCTGGATGATATCACAGTATTTTCTAAAAATCTAGAAGATCATCTAGAACATTTGACTACAGTTTTTGCTCGGTGCAAGGAATTTGGAATTTCTTTAAATCCCAAGAAATGCATATTTGGGACTACACAAGGAAAGTTATTAGGACACATAGTTTCAGAAAAAGGAATAAGCATTGATCCAGATAGAATTGAAGCTATTTCCAAAATTCCCCCTCCCAAAAATTTGAAAGGTGTCAGGTCATTCTTTGGCAAGATAAATTTTATTAGAAGATTTGTCCCAAATTTTGCAGAGATGACCAAACCCATAAATGATATGGTTAAAAAAACTGGAGAAATAAAATGGACAATTGAAAATATGGAAGCATTTAACAAGATCAAAGAAGCCATATCAACCACTCCAACCCTAAGCTGCCCTGATTATGCAAAAGATTTTAATATCTATTCTTATGCATCTGAACATTCTATTGCTGCAGTTCTTTCATAGAAATATGATGAAAATAATGAAAGGCCAATAGCCTTCATGAGTTCAGGTCTAAAAGGAGCACATCTTAAATACACCTTACTAGAAAAACATGCTTATGCAGTCATCCAATATTTAGAACATTTCAAAGGTATATTTGGGTCAAACAAAGTTTATTGTTGTATCCCTTTTATAGCAATAAAAGATATTTTTTCTCAATCAGAGCCATTAGGAAGACCAACAAGATGGATGGTAAAGCTTCTGCAATATGATGTTGAATTCAAAATAGTTAAAACTATCAAAGGATAGGGTTTGGCTAAACTATTGGCTAAAAAAGAAGAAGGATTTGAAAATGTTCTCACAATAGATGAGGCATATGATGTCAGAAGAATCAATAATACCGAATGCAAATGGTATGAGGAAATATTGTCATACTTACAAACCCTGTCATTCCCTAAAGATATGTCAACCAACAGAATGAGGTCAGTCAAGCTTCAAGCCCAGAAATATTATATACAGGATGGTGTGCTATACTGGAAACACCCTGATGGAGTATTATTAGTCTATCTATATGAAAGTGAAGTCCCAAAAATAATCAATGAATTTCATGATGGTTTCTGTGGAGGACATTTTTCTCCAAGAGCTACAACTAATAAAATTATGAGAGCAGGATATTATTGGCCTTCTATTTTTAAATATGTATATAAATATGTTAGGAACTATCATAACTGCCAAGTTTTTGTAGGAAAGAAGCATTTGGCCACCATGCCCCTCAAGCCAATAATCATTGAGGCACCATTCACACAATGGGGTATTGACCTAATTGGAGAGATCAAGCCTAATTCATCTGGCCAACACAAGTGGATCATAACTACAATAGATTACTTTACAAAGTGGGTAGAAGTTGCACCCCTGAGAACATCCACTACTGCCACTGTCATCAAATTCTTGGAAGAAAACATTCTGACCAGGTTTGGGGTTCCTCAAAAACTGGTTACAGATAATGCATAGTATTTTGTTTCATATGAAATGGTAGAATTTTATGTTGAATATGGAATTGAATTATCCCATTCTGCTAATTATTACCCCCAAGGAAATGGTCTTGTTGAGTCATCAAATAAAAATGTAATAACTAGAATAAAAATATCATTGGGTAAGAACAAGAGAGGGTGGGATAGTGAACTTAAATTTGCTTTGTGGGCTGATAGGTTGTCTGTTAAAAGAAACACAGGAAGAACCCCCTATGAGATGGTTTATGGAGAGAAAGCCTTATTACCTTCAAATATAGAGAAATTGGCACTTTCCCTCTTATTGCAAGACCATGAAGACCCCAATCCCATATAGAGAAGACTTGACCAAATTGTCCTATTAGAAGAGCAAAGAAGAGAGACCCTTAATAGAATGATGGAACAAACCCAGAAAACCATGAAATTGTTTAATAAGAAAGCCAAGGGTACTCCTTTTTCTCAAGGAGATATAGTCATCTATTGGGATCCTAAAAATGATAAGCATGGTGAAAAAGGTAAATTTGAACCTAAATGGATTGGCCCATACCAAATAGCCCATGTTATCAGCTAGAATACATACAAGTTGCAGACCTTGCAGGGTGAAATGATGGCTATCCCTATTAATGGCCAACACCTCAAAATGTACAATCCCTGTTGAAGGTGAATAAAATAAAAAAAAAGTGGAAAAAACAAAAAACCCCAAAAATAGAGTGTTTTACTTTTTAGCTCTTCTTTTCTTGTTTAGTTTAATTCTGAGTTTACTGTACACATGATATTCTTAGTTTGATGAGTATATATTACTGTTGATTCCACCAAAAACAATAAGAAAAAAGGAGATTTATTTTAGATTCTGATGAGGTTTACAATTTTCAAAATATGAGTGTTTATGCAATAGTTGTTTGATATGAGATAAAACAGAAGGAAAACAAAGTTGATTGAAACATCATGTCAAAGCCTCACATTACAAATGATACTTAAGGTGACTTCAAAGGTCCAAAGAACCAAGTTATCTTTGAGAGGGTGGTTGAGCCAAAAATCATTACACTCATCTTTTATAGCCATAAACTAATCCTCAACTCAGGCATACTCATTGCACAATTTGCTTATATATCCAAGTACTTCTCTCACGAGAAAGAAAAATAAAAATAAAGTTAAATTGAGTCACTGCCTGAGATATCTTGGAAAACCTCTACCGGGGCTATAGACGCTTGACTGGTAGTAGGGTAAAACCATATGGGATTAGAAGCAACTCCACCAGGGCTATAGACGCTTGACTGGCAGTGGAGCCCTATAGAATGGTGAAAATTTTAAGAGTGAAATCACATATTAGGCTTAACTATTTTGCTCAGATATGGCAAAGTTCTGAAAGACTTAGAAATCAAAATAAATGCACAAACACACACATGGGCTTAAACATGATGAAGTAAATGGCTTTGACAAATATTTGTGTAATCATATCTTATGACTTAGCTAAAACAAGCATTACAATATATCAAAATAAAACTCATCTGTTTCTAAAAATCTGATCCTAGTTTCCAAATTGAATAAAAGGAATTACAGTTTTCAAATACTCTATTGCTTTGATATCATGTTGTTCATACATTTTTTCAGTATATATAAAAAAAAATTTATTTTTCAAGCTTTACTTAACAGTCAAAATTTTTTATTTTTGTTCATTTTTTGCAAATAAAACCAGGAGATTCTGTGGTTCTCAAGTGCCTCATGTTTTCAACACATTGTCCCAGTCAGAGCCTATGTTGGAGCTAAATTTGACTCAAACTTTGAAACCCCCAAATTTAAATTTTTGGTTTCAATCAATATAAATAAGCATTGTTGGTCTCTTTGCATCTTTTTAAAGAAGTTGGTTTAAATATTGCTATCATGTGCACCTTTGATATAATTTTTTGTCTTAAAATAGTTGCCAAAGTCATCCCTCATGATAAAATTTGATCATTGAAATACAAGGTTTAGTCTTCCAAATAAATGAAGTCTCCCTTAGACTTAAATCAAATGATAAATCTTTAAGTCCTAAGGTATTCAAAATTAATGGAATAATTCAATAAAATACCTTGGTCTAAATCCTGAAAAACATAAAGTAACTAAGGTATTAATTAAAATTGAGGTATGCACCCCATCTAGTTAAAAATTGAGCACCTTAGAATCAAATCTAATGGTAGCGCTTCTTAAAAAGAATCCAATGGATGCACTTTCACAAGGAAACCCAAAGGTTAAGACAAAAGTCAATGGTCAAAAATATTATAACCTAAGGTCTAAAGTAATTAAAATTAATAAAATGCTACTTTCCTAATCTGGACGGATGCGCTTGAGCTAAGCCCAATCCAACGGATGCATTTTAATCATATCAAAATTAAACAATAAATTTATTAAATTAGGGTATGTCCCTTATTAAACATAGCTATTATGAATCGACGACAATGCTCGATCTAAATCTGATCCGATGGTGGCGCTCTTATAAAGGTGCATCAAAAAGATAAATAAATGCAAGATTAATTAAATATATTAAAAAGATTAGTGAGGGTATAATACATTACTAATTATCCCCCTTTCAGCTTAATCCAGGTTTAAAATCATGTGCCCCTTGGTAACTAACCCTGCAGGTTGATCAAGATCAACGATCGTGCCAACATTACTCAAAATCCGATGGTCGCATCGAAATCATAAATGGTAGGATATCGGGTAAAGACAAAGGTAAAACCAAGATTAATTATGCATTAATAAGGGTATAATACATTGCTAAATTACCCCCTTTCGGCTTAATCAAGATTAATCAAATCTAATGATATGCCCTTTTTGGCTATCAAGTATGCAACTTGTAGGAGATCTAACGAAAAAGTGCAAAGAGTCAAAGTCAAATGAAAGGATTAAATAATTGGAAGATCTAATGATAGCGCATTTCGCTCGATCCAATGATAGTATTGTTAAAAGTGATCGGAGGTTAATCTAAAGGTTTCCTTCGTCAAATGATTAATTAAATACATTATAAAGTTGGTGGTAATCTTCCCCTTCCATTTTTGCTAAACCTTGTGTATGTACGAGAGATCCAACGATCGCGCCCCCATCATGGTATGATCTAATGGTGATCGCTTAGAGAGGTGAACGAATTATATAATACCTATGTTTAATACAATGTTGTTAAGGTTTAAATCTCTAGGTTAACCTTGGTAAATCATGATTAGATGAGGACTAATACACCACATTATTATAAGGTCAAATAAATGATGGTATAATCTTTAACCTTAAGTATTATCAAATAATATTACCACCAAGGGTTTTCAACTATTATAAACATGATTAATCTGATTAACCAGGCATAGGTTTATATAAATTAGTAGACTAACAATCATGCAGGTCCTTAGACATCGATGATTGCGTTAACCCTCCTCAGGATCTGATGGTAGCATGTGAATCAAAGGTTTAAGTAATAAAATGATCATAAGAATCCAATGGTAGTGCTCCATTGAGATTAAGAGAATCCAACGACGGTGATCAAGTCAAAGTCAACATGATGAATACAAGCAAGGCTAATCTAACAAGCATCTTCTAATGGATCCAACGGATGTGCTCCATCTCGAAGTGATCCAACGGTGGCGCACACTTCAAAGGTAAATCAAATGGTAAGCCTAAATCGATATTTGATTAATTAAATTTTAAACACATTTAACAAGGTCTTTAAGTATTAATCACCACTTTATTTGCAATATTAAAATGTCCGAAGCATGTTTTCTTAGTTAACTAACCCATAGGTTATAAAAAATCAAAGGTTGGCCATGGTTAGATTATCTCTCCATGACTGATATTCAATATAGAGTTAAGGCCCAAACTAAACTTTAAATCAAAGGATTTAATAAACAAAATAGGAGGTAAACCTTGAGTTAACATTTTGAGATTGGTTAAACTATAAAATATTGAGATATTCTCTATACTGTGCACGATCATTTTGGCCATACCTTCGTTATTTTAGGACTAACATTTTTCAGGTCTAAAAGTATCAAGCCAGGATGCCCAATGCAAACCTGCATCTCGAGAGAGAAACGAGTTGTACACTATAGAGATCAAGGGATACGATTGATCCTTTATAAAGATCCAATGACAATGGATTGATCCAGGCCATACATAGGAATCAAAGAAAGAGGGCAAAATCATGTTCCAAGAAGAAAATTTGATAGTTTGGATTCCTCGAAAAAGGGCGACCATTCTCCAAAATACCTGAAATCAATACCGAGGTAGAAAGCAAGGGAGTGACTCATTCACAACAAGGTACATCGAAAGACGATATGAAGATCAAAAAACCGAGACGAAGTCAAAAGAGTACACATAAACACCGTGAATCCAGAAGGATACTCAAGGAAGGAAAGATTCAAGCAATCAGAGTAAATCCCATGGACAGTACCTTGATAAGGATAAAGTAGACTAACCAAAAGATAAATCCTGATGCTCAAGCATGCGACCAGATCCTGTATATCTCTTGGGAATAATAATGTACCACAAAATAAGACTGCAAGGCATAGTCACAACTTATAAATAGAGACAGTAAGGGAGAGCTAAAGGCATCAGTAAACGAAATGATGGAGTACAAAGAATATAAAAGTATTCAATTTCTGTTCTGCAAATACTTAAGATGAAGAAAGCGCGTGAAGGATAAAACATGGTTTCGACTTGCAAAAAGTCATTCAATCCGCGCTTCGACGAAATATAGTTATAAGGGGAACACTCCGATGGAGTATAGTTATGGAAGCAACTTATAGATGTTTCCAGATCTTGTTTTCCATTCCCATATTCCTCCTACTTATCGTTGCCTCCCTCTTTTAGGCCTTCTTCCTTAACCACCCTGACATTTTTTCCAACATTGCACCACCTCACCACCTTCCATTGTGTGAAGCCACCCCCTTTCCTCTTTTCTCCCTTCACTCTATCGCGTGATCAGTGCAATTCCATTCGTTTGCCACTGGCACGCCACCCCTTGTCTTCACCATCACGTCGGGTCCCCCTCCGTCCCTCATCTAAATTTCATAATAGCAGCCTGGTCAATCCTTAACAGTAGATCATAGTGACCAGGACAAGCAGAACAAAAAGAAAAAATATAATAATGAATCCTTAGTTTCTAGGGCCAACAAAGAGAACAAAACGGCCAAATTATTCAGTCGAAGAGCTCCCTTCAGTCCAAAAATAGACCATGATAGTCAGTTCAGAGCCGCACCAACTGGACAACATACAAAGTAGGTTCAATCAGATGCTGACAAGTGTAAGGCCAGAAATGAACCAAAAATAATAGAATCAAGAACCAGCAACTATAAAAAGAAGCAGACAGGTTCAGATTTTGCATCAAGCAATTAGAGAATAGCATTTTTGCTAAGAGGTATACTTGAGTGCCCTTTAGAGTTGTGTTGTTGTATCCCCCTTCTGTGTCTATTTTTCTCATTCATTCTTCTTTCTTCCCTTTACTGTGCAGGATTTTGATAGGAAAGTGCTCAAGAAGTTGAGATTATTTCCTGTCCTATTGAGTCGAGGATTCAGAGACTCTATTGTTACCATATTGGAACAAGGAGAGTAGGAGAGACCTGTTACATTATTTGAACAGAGTCTTCTTCATTGTATTGATGTATTTCTTTGAGAAAAATAGAGTTAAAAGGCATCCTGCCCACTCTGCATGTAATATTTTATGAAATCAATACAATTCTGAGTTTCATTCTTGTTATATCTTTGTCTCAGTATTGTGTGTCACTGTGTAATGGATTACATTATTTGAATGCATTATATACGTTTCTTTCATTGGTTAACTTTTTTTTTGGTAGATTAAAAGTGGGTTTTTGTCAAGGATTCCAAAACCTGATTACAATGGAATAGACTACATCAAAGTACATCAGATTAAATCAATGCAAGGACAACAAAAATGAACAAATAAGGAGCACACAATAAGACCAAAAAGGAAGGTACCATCCTTTGCACCTGATAAATGTGCTTTCCTTTGCGCTAGAAGAAAATGTCTTCCATTGCACCAAAGGAAAAATGGGCAGGAAGGGAAGGCCCGCCAAAAACCAAATTTGAATCAAAAGGTGCCAAATAATATTTTGAAGCTCACAAAGGGTGAGAGAAAGTGCTAGACTACCCCAACCACTAAATGATAATTTGAACCTTTCCCAAAGGCGAGAAAAGAAACAAAGCCATAAATTTAAAAATTGAAACAACCCAAGGGTAGGAAAACCAAAAACCACCCTTGGAAAACAGAGAATTGAAGGAAAACAAGCATCCCACATAGGGGATCCCTAGCAAAAACATAGAAGGAACAAAAGCCTATAAAATGGAACTGTAGTGGTTCAGCAACAAAGGAACACCCCAGGCCACAGGGTCCTTTAGCAAAAAAGGAAGCCTTCGAGAACACCTACCCAAAAAAGGAAGCAACAGTAGCAAAACAACACTTTTGAAGGAAAGGACGAGAAAGTGCCATAGGAATTCAAGAGAAAGGAGTCCCAAAGATGCATGACTATAGGCGTTAAAGCACAAAATAGAAAACAACAACCATGCATCCTAGAAAACCTTCAATAGCTTCAGGGCCACAGAAGAGGAAGTCCCACAAGGAATCAGTGACAAGAAAAACAGAGGCCCTTGCCAGCCACAAAAGGAATTGAAATCCTATAGGAACCACCACCTCAAACCCAAAGAGTAGAGTCACAGTAGAAAGCACATGGGCAACCCTCAAAACCCAAAAATATGTTGTGTAAAACTGCTCATGAAGCCAGAATTCCTCAGACCCGCCAAAAGTAGCTTCAAGGAAACAAGGAGGATAACCTGCAAGGATTCAGCAGCAAAAAGACTAGAGGCTGCAAAGCCATGAAATAAACTGCTCATGCAGCCAAAATTCCTTAGACCTAGCCATTCACCACTGAAGATCCTCAATGAGCATATGTCAAGAAGACTTCCAAAAACAACCTAAGAAAACCCAGGAAGAGTCCCAGGAAAAAAATCCTAACCCCAACCCAGAACCTAGACACCAGAGGAAAATGCAGGACAATGGAGCAAAGGTGTATCACATGTTTTCCCACCGCAGGGTAAGGAAAGGGGTAAAACAATGGAATAGTGATCTCCCCCCAAAAAGATATCGTCTGCAACACCTTCTAGCCTAAAAGGATGGGAAAAGGAGGTGCCAGGGAAACTGGAAAAGGATTAGGGACCTGGGACAGGGCCGAGGAAGGGATGCAAGAAAGTGGAACAAGACTTCCATAGGAAGTCACCTTTCGTTGGTTAACTTTTAGTTTTATTACGATATTCGAATAAATCTATGAGCACCAATTTCCTTTTCCCCATTCTCTCTGTTCATGTTAAAATTGTTGTTAAATTGCTATAATAGCCCAATGAATCTAGGCACCGATCTACATAAGGCATAACAATTGGTTATTTTCTTGCTTGGTCATTTTTAATACATATAGTGTTACATTAATCTGGAGCATGTAATCAACATTTTATCATATAATTACCACTGGGGTTTCCTTACCCGTTCTACAGTTTTCTTTTAGCAATATTTGTGTTTATCAGAACGAAGAGGCATGTTGACCAGAGTCTGTAATAGCTCATTGGTTTCAAATGAATTTTTATAGCGTGACAATCGAATCTTATGGATGCAAGAATTGGTTCCAATAAGGATGATAACCTAAGTCTCTTTCCAAAGGAGACCTAAATACTTTCATGTGGGTTGGCTTACCTCCATGTACATGTATATGTTTATGTTCAAGCGATATTTTATGAGTTGATTAGCAAACACCAAAGGGTTTTATATCTAAATATAAACAAGACCACCTATGAAGATAAAATAATTACAAGATGTGAGAATATAATAATGCATCAAACAAAGTTCCTAAACTAGTGTGCCTTTTGATTTCAATGACTTACGATAAAATAAAAGGATTTTCCTTTCAAGAGAAAACAATAGAGAGTGTAGATAAGCAAGACTAACCTAAAATGCAACCCAATGATTTTTTATTCCTTACCTAAATGCTTTTAAAAATAAATTTAAACTAAGTGTTCTTTTATTTTGATCCAAAATAGGTATGTTTTGTTAAAATTTAATATAAACATAGAAACAAAAAGTATAAATCAATCAATTAAGAGCATACAAAATGGTTCCAAAATAGAAATACCTATTTTTGAATGTCAAAACTTAAGCACTACATTTTGTAGAAGCACTTTTTTCAAGCCCACAAAACTAGAGGATAAATTAGATGGTAGTTTGGTTTAGGGGGTAATTCTGATCACAAGTGAATAGTAGACTATCTGGCTAGACTAATCAAACCCCCTGTTCACAAAATAAAATTACAATGTGCCCAGAATTAGGAATAAATATTACTTATACAGAAGAGTTGAAGTCAAATAAAAGCGCTACCTAGAACTTTTGTAAAATAGTATAGCTTTTGTTCTCTGTAAAATAGAGAAGCAAAAGTGTTAAATTTAATGAGAATGTCAACAATTCTATTCCTACAACCATCGAACAAGTATTTTTTGGAATAAATTTGATGTGAATTAAATGTAAACACTTTTATTCCTCCAACTATCAAACAGGGATTTTTAGAAATAGTTTTGATGTGAATTAGATCTAAACTTAGATGAAGCTAACAAAAGGGGGTAAAACCCTATTTTCTAATGTCTAGTGCCAAAGATTTTTAAAATTTCACCAAATGACTTCCAAATTTTCCAAAACTTGTATGGAAGGTGAAACATGCTCAAGGATACTAAGGAATGATAGTTGATGTCTTTTAATGTTTGCAAAAGCAATCTACATATGTTTAAAATGCAAGGAAAAAGTGTATAAAGACCTACAAATAATTATAGAAAATTATAAAGTTGATTAGAACTAAATTTGGTTGAGATAAGGTAGTATGATGGTGATATTAGACAAGACAAGGTGAAAGGACTATGCAATGTCTAAATGGAAGCCTAAGATAACTTAGTAGTATTTAAGAACAACAAGTTGGTTATAGACAATAAAATATGTGGTTATAACTATTGAATAAAGAAATCATCAAAACACGCTTATAATTAAAGCAAATATGAGCACAAGATCGGAGTATATGCCTACAAATTTAAATGAAAGAGCTCCAAATAGGGCATAGAATTTAAAAGTATTAGTAAAATATATTTGACTAAAAATGAATTGTTATGCCTAAAAATAAGTCACAACAAATATAAAATGTCTATGAAATATAAAAATCCTACAATAAGATAAAAGTGAGTGTATAGTAGATATGAAAACCTATAAATTCAAATAAAAAAGCATGGATAAAAGAGACAACAAAGATTAGTGAGGAAACAAAGTATTTAAGCCTACAATAAAATGATCATAAGCATGAAATGGTTATAGATAACTACAAAGAAGAGGGAAGTAATCATAAAACATTGTTATATAGTTGCAAATAAGTGTAAGAAATACAAATAATAGAACAAGGTAAAGATTAACAGTTGTAGAATGCAAAATAAAGTGTTAGCAAGGCTTAGTAGGAGTAAAATACATAAAATAAAAAAGAATAAAAAGGTGAGAGGGAAGGAGATATGAATGTTGTATCCCAGTAGAGCCTTCTCCTTATACTAAGAAGACCTCCTTGCCATAATGCCTCTTACCTTTCTTCACTTGCACCAAAATCTTGATTGCAATGCTCAAAATACAAGAATGGAGAAAATGATAGTGAGAGAAAAAAATTGGTAGAGTTTTGATAGCTTATGAATTCTCTATGAAATTTCCATTCCAAGGGATCTATTTAAAAATATTGTGAGGGTGGATTCTTAGAGGGAATATGGAGTCAAAGGAGCCATTAGGGCAAGGAAAATTTCAAGTTTTATAAGCCTAAGGAGAGGTTGGAGCATGCATGATCAGGGTTGGGAGTGGAAGGAAGGAATCTTTGTGCTCCAAGTTCATACTACAATTATTTCGTTCATGCTTAAAAAAGGATTGGATTTTGCAAAAGCACTAGCTAGAGATTTTATATTTAAGTAGTGTTTATTCAACGGTCTTGTTGATTGGTTAACTTACTGGAAAAATCATGTTTTGTAAAAGTATTGGGTTTGAACAGAAGTACTAGGTAGCACTTTTGTAAAAAGGTGGAACTTCTACAAAGAGGCCAAATTTAATGCCTATTTTACCTAGGTTAGGGTATTTGATAGATGTTATGCTCTATGGTGCTTTGCCTAAAGATATGGCTACCTAGGTAGGTCAAAATTGGGTGTCTACATTTTACCCCATTTTGAAGTATTTATTGCATCAAAAATATTGTAACATCCCTCAACGTCTTGCTACTTATCTACTTGCTTTTACTTTTAGAATGAGATATTGCTGATAACTTTGTTTGTGCACAAACAAGTATTCATCTCTAAGCAACAAATGAGATAGGTCGATTACCTTCCTTCAGGCAAAAATATGGGGAATACCTAGACAAGGTAAGGAGGGAGATGATGGATAACCATGGCCTTGTGAGTACATGGAAGCTCACAGTTAGAAAAACTTCATGTAGTTGCATTCATTCTTTGTATTTGATATTTGTGGATTGCTAGAATTAATATGACATGTATAAGAATAATTATGTTTTAAATAATTATTGAATATTTGATAAAATATATAAAAATATAAGTATAAATAAATAATAAGATTGATAAAAAAATAAAAATAAAAAATAAAAAATAAAAACAAAAATAATTCATATTACATGGTGTAAATTTTAAGTAATAAAATATTAATAAATAATATTCTTTTCCATATAAATATAAATATAAATAAATATATATATATAATCCATATTATGAACCGACTTTTGCTTAACCTTGAGTCTTGCATTTGAATGTCCACCTGTTAAAGAATGGGATGGACTAAACCTCTATATAATAAGAACATAAGCCAGTATTGAGCATTCGGTCTTTTTGAAGGAGCTTATGCTAATATTCAGTGATGGATAAGGAGCTCAAGAACCAGATAGTGACATCGTTTACCAAGTCAAATTTTATGTTTAAGCATGTGCAGTGTTAGGTTGTCCATTACTTCATTTATATGCTAAAATTTTGAATAGTTTTGTCTGCAAATCTTAACAAAAAGTGTTATTGCATTTTAGAAAGAAACTTAGCTTTAAAAATAAAATGTATGCTATATATTACTATCAAACCAGAGTGAGGTGATGTGCTAGGAGATGTTAATATTAGATGGTCACAATAATAGACATGGAGAAGAATAAGTCTAAAAAAATAACAACTAATTGCTTCATAATGATTTGAGAAAAAGAACAAATATATTTTTCTTTCTAAAAAAAGGATTGATGTTCACTTTGAAGGACTGTGGTTTGTATTGTTTGATTGTGAGAAACTAAATTAAGCATATAGTTTAGATGCATATTGCATTCATGGAGGCCATGTCTGATCCAACGTACCCAATCTCCTATTATCTCTGTCAGGGGTATCAAACAAAGCTTCTTTGTGAGCCACTGTAAGGGATGGAGTTTAGTCAATGACTATAGATGCCAGAATACCCAAATTGTGAATGTAGCAATATTGGTTGCCTTAAGTCTTTCCAGGAATGGTGCATTATCCATGTTTATCATCCGACCAACTGCAGAGTAAGATCTTCTTAGGTATCAAACTAGAGAGTTGATCTATTTTTTGTCATGTGAAGTGACGTTTTCTTCCTGTAAAGAAATTAAGAGAAATATTTGTTAGAACAATGCTTCATATTAGTAAACGCATGTTTTATATCGCCTTTGTTTGTTAACCAATTTGGATACTTGAGTAAATTGAATAAAATATAATTATATGATGGTCATGCTGCCCGATGAATATCTTTTGTTGAAAAAATTGGAGATGCCTTATACTTATTGTATGTTGAATGGGTAAAAAATATATGTTACTGAGAAATTTCATCAAAGCTTGATAATTAATGTTTCATGGGTGGTACCTTATTAAAATCACATAAAGTAAGAGTTTTTATGTGATAGATAGTTATTTTTGTTTAATTTGATGACTGAGATCATATTTGTTGTTAGTTGTATTGTGTTGTAACCATGTGGTAAACATTGTTTAGATATCGTATTAGCTTAGGATGATTTAACATTGTCAAATTAAAAAATATTAATTTTATGTTGTAATGTTAATATATATATATATATCTCTTAATAGATGGTGTTCTTATCTCGATTGTTTTAAAAAACTTATGGTTATAACATTCTTATAGACTAAGCTTTGTTAGGCTTTCATTGGTTTACATGTAGCTGTAACGGTGTCTATGTACATTTTATCTATGGTAAATTAGGAAAACAATACCTTTTAGTTTACCAGCTTTTAAAACATGGCAATGGCACGCTGGGAATTAAATTTTGGTTTAATTTATTAGTACTATCATGATTATTACTTCATTCAAATCTTGCAGTGTCGCGTCCAACCTATATGTTATCGCCTGGTTTGTGTTCTAAAATAAAACATTATCTCTAAGCTATATTCATCCTTTTCTAAAATCGATTTGTCAAATTTATGAACCCAAGAAAAATTATTGGCATCGAAGTGTGTGTTCTTCGACAATGTCATTGTTGAAATTCTTTAATGATAATGTTTGGTGTAAGTTTTGAGTTTATCAAGCTAGCATATAAATAATAAATAAACCAAAAAAATTTGGTATTGCGTGCAAGTTTGGATTAATTAAAAAGCAAGATTGCTTTAGGTTTAAAATAACTTATTATGGTAAAATCTCTGTCGTCATCCAGTGTATTTTTACTCAGTTATTATTAAGCTTTTAGGCTAGCCACTATTAAATTAGATTTTAACTTTCGTTTGATTCTCCCTAAAAGTTTTAAAGACTAAAGAATTTAGTCTTCATGCAACCACCTCGAAATTATAAACTATAGGGTAGTTTCAAAATGTAAAAGCCTAATCATTAATTATACTTCAAACACTTCTATATACATACTGGATTTCATATTTGAATTAGGTATGTTGCTATTTACAAGTGCTTAGCCTTTACTTTGGAAGTCGAAGTTGTGCTTAGAAATAAGAGATCTTTAACCTTATAGAAGATTTTTCTTATTTTAATTTAATTATAAATACTTAGGGTTATAATAAACTAAATAGAAAGTTTAATTTTTAAAATTTAGCAATGTTAGGTTATAGTCATATTTATTTTTTAAAAAAGGACTTTTGTTATAATAGTTTGTCATTAGTATTAAATAAGTCTTTTTATTTTAAAAAAAAGTATTATACAGTTAGGATTCTTTTAACATCTTATGAATTTATTTCAAAATATATAATTTATGTGGTTATGATATAAAAGAATATTACAATGCATATGATGTTTGCTAAAATCATGCTTTAATTTATATGATGTTTGCTAAATTCATGCTTTAAGAGTATCTGATCTTATAAATACCTTAATGTCATAAACTTGGAAACCTCCTTAGGATAAGATATTAAAATACCTCAAGAGAGATGATTCATCAAGTCAAATAAATATCCACCCAACATCAATAGTTTGCAAGTGGTAGTTATTGCAAATCGATAATAGTTATTTTATGGCAGATTGCATAGGGCTAGTTGTCCTACTACCATGAACAAGTAATGAGGTAGTATGGGATGCCATATTCAAGTTGTTATACGAGTAGTACTATGAGGGGTCTTGTGTTCATCATTTAATTGGGGAATTACTAATAGTATACCGACTCTATAAGTCACTAGAATCCAATGCTAGAAGGGTCAGTGATGAGATGGTATGGGATGTCTCATCATTAGTTGTAACATGACCTAGGATAACTGGACCCGATCTAGAGAATTTTTTGGACTTAGTTGTCTCCATAAGATGGTGGACTCAACTAGGCACTAGGTATACTAACGCTATACCCTGGTATGACTTATGAACTATATATAGCAATGATGGAAACTAAGGACAGATCATAGGTTAGAGAAACCTATATCCTCCATACTAAGGGGTGGGGAACTATGCATTCACCATTCTAGGTGATATGGGCACTAGAAGGATAACCCCATAGCGTGAACATGGACCTCTAGTAAATGAGGAGAATGTGTTCACAAGATGGCACCTTTTGCAAAATCTGTCCAATCTCGACCACTCGAGATACCATATGCAGTAGTTATAATTCTTGGAGCAAGTAAACTGTTAGGGTACAATAAGCTAGTATATTGCATTACACTAGTTTAGTATATTATTACATTTAATTTGTACTAATTACCATGCATATATTTACTGTTTTAAATATTTGATGGTAGATAGGTTAAATCCTAAATATCCTAGGTTATCAAATCCAAACCTAACTCTACTTCTCTTATAAGCGTGGTTGTTAGCGTGGGTTAAGGAGATTAAGTTAGTATTCCTATTTTGTAACCTATTTAAAAATTAGTCCTATTTTGCTAATGTTGGTTAATGAATAATTATACTTTGTTCAATATTGTTCAACATTAGCATCAGAGCCAATCCCTATTTTGTTCACCCAGAGGGCTAGTGAAGGTCGGAGCACCTGCAGGCCCATCACTGGTCAGGCCAACTCGACCTGCCAGTGCCTAAGCGCACGCCTGCAGGATCTACCCTGGCCAAGTCAGATCGACCTGCTAGTAGTGAGGTATCCTTGGCAATCAACCAGGGCTAGCCGATCCACCTAAGACCAATCGGGCTAGACGATCGACAACCCTCGCGATCGACCAAGTCCCTAGAGTCGACAATGATTCGCTATCGATGGGCTCCGTGATCGAAGCCTGAGGTGGCTGGAGCCTCGACTCTCGCTAATGTAGATAGGGCTTGCAGAGCCACATGGGCCCAGAAGCCATGTGGCTTCATCACCACTTGAGAGAGCCGAGAGGGTAGGAGCACCCTCCCCCTCCCAGTTGGACACACACGAGACCCAACATCAGGATCCGAGAGGGCAAGAGCACCCTCCAATCCTTGACAACCTCAGGATCTACAAGGGCAGGAGGCCCTCCGATCCCTAAATCCGACCTATCGTATCAGGACACATGGGACAGACTCAAATCGGACACGTGGCTGACATCCACTGGACTGGACCCGACACCGATCGAACACATGGTGGACAACAACTGGATGGGACCCAACGTGATGACACAACTAGCCCCACCCCTTGGTGCAACATGGCGGCATCCCAAAGGGTGGGCATGACACATCGATTTCCCATAGGCAATCGATATTTGAGGGAGGACTCAGGCTTATAAAGCCTTATGCATCCCAAATCGAGATGCATGTGGGATAAATCCCATAGAACAAATTAAGGGGTCACGACCACCTTAAATACCAGCCCTGCCACCTTCGTATCAAACCGACCGGTGGCTTGGTTGGCCAAGGCGACCGCCTAGTACCCACGAGGGCACACGATCGATTCTCGACACCTCCAAAACAAGGTTTTTTTAAAATATTTGGTGTTTTTCGATCAAATTTTTCATTTTTCTAAAGTTTTTAGCTATATAATTTTTTTTTTTTTTTATAATTTAGTTAAAATTGGTTTTAAAAATTCAATTTTTAGTCAAATTAAATTTTTTGTTTCCAATTTTTTTCTTAAATTATAGGAATTTGACCTTAAATAAATATTTTTGCTTTATAAAATTTAGAAAAATTGAAACAAAACACCAAATCATTTTGCCTTAAAAATTTCATAGTCAAAATTTATGTTTTCTCTCAATTGGAGACAAAGGAGACATAGGAACCTTTTTTTTTGCAAAATTTAAAACCTTCTTCAGCATTTTTTTTGCAATAAACTCCTCAGAAGTTCTATAGTTTTCTTCATTCATTTTTGGAGATATAAGACATAGAATCTCAACAATTCTATTCCAAAAAAAACATAAAGCCATGATTGAGGAAGAATAAAGGTCATCTCATTTGCAACAAAACAAAAAAAAAACTTTGCTTTTGTTTTCTCCTTCAAGAAAGGAGACATAAGACATAAAATAGCAATTTTTTTGTTGTAAAATTGAGATCTCTTAAACCAATTTTTTTTTCTCCTCATGCTAAATTTTTGATGAAAGAAAAAAAACCAAAGTCATGTGTCGACTGGTCTGGAAGCCTTTCAAACGCGGGTCATGTGTCGACTTGTCTTGAAAGGAGTGCTCAAATTTTTTCAATTTTGTAAAAATTAAGGGGGGATAGAAGTCATATTCTTGTGATTATATTTTTTGCAAAATTGTGTAGAAAAAGGGGGGATAATTCAAAAGCAAGAAAGGTGCATTCTCGATTGTACTTGACACCTTTTCTTAAAAATTGACTATACTAGGTGCATTTTTGGTTTTATCCAACACCTATAGTGATAATAATTTGGGTTGCTCTCTTGTTTTGATTATTGCACTAACAATCATGTTTTTTGTTTGTGTGTGCAATTAAAAAATCATATAAAACATTGAAGAAGCATTTCACAAAACCCAAATTTCACTACAGTCGTGCTACACCTTGCACAGGTTAAACAAAGTCAATTTTTTTACTCCTCACCAAAGGTCAAAATCCAAACACCTTGATTCACTCTCTTTGTTTGGCTTAATTTCCTCAAACTTTCCATCCTTCTTGAAGGGTGTTAAGGCAGGTGCCATTAAATATCCTATAGAGCAAAATTAGAAGTCTTTCAAAACCTACCCCTTTAATTTGCTCTATTTTTTTTGGCTTAATTTCCTCAAACTTTTCATACCTTCTTAAGGGTGTTAAGGTAGGTGTCATTAAATATCTTATAGAGCAAATTAAAATATTTTCTATACTCTTTTGAGGGTATACTGCAAGATAAAGTCATATTAGTCATATCAATTTGAAACCTTCACCATGGCCATGATCAACAAGTATCTCAATGAGAGCCAACTGCTCAAAGGTTCAAATTATTCTTCCTGGAAAACTAAGATGAAATCCATTTTAACTATAGAGGAGATGTGGGGAATAGTGGATGGCACTGATTCTAGACCCACATCAACAGGAGCAGATCAGACAACTTATGATAAAAAGGATAAAAGACTTTCCTTATTGATCTTGCTAGCTATTACTGATGACATACAACCTCATATAAGTGAAGCTAAAAATGGTAAGGAGGCATGGAATGCCTTAGAAACTATTTTTGAAGGAAAGAATCAATCAATAATTATTAACCTTCAAACATAGCTTCATACTCTTCATATGAAATCTAGAGAGACAGTAGAGCTATTCCTCTGCAGAGTCGCAGATATAAAAAAAAACTGCAAGCCTTAGGAGAAAAAGTGGAAGACAATGTCCTGACATCAATCATTTTAAGGGCTCTTCCAGACTCCTATAGAATGTTGATCACTTCACTACAAGTCTCTCAGAGGATAGTGACTTTTGTAGAGTTGGTAAATTTGCTTCAAAATGAAGAAGCTAATCAACTCCAAAGAGATGAGGCATCCAACAATGCACTTTTCTCAAACAAGCAAAGTGGAAAGAAAAAGTGGAATCAACAGAAAGGATATTATTCTAACAAAGACAAGGGTCAAGGCAAAGAAATTTATAAGAAGAAGTAGTATTGTAAAATTTGTGATAAAGACACTCATGAAAACAAAAGATGTTGGTTTAAGAAAAAACCGCCCAATTAACAAGGTCAAAAGAAGGGCAAAGGTAAACCAAAGAACAAGAATAAACAGCAACAGGGACACATTATCGCTGAAGATTCTAGTTTAGACTCTGAACGAGAACACAAAGTGCTCATGACACATTCAGAATCCTCTCATAAGGATACTATTTGGTACATAGATTCAGGTGCTAGTAAACATATGACTGGCGATAAGTCCTAGTTTGAGATATTTGAGGCTTTAGAAGGTAGACCGATAACCATTACTGATGATCAGACCTATTGAGTTCAGGGATAAGGAAGTGTTTCTGTCTCCCTTCCATATGGAGAATGTAAAATTCAAAAATTTCTTTATGTACCAGGATTGAAAAATAATCTCTTGTCAGTTCCACAAATCCTGGACAATAACATGAATGTCAATTTCAAAGTGGACAAAGAAAAGAAACGTTGCTTTATCACCCAAAAAGGAAAACATATAGCAACAGGTTCTTACAAATATGGTTTGTTTATCTTAGATGCAATTACCTCTACACATACTGCAATGGCAGTAACCCCAAAAGAGGCCACTTCTCTATGGCATAAGATATTTGGGCATATAAGTTTAGGGTATTTACTAGAACTCAGTAAATATCAAATGGTGAAAGGACTGCCTACTCTTTCATCTACTTTTCCAGTGTGCTCGGATTGCTTGTCGGGAAAGCAACATAGAGTACCTTTTGAACCTAGCTCCTTTCGAGCTAAGGTACCTTTGGAGTTAGTTCACACAGATTTGTGTGGTCCTATGTCTACTAGTTGTGGAGGAAAAAAATATTTTCAATTGTTTGTAGATGATCACTCATAAAAAATGTGGGTCTTCTTCTTACAGTTGAAGTCTGAAGCATTTGACTATTTTCAGTAGTTCAAGAAGCTTGTTGAGAAAGAATCAGGATGTTTCATAAAGACCCTCTATTCAGATCAAGGGGGGAATACACATCAAAAGAATTTTTCTCATTTTTATAGAAACATGGGATAAAAATACAGTTAACAACAACCTATTCTCCTCAGTCAAATGCAGTTTCTGAGAGAAGAAATCATTCCATTATGAAAATGGTTTGATGTATGCTTAAGGGAGCTAATCTTGAGCACATTTACTGGGATGAAGCTATAACAACTGCAATATATCTTCTAAATAGGGCACCCACATGACCTCTTGAAGGTATGACTCCTCAAGAAGCATGGAGTGGAAGGAAACCCTCCATATCTCATCTACGAGTATTTGGGTGTAAGGCTTTTATGAATATACCTAAGGAGAAAAGAAAAAAGTTAGATGAGAAGACCCTACAATGTGTTTTTCTTGGATATGATGAATTCTCAAAAGGCTATCGATTGATAGATCCATTCACCAAGAAAATACATGTTAGTAGAGATGTAGTGTTTGATGAGGCTTTCACATCTAACACTACATTAATATACTTGGAACATGAGGAGCAACAACCACAGACTCCTCCACAATAGAAAAAGCCTCTAAAATGGTATACAAGTACTATAAGTGATTCCAAACTCACTTCACCACCAAATCTCACTCTCAATCATCCAAAGACACGAAGCATGTCTCAACAGAGAACAACATAAGCATCTACTTTAGTTGATGATATTTGTGCAAATTTTCAAGAGTTTTCTGTTGATAGAGATTTAGAAAGTAGAAATGATATGGAAATTGATGATCAGAGGGTTTACATGTCTTCATATGATGAAAATGAACCTTCTACAGTTAATGAAGCACTTAGTCAGCCTCAGTGGAAGGCAGCTATGGATGCTGAACATAAATCCCTCATTAAAAACAAAACATGGAAGCTAGTCGATTTGCCTAAAGGAAAGAAACCCATAGGCTACAAATGGGTTTACAAAGTCAAATATAAGGTAGATGGTACCATAAAAAAGCATCAGGCTAGTCTTGTGGCAAAGGGCTATGCTCAAAAGGAAGGCCTTGATTATGAGGAAACCTTTGCACCCACTACAAGGATGACCACCATTCGAGTTCTTTGTGCTATGGCAGCACAGTTCGGATGGAAATTACATCAGATGGATGTAAAAAGTGTCTTTCTAAATGGTGACTTAAAATAAGAGGTATACACGATTCAAACTTCAGAATTTTCTTAGGAAGGTTATGAGCAATAGGTTTGCAAGTTGGTCAAATCATTATACGGGATAAAACAAGCCCCAAGAGCATGGTACATCAAAATGGATAGTCACCTACTGCAACACGGATTTAAGAGAAGTCCATCAGATGCAAATCTCTATATCAAGAACACAAGTTCTGAAATAGTGATTCTTGTACTGTATGTAGATGATTTGATCATCACTGGTAATTCATAGAAATTGATTAACATCATGAAATATGACTTGAAAGAGTCATTTGATATGATAGATCTTGGACTTCTCCACTACTGTCTTGGCCTTGAGATAGAATAGAAGAAAAATCATCTAAGGGTGACTCAGAAAATGTATGCCAAGACTTTAGTAGAAAAATATTGTATGACTAATTGTAAGCCTAAAGCAACACCGATGGAATCAAGGCTTCAATTATCACGGTATGATGACTCACCATAGGAATATGGCATGCTATATCAACAAATGATTGGAAGCCTCATCTATATGACCAATACTAGACCAGATATTACTTATATTGTAAACTATCTTTCTCGGTTCATGTAGGAACCAAAGGTCTCTCATTGGAAAGTAGCTAAGAGGGTTCTTCACTACATTCAGGGTAGTGTAGATTATGTTCTAGAGTATAAGAAGAATAATTCATTCCTCTTATAGATTTATACTGACTCTGACTATGTTGGATCCCTAGATGACATAAAATCAACATCAAGATATGTATTTCATCTTGGATCTGGTCTTGTCTCATGGCATAGTAAAAAGCAACAGGTGTTTGCTTTATATTCAACTGAGGTAGAATATCACGCTGCACATGGAGCTGTGTGTGAAGCAATATGGTTAAGTCACATCTTGGATACCATGAGCCTACCAAAGAAACTTCCTATTCACATGTTTTGCGACAACTCAGGTGTTTTTAACTTGGTCAAAAATCTAGTCCATCATGAACGCACAAAGCATATTGACACATATTGTCATTTCATTCGTGATGAAGTTACTAAACACAAGATCAAGCTCCAATACATTCCTACCAATGAACAGGTTGCTGACATCTTCACAAAGGCACTTGGACATGTCAAATTTGAGTTGTTCTGAAGTAGACTTTGTATATCAAAGTAATGTAATAAAAGGGGGATGTTAGGGTACAATAAGCTAGTATATTGCATTACATAGTTTATTAGATTATTACATTTACTTTGTACTAATTACCATGCAAATATTTACTGTTTTAAATATCTGATGGTAGATAGGTTAAATCCTAAATATCCTAGGTTATCAAATCCAAACCTAACTCTACTTCTCCTATAAGCGTGTTTGTTAGCGTGGGTTAAGGAGATTAAGTTAGTATTCCTATTTTATAACCTATTTAAACATTAGTCCTATTTTTCTAATGTTGGTTAATGAATAATTGCACTTTGTTCAATATTGTTCAACATAAACTATGCCTGTGTATTAATTAAATGTTGGATGAATATTAATATTACTATGACATTGAGTCAAAATTTTCTTTTTGTGATTCCAAAGAGTTAGACTGGAATGGACAATTACATGAGAGATACTTGGGTTGTTACAAATATGTTGTAGGACTCCAATTTTGACACTAGTACATTTGTTGATGTTGAAATATTCTGTCAAATAAATTATTGCAAAAGAAGTTGATTTAAAAATTTTATGATCGATCAATGTCATTAATAAATGTATGCCTCGTAAATGATGCCCCATAGGTGCCCCCTCGAGTTTTGGATCAAAATAAAATATTTGAGAGAAAACTCAATAAAATGGGGTATTGAGCTAGTTGAAAGTAAATAATAGCAAGGGTGGGTGGGTGGGAGGGTAAAATAGAGGAGGCTAAAAATTTATTTATTTTTACTACACACATTTGTTTTACTAAGAGAGTAGTAGATTAATCCTTAGAATTCAATGGTCAATTTTAGGATACATGTGCATCACATGGATTTGGTTCAAGGGTTAGTTTAGGCATCAATAGAGGTTCAACAAGTATGCCCCAAACCCTAATGTGAATTTTATGATTTTGAGTCATTTTTCACACTTTTCAAAAAATGCTTTGTCATGAGTGGCATTTCTACTAGTAGCACTTTTGTTAAAGGTTTCACTTTTGCAAATCATAGTGCTTTTGCTGTTTATAGATCAAAAGACTAGGTATTTTAATGAATTGTGCTAATTTGATCTCTTACTATGATTTATAGGGGCTATGTGTACTAGATTTTTAAGAGAGGTAGCCTAGAGCTATGGATGTGGTTTTGGAGCTAATGGATGATGTAGACATTGGGATTTTGGTTACAACAAATTTATACCATGTGGTAGTTATGTCCAAGGTGGATTTTGGTCAATTGTTACTTACAACATTGGCAAAGAGTGGGTACTCGTAGACGAGTATATTTTAGTTATCGATAGGAGAGATGGTGGTGACATTGAGAATGTCTAGTAGATCCTTTGAGTTATAATTTGAGGGGCTCCTATATGCTTGGGGAATGATAAAAGGTTATGCATGGAGTTGTTTATGGGAGATAAATATTATCCTAGAGTTATATTGGGGATTAGCATTAATGATGCCTACCATGGAGACCATTTGGATCACCTTATAGCTCTACTATGTGTTATAATGTCTAGGATTTTGATGTCAAATCCTATTCGATGAGTTTTATCATGGGTATGGGGAGATATGATTGCTATGATGTGAGATCATAGACTATTTTTGCATGGGGGCTAGCTATCCTAACAAGGCTATATAAGACTATTTATTGGGTGGTTTATCAAAGCAAGAGTTTAGTCTATTGCATGATCCTATAGATTTTGGTATAGGACCACCTGGTAATTTGATGACCACCATTGTATAGGGGATAGATATTAGATACTAAGAGATCAACATCTTATTGATGGTCAAGGAGACACTAAGCTAGTAGAAGGATTTTTATTACTGGTCAACAGGCAATAGATGACCTTAGAATTCATCAGGTGACTTAGAAGCCATGTTGAGACCTCTATAGAGGATGGTTTGAAGCTAGCACATGTGAGGAGGATCCAATGGTTTATTGATGGGGATAAGAAGCATGAGCTATACCACTTTGATAAGGTTATTTGATAGTTTTATGGTGTTTATCAACTCTTGATAATGAAAGAGATCTGGTTTAGATGAACTATTCAAGAGAGAGAATTTGGAGAGCCTCCAGACCTTCTTTCCTTTTTAGAGGAGGATATATTATGCTACATTCCCTAATTCTATATTATATGATCCTAGTTTTTTAGAGGGCTATATGAGATGGTATGTCAAGTTTTACCCTATACAGGTGACTCTCATAGAGCAAGTTCCAATATGATTGGAGGCAATGGAGGAGATAGAAGACATATTGAGGGATCTCTAATGTAGGAAAGGATGTAATGCAATGACATGGTGGGCTGCTATATAGAGAGTTGGAGGATATGGAGGGGGAATGAGTAGGATAGATGATTCTCCTGGTTCAAATGCATAGGCCCCTTTGGATGTAGATCCATTGGTTATTATTCCCCTAATGTTAAGTGGATTTTGAGGGGCTAGCCCAAGCAGGTTCATCGAGGAGTCAATGGAGGCAAATATGGAGGCTATGATGCAAGGTTTCCACAAGTTGAGGATGCGATTTGTGAGTGTGGAGGAAAGTAGGAGGAAGTGATAAGGGCTCAAGAGGAGATGAAGAGATTGATATAGGAGCTAGATGAGTTTGTAGATTAGGTATATCATTTATATATTGATATTTATTAGGTGTAAAGTGAAAATGAGAACTTCACATGAGAGAGAGATGAGGCTACTTCATGAGTGGTGGTAGGATATCCTAGTATAGATATGGTGAATATGATATCAAGTCAGTCGTAGTTATAAGTGACTCAGTTAGAGAATGAAGTAGTGTTTTGGCTACTCCACAACGTACCCCAAAATTGGGGACCCACCTTTTTTGCATGTTTTCCAAGAAGACCAAAGTGGCCCATATGCTAAAGATCAAAGAAAAATCAAAACACCAAAAGAGAAAAAGTGTCGCGATATCGTGACATGTTGCATTTTCGCGGCCAAAACAGAAGAAAGAAAAATTGTCGCGATATCGCGACATGTTGCATCATCGCGGCCAAAAGAGAAAAAGTGTCGCAATATCGCAACATGTTGCATCATCGCGGCCAAAAGAGAAAAAGTGTCGCGATATCGCAACATGTTGCATTGTCGCGGCTAAAGAGAGAAAAGTGTCATGATATCGTGACATGTTGCATCGTCTCGGCCAAAAGAGAAAAAGTTTTGCGATATCGTGACATGTTGCATCGTCGTGGCCAAAGGAGGAAAAATTGTCGCGATATCGCGATATGTTACACTTTCACGGCCAAAATAGAAGAAAGGAAAAAGTGTCGCGATATCGCGACATGTTGCATCGTCGCGGCCAAAGGAGGAAAAAGTGTCACGATATCGTGACATGTTGCATTTTCGCGACCAGAACAAAAGAAAGGAAAAGGTGTCACAATATCGCGACATGTTGCATCATCGCGGCCAAAAGAGAAAAAGTGTCACGATATCGCAACATGTTTCATCATCACGGCCAAAAAAGAAAAAGTGTCACGATATCGTGACATGTTGCATTGTCATGGCCAAAGGAGGAAAAAGTGTCGCGATATCGCGACACGTTGCATTGTCGCAGCCAAAGGAAGAAAAAGTGTCACGATATCGCAACATGTTGCATCATCACGGACAAAGGAGAAAAAGTGTCGCGATACCGTGACATGTTGCATCATCGCGGCCAAAGGAGAAAAAGTGTTGCGATATCGTGACATGTTGCATCGTCGTGGCCAAAGGAGGAAAAAGTATCGCGATATCGCGACATGTTATATTTTCACAGCAAAGGGCCACAAAATGAAACGTACAGTCAGGGAAGGTGAAATGAATAGCCATTGGAAAATGAAACGAATAGTCAGGGAAGGTGAAATGAACATCCATTGGAAAATGAAACGAACAGTCATGGAAGGACAAACAACGTTTTTTTAGAAGATTAAATACGCCATTCAAAGAGGCCAGAAGGGGTTGGAAACTGCTACGAGCAGTGTCGTAGATTTGAAGGCAAGAGGGCCATTCTAGACTTGTTTGGGCTGTTTTTCTTCCATGGACTGGTTTGGGAAAACTAGAGATTTTTGTTATTGTAAAATGCCAAATTTTTAATACAGAAAATTTTAGAAAGTTGCATCTTATGGACAAGAAAGAAGGAGTTATTTTCTGCATGCAAGATTAAATGTCTATTTTTCCCCTTTTTAGATTTTAGGCTTGTAAATGGAGTTTATGCAAGTTTCTTGGTTGCTTCATGCGAATTTCTAAATCTGAAAACCTCATTTAAAACCCTAGGAGCCAACACTTAGCTTATCTGGATCGTGCTTGTTTTGCAGGTCCAATAGGTTAGGTTGCATGCATGGAAACCTCACATCTTTGATTTTTTCGAAATAGGATAGCATCATACTAAATTTATTTTATTTTATTTTTTCTGCATTTTATTTTTTCCAAAAACTTTAACTTTTTTTAAATCTTCAGGCATTAAAATAAACATTTAAAAATTTTCAAAATCCAAAAATAATTTCACCATTGCGTAGGCTATACTTCAGACTTCCCATACGCACTTTGAAATTTCATTTTCGGAGTTGTTCAGTATTTTTAAAAATTCATCGAAGTTGTTGTTTTACTGCAAATTTTAAAAGATCCGAAAATAGAAAATTTCCATTTTTGGACCAATTTTTTTTTTTTTAGTTTCATGTTTCATTCATGAGCCTATGATGACATTCCCTTCATGAAAATTCCAATTTCATCGAAGGAGTTATGTTTTATGGCATTTCACAAATTTCCGTTTTTGGAGCCTAGAATTGTCGTCTCTTCATAAAAATTCTGATTTTACGAATGAGGGATAATTTGAGCATCACATTGAAGGTCATATGAGGGTCAATTCACATTTGCTTTATTTTGTTTCAATGAACAATCACTAAAGTTTCACGGTAAAATAAACCAACATTGCCCCTTGTTTACAGTTACTTGCAATCACTAAGGTGTTCCAAGCATTTAAATTGAATATCTTTATTTGAGATTACTAATACACATATGCAAATTCTAATATAGCAGAGACATTGGAGAAGTTGTTTGTTTAAATTCTTTGCAAGAGGGGATTTGGAACCCAAATCCTAAAGGAGAGTGTAATTTCACAACTGTGTGAAAATACCACTCAACACTTTGGCGCAAGAAGGAGGGCCTGAACCGGTTTATTTCAAGTTTGATTTAAATGCTACAGGGATTTAAATTTTGAATATTTCATGCCCTATTGATTATTATCTTTAGCCCTCTTTTAACAATACAACCTTGTAGTTTTAAAAGGAGGACTTGAATTGCTATGCATTGTTCTAACGCTTTTGATTGTTCGTACAGGAATAATGTGTTTTGATTTGATTTTGAAAATTTTTGGTCTGGACTAATGAGGTTGTCTCCATGCAATTACTTTCATTTGATTTTAATGGATACAACTCTTGGTTGATGCTAACATGATTATTCATACGTTACAGATTTGCTAGTCATTTCATGCTTATTTGTAAGGAATTATTTTGTCTAAAATGTAGTTGTCGGTGTTATGCTCTTCACTTGCATGTAATGCGATCTTGTGAATTAGAAAGCCTACAACACTAGGAGTATGCTCTTAACTTGCGCATATGCGATCTGGTGAATCAGAAACTAATTTACATTTTTAGAATATTGCTTTGTCCTGGTTCTTTCTTTAATTCATGACTAAAAAATTGGTTTTGAAGTCATTCTTTGAGTTTCATTAATGGCTACAACTGCAATAACATGGTATGGGATACATGCTAGTCCTTTGAACATTAGTGGAGATTCTCATGATTTACCCAAAAACATAGAAAAATGTTTGCCCAAATTTAAACACAATGGTCCAACATTAGCCGAGGAACATATTCAAGCCTATGTGGATATCCTAGTTAGATGGAATGTCGAACATGAGGATGTGGCATGTAGAATGTTTCCTGGAACCCTAGATGAGGTGGCATATGATTGGTACATCAATTTACCCATTGGTTCTATTACATCTTGGACTCAATTGAAAGATGAGTTTATCAATCAATTTAGGTTGTTCATTGATCCTCTCACGATATATCAACAATTTGCTTCTTGCAAAAGAGAACCTAATGAGCCAGTGAGAAGTTTCAACTTGAGGTTTCAAAAGCTTCATGCAAGATTAATTTCTCCCTATACTATTGAGGAAAGTGGTGCTCTTAAAATATACTTTTGAGCATTGGATCCATTGTTTGCCATATTTTTTAGGATGAATTCCTTGGTTACTGATCTTGCATCGGCCTACACAGAAGCTATGATTGTAGATCAACAATTGAGGCCACAAGGTTATGGAATGGAGCAATCAACTATGGTAGGACAACTAGGGGCTTGCAATCAAACCTCGATGGTAAATCAAGCATGGGCACAACAAAATTTGATATCAAATGTTTTTCCCTACAATCAACTTTATCCTACCATACCAAATTATGCTCCCACATGTGCTTATACAAGTACTTCCATCCATCCAACTATGCCTCAATTAGAGAATCATGTGGTCACTCATGGAACCATTGTAACAAATGTTCAAGCATTGTCCGTGGATATCAATCAAACTAATCCTACTACTTCTACCACTCAACCCAAAGAGTTCGTAACGGAAGTAAAAGAGCAAAAGAAAGTGGTTAAGAAGGTATGTAGGCATGTTCTACCACAAAAACGAGCATGTCAATGTATGCATCCAAATCATCCTAGGAAGAAAATTCATAATGTCGATCTTAATGATGTTTCATGTTATGTTGCTTCAAGCAATACAAGATATGTTTAGGTGACTCACGTTGAAGTGAATACCTATTCAAAAATTATCGAAGAGCATGAAGTTTTTGGAGAAGAAATTCTATGGATGGATAACAAGAAGTTGGAATCAAATGATCACCATCTTGTTTTGGAAAAGAAATATCCAGAATCATTACCCAAAAAGGAGGATTTGGATGAATAAACTTATGTGGATATGATTTGGTCAGATGTACTTGCAAAGGATTGGAGCAACTATATGACATGGAATTCAAAAATCGATCCCATTGTAGAAGCTCCTAAGTCATCACAAGTGGCTGAAAATGAATCTGAAATAAAATCAACAAATGAATTTGAAGATATAATCGAATTTCACAACTTTTTCTCGAAAGACACTTTAGATGAGGCTCTCGAAAGTGATGACCAAGAGGATCCACACCTTCCAAATTGTGATAAAATTGAATCATGGATGATAAATTTGGATTATGATAGCTATACCAATTTGAATTCAATAAATAACCCACTTTTGGAAATAACTGGACCATCTAAGGAAGGTGAAGATGAATTGGATGAGAAATAGGTTGATGAATCAGAAGATGAAGAAGTACTTGAACGTCATGACTTGAACTTGGAAGATGATTACTATGATTCGTGGAAGAAATGGGAAGAATATTATCAATCTGAATCTTCTAAAAAACTTGTTGTGTCAATTAATATGCAAGATAACTCAATTGCTTCCTCACATGAGGATACTATAAATCCTGTACAATTTGAGAAAGTTTTGGAAGAGGAATTCGAATCTCATAAAATTTTGGAACATGATAAGGATTCTACAACCATGAATCAATAAAGAGAGTCACTTGCTTTAGATTCCTTTGAAGGAAAACAAATTGAAAATCTTGATCCACTTACTTGTGCCACCATGATTATGCCATTTCAAAATTAGAAAATTACAAAACCTAAATCATTTGGGTTTGATATCATTGATGATCCAATTGAAAATCTCACGTTACCCAAAACAACCCAAGTGATTGATCATGGAAATATGTTAGTTAACCCACCCCTAGATAGACAAGACTTAGGGTTTGAAAGGGATGGACATGTGTTCAATTGGGTACCTAAGTTTGGTGCCTTTGATAAAAAAATCATGGAGAAATAACAAGTGCTACATTATGATGAAATGCCATTGGAGGTGAATGAAGAACAAGAATTAATTTCTAACCACACCTTTGATAACATTACTTTAATGAATGAAAAGGAGCTTGATGCATTTAAATTGCTAAATCAAATTCATCAACAATTAATTCTTGAACCTAGGATAAAAACTCCTAATGATCCCAATTTAGTAAATATCCTAGAGGCTTGTAAATTGTTGCACAATTTTAATTGGCCTAAGAACATGGAAAATGAATTAGCTTTGAAATTTTTAGAAATAGGCTCTTGCTTACAAAATTTCATTTTGAATAAAGAAAGCCTAGTTCTAAACCATGAATGGAATTATGAAATTTGCATCTTAAAGAATAGACAAGAAAGAATTGAAAATCAACCATTGTCTAATAAATTTGGTAATTTGAATCTCACCTATGAGAATACTAATGGAACTAAATCTAATTGGCGGGGTTAGAGGGGAAATTTGAATTTGGTTGCATTGTTTGGTCTAGTCTTGTTCTTGTTTGATTCCTTCCAAACTTGGTATGCGTATCACGTCATATGTCTTTTAAATAATTTTAATCAGGTTTGGGATCTGGGAAAATGACAATCCAAACTTTGCACCATCTTGTATTATATTGTACATTTGTATATACTGTTGGTTTTTGTGTTTTGGTTTTGGATTGGATCTCATTTTGGTTTTAAGTTTTGTATGTTGGTCCTTTGGAAACTTTTGGTTTGTCTTGAAAAAAAGAAAAAGAAAAAAAAGATGTCAACTTATGTCCTTATGAATGTTAACTAGGACTAAGAGAATATGAAACATCGAAAGTGTATTGCAGAAAGCTCCACAAGTATCTCAAACACATTAAAGAATAGCGTTTGGAACTTGTGATGCATGAAGTTGTCAGTTTTATAAATTATGGCAAAGTAGGTGATATACTCCATCCGCATTTCAAAAAGAGCAATGCATTCATCCATATCTCATGTTACAGTCCGCATTGCATATACATTTCATCTCAGTTGCATCTACATTTCAAATACAATCATTGAAAAGGTGTCGAATCCTCTTAGGGTTATTACATAACATATATTAAAATGATCCTAAGGTTGGGAAATGATGCCCGAACTATCTTGAACCAAGCAGGTCTTACACATATTAAAAAGAATCTTGAGTAAAATGGTAAAACCCATACTTGGAAGAAAAGGTGAGGTGAAAGAAGTATTTCGTGTCTGTCCTATCATGCAAACATAATCCTTAAAACAGTGGTTTTTACCACTCCCATAGTGCTTAAAGCCTAAAATCAGAGTAGTAAGGATAGGGTTAAATCCTCATCGAAATTAGGTTGAGGATCCAATTCCCCAAAGCTTTGATTTGACCTTCATGGAGTAGTAAGGATAGGGTTTAATTATCATCTCGCTTAGGTTGAGAATTCGATTCCCCAAAGCTTCTATTTTGCTCACTCAAGAACTTAAAATTCCAAAGCAAATATCTTTCATTCTAGTTTTATTGCATCATTGATATTGGATTGGAAGGATCGTACTACATGTCCCTTGCAAGGATGGGTAGTCATCCCCAAGGTTCAAGAAATCAAAAGTAAAGTCAAATCTTGGATTATGGGGTTGATCTCCATCGGGGCTATAGACGCCTGACTAGCAGTGGAGTATGCTCATGCGTGGCAACACGTCTTGTCTAAAAGCAAGACCACTGACTGCTCACGGACAGGCTGGCCTGACAGTTTCATCCATAATAGGTTAAATCATTTTGTTCAAGATGAGGTAATGAACTCCAGATCAGAGTAGTAAGGATAGGGTTAAATTCCCATCTCACTTAGGTTGGGAATCCTATTCCCCAAAGCTTTGATTTCACTTACACTTGCACATGGGTTCGAGATGGTAGTGGCACATAATCAACTTTGGGATCTAGTAAATTAATTTAGTATACATATATTTTGTCCTAAGAGGGTTTGACAGTTTTAATATGTTTTTTCATGATACTAGAAAGTTTGAGCCTTTGCAAAGCAGGTTGTTATATCTCTAGCATAGTTGCCATACATCAAATTTGCACAAATCATTCATAGCCTTGCATACGAATCATAAGTGAAACTGACAATGGAAAGTTGAACGAGTTTCAAACGATAGGGAATGAAGCACATTGCACACCTCGAGCTGATGCTTAATAATTCTAATGCTTCATGTATTTCTCGTCTAGTTTCATTCTTGGGATATTTGCTGATGCTTGTAATTGAGTCTGTGTGTTTTCAAGTTGAGTTCTCACCAAAATGCTCGGGAGCATTTTCTAGCAGAGTCACCATTTGTTATGGCTGCTCCACAACGTACCCCAAAATTGGGGACCCACATTTTTTGCATGTTTTCCAAGAAGACCGAAGTGGCCCATATGCTAAAGATCAAAGAAAAAGCAAAACACCAAAAGAGAAAAAGTGTCGCGATATCGCGACATGTTGCATTTTCACGGCTAGAATAGAAGAAAGAAAAAGTGTCACGATATCGTGACATGTTGCATCATCATGGCCAAAAGAGAAAAAGTGTCGCGATATCGCGACATGTTGCATCATCACGGCCAAAAGAGAAAAAGTGTCACGATATCGTGACATGTTGCATCATCGCGGCCAAAAGAGAAAAAGTGTCGCGATATCGCGACATGTTGCATCGTCGCGGCCAAAGAGAGAAAAGTGTCACAATATCGCGACATGTTGCATTGTCGAGGCCAAAAGAGAAAAAATTTTGCGATATCGCGACATGTTGCATCGTCGCGACCAAAGGAGGAAAAATTGTCACGATATCACGACATGTTGCATTTTCACGGCCAGAACAGAAGAAAGGAAAAAGTGTCGTGATATCGCGAAATGTTGCATCATCGCAGCCAAAGGAGGAAAAAGTGTCGCGATATTGCGACATGTTGCATTTTTGCGACCAGAACAGAAGAAAGGAAAAGGTGTCACGATATCGCGACATGTTGCATCATCGCGGCCAAAAGAGAAAAAGTGTCGCGATATCGCGACATGTTGCATCATCGTGGCCAAAAGAGAAAAAGTGTCGCGATATCGTGACATGTTGCATCATCGCAGCCAAAGGAGGAAAAAGTGTCACGATATCGCGACATGTTGCATCGTCGCATCCAAAGGAAGAAAAAGTGTCGCGATATCGCGACATGTTGCATCATCGCGACCAAAGGAGAAAAAGTGTCGCGATATCACGACATGTTGCATCATCGCGGCCAAAGGAGAAAAAGTGTTGTGATATCGCGACATGTTGCATCGTCACGGCCAAAGGAGGAAAAAGTGTCATGATATCGCGACATGTTATATTTTCACAACGAATGGCCACAAAATGAAACATACAGTCAGGGAAGGTGAAACGAACAACCATTGGAAAATGAAACGAACAGTCAGGGAAGGTGAAACGAATAGCCATTGGAAAATGAAACGAACAATCATGGAAGGACAAACAACATTTTTTTAGAAGATTAAATACGCCATTCAAAGAGGCCAGAAGGGGTTGGAAACTGCTGCGAGTAGTGTCACAGATTTGAAGGCAAGAGGGCCATTCTGGACCTGTTTGGGCTGTTTTTCTTCCATGGACTGGTTTGGGAAAACCAGAGATTTATGTTATTGTAAAATGCCAAATTTTTAATATAGAAAATTTTAGAAAGTTGCATCTTATGGACAAGAAAGAAGGAGTTATTTTCTGCATGCAAGATTAAATGTCTATTTTTCCCCTTTTCAAATTTTAGGCTTGTAAATGGATTTTATGCAAGTTTCTTGGTTGCTTCATGCGAATGTCTAAATCTGAAAACCTCATTTAAAACCCTAGGAGCCAGCACTTAGCTTATCCGGATCGTGCTTGTTTTGCAGGTCCAATAGGTTAGGTTGCATGCATGGAAACCTCACATCTTTGGTTTTGTCGAAATAGGATAGCATCATACTAAATTTATTTTATTTTCTTTTTTCTGCATTTTATTTTTTCCAGAAACTATAACTTTTTTTAAATCTTCAGGCATTAAAATAAACATTTAAAAATTTTCAAAATCCAAAAATAATTTCACCATTGCATAGGCTATACTTCAGACTTCCCATACGCACTTTGAAATTTCATTTTCGAAGTTGTTCAATATTTTTAAAAATTCATCGAAGTTGTTGTTTTACTACAGATTTTAAAAGATTTGAAAATAGAAAATTTCCATTTTTGGACCAAATTTTTTTTTTTTTTTTAGTTTCATGTTTCATTCATGAGCCTATGATGACATTCGCTTCATGAAAATTTCAATTTCATCGAAGGAGTTATGTTTTATGGCATTTAAAAAATTTCCGTTTTTGGAGCCTAGAATTGCCCTCTCTTCATAAAAATTCTGATTTTACGAATGAGGGGTAATTTGAGCATCACATTGAAGGTCATATGAGGGCCAACTCACATTTGCTTTATTTTGGTTCAATGAACAATCACTAAAGTTTCACGGTAAAATAAACCAACATTGCCCCTTGTTTACAGTTACTTGCAATCACTAAGGTGTTCCAAGCATTTAAATTGAATATCTTTATTTGAGATTACTAAATGCTAATATAGCGGAGACCTTGGAGAATTTGTTTGTTTAACTTCTTTGCAAGAGGGGATTTGGAACCCAAATCCTAAAGGAGAGTGTAATTTCACAATCGTGTGAAAATACCACTCAACAAGTAGATTGACTACGGATGGAGGTGCAAGAAACTGAGCTAGATGATCAAGAGAGAGATCAAGTCACACACTATAAATTGATTTATCATGCAATAGTTTCCTACCTTATAGAGAGCCATCACTAATACATTTGAGGAGTCATACCAGATCATGATTTATGACAAGATACTCATAAAAGTTTGTTGACTTTCAACCTCCACCACTACTAACAAGACCAATGGATAGAAACACAAATATACTTGTGGTTAAGATCAATATTTTGAGGGTGAGTGTACTAATTTTTACTTTTGTAGTGCATCATCCCTTAGGGATAGGATCAACTATACCAATTTTGGTATTGTGGTACACCAGACCCGAAATTGTGTATTATTTTGAGGTATTGATACATTAATGATATTGAATAATGATTTATTCATTTGCTTTGATGTGATGTCTTGATATTTATGATCTTATGATACAATGTTATAATTGAAAATTTGGTTTTGGAATAAATTAAGACTATTTTGTGATTTTAGCAGCTATCAAATTTTGTGCCATTGATAGATTGTATTTGATCTAGAGAATGAGGGATGATGTGATTTAAGTGATCTGAAATTTATTTGGTATTTTTATTGGAATTAATCCATATGAAAAATAATGGTATAGGATAAAAAGGGCAAAAATAGGGTAGAATTAAAAAATTAAGGAATGACTATGGTAAAAGCAAAATCGAGCTTAGGCATGAGGTCAAAGATGTATAATGATTACATGAGAATAATTTGGACTAGTTTTACAAGGTTTTATTAAGATTTTGTAAATATAGGCTAATTTTTATTTTGACAGACAATACGGGCTTGTACTTGGGTCCCCCACCCTTGATAAATCACAAATCTCTTCTTTAGAGCATGAGATTTTAAAAATAAATTCAACTATCATCTCAAATGAGTTGCTATAGCTAGAAACCTGTATTATTTTACATAAAATGTTTGAATTCTTGATTTTTATTTTCTATAACTTTTTCAATTTTTTGTGTGAATACAAATATTCTAGAGTTCAACATCCTTCTTAATATTTTCCTACAACAACCTTCACAATACCAAAACTTCACCTCTACTATTTATGCATTGCATCTTAGTAGAGTAATATTTCCAAAACATTATACTATCTTAGCCCTCTTTACCATATTTGGATTGCTAGTTTCATTCATGAAGAACAAGTGCAACCAAAAAATTGTAATAAATAGTATATATGAAAGCACATTAATGTTATAAAATAAAGCATATATTACCAATAGAAAACATTAAAGTAAATAATCATTATTTGATTCAGACAGTCAACATTTTCTTGTCAACTTCAACTAAATTTACCACTTCATCTAACCAAGGAAAAGAGAATTTAACTTCATGATACTCAATAAAAACCCTCTCTATTAGCTATCCATTCCACACATTTCTTTCCTTTCCTCAATATATGTGTAAACCTGATCTCTTCAAGCTCTATAGAAAGGTCTTGAATTTCCATAATTATCTCTTGTATGTTCCATGGAGCCTTTGCTTTCCTCAAAATTGTATTTATAACTATGAGTGAATCACCTTCCATACATACTTCATTCTATTTCATTTGTTTGCATATTTTTAATCCTTCCAAATTTGTCCAAGCTTCAACTTCGTTATTTGTCTTAAATACACTATTGAAAGTGTAATGAGATAAAATATCTCATCTATTATTTCTAATTATTCCTCCTCCTATTGGTCCTAGATTTTCTTTAGATGCTCCATCAAAATTCAATTTGACCAACTCCACATATAATGGTTTCCACTTTATATTCTTTACCTTATTTTTATTTATCCTATCTCCAGCATCATAATTCCATTTGATGACTTCACTTCATCTATCAAGGCTCTTTACTTCTATATTAGGGATTGGGTGAGTTGATAGGGTTGGTTTAGACTCCTATATGGCTAAACAAACCATCTTTTTCATTACCTCTGAACTATTGTTCTTTCCTTTAAATATTCTTCTATTCCTTTCTATCCAAATAGTCCAAAGTATTGTATCTTTTGATATATCCCAGATTATTTGTAAAGCATCACTTTTAAAAGTGCTTTGCCATTGCTTTAACCATTCATCAATTCTTCCATTCATCACCATGCATTTACCAAATATATTAAGAAACCATTGCCATAGTTTCCATACTATTAAGAAGTGTCCCAAGAGATGGTCTATACTCTCCTCCTCCATTTCACAAAGAACACATTTTGAGGGGCCATGAAAACCCATTTTCAGAAGGTTATCCTAGGATAAAATTCTTTTATGACCTACTAGCCAAACAAAAATATTAACTTTAGGAATGCTCAGGCTATCCTAAATATCTCTCCATATTCTTGTGATATTCCTATTTTTATGGTGCTTTATATTATATCCACTTCTTGTTGTGTATTCTCCTAAGCTATTCAACTCCTAAATTAACTTATCCTTGGCTCCCCTTGGAATAATCAATGTTGTTATATTTCTACTTAACTGCCTCCTAGCATCAATGTCTTGTATACTTGTAAAAATTACTTCTTTCCATTTATATCTTTCTTCTTTATCCTTGTACAAAATGTTTGAAACCCTATCACCATATTTATTTTGAAGTAATCTCATCCATGGTTTCAAAATTGGATCTAGATTGAGTGGTTTTTTATTACACCAAGTATCCATCCAAATAGGATTATTTTCTTCAGTTTCCACAACCCATATTAAACCTTTGATCACTAGATCAATTGTTTTTTTAAACCATTTAATAGTGCAAAACCATTTGGTAGGGAGAATGCAGTAAATATTAGCTTGGATCATTGGGCTCAATATACTTAGAAGAATTCTTACCCATTGTCTTTGACTCTCTTTGTACAATATCCAAATTACTAATCCCATTAGAGCCAAGTTTGAATCCTTAAGAACTCTTAAACTAATATCTCTCATAGTGTTATCATCACACACCTTGCTCCATTTCACCAGAGGAAATATCCTTTTATCATGTAATCCTGACCACGAAATTACTGCATAATATAGATTAAACTTTTTTCTATCAATTTTTTTATAGTATACAAGGACATATAATATGTTGGAATGGTCTATAAGACTGATTTTATTAGATGCACTATTCCTGCTAACGATAACCATTTATCTTTCCATATTGGTAGTTTATTCTAAACTTTACTTATAATTGAATTCCATAATTTTGTCCCCATTATCCCTTTAAATAAGGGCATCCCTAGATAAGTTTCTGGTAAATTTTTCTCCTCTGTTTGAAGTAACCTGCATATCCCTACTTTGATTTTAGTTGGGGTGTTTAGGAAGTAAATTTTAGATTTTGACCTATTAACTTTCTGCCCTTATGCTCTTTTGTAATCCTTTAATAAGTTATTCAAATCTTTGGCCTCGTTTATCCTTGCCCTACCAAACAAGGTTTTATCATCTACCAATTATTTATGGGTGGTGTTGTCGATGTTATTACTAGCCTTAAGTCCACTTATTAGCCCGTATTTGTAAGCCTTCTTTAATTTCCTACCCAAAGTTACTATCATTTCAACTTTTATTGGTTAGTGATCTGAACCAATCCTTGTCAAGGTATTAATTTTAAAAAAAATACCTTTATCTATCCAATGATCTGAGAGAATGCATCTATCTAATTTTTTTGCTATTAGGTTTTGGTCTCTCCTATTGTGGTCCATGTATAGTTGTCTTGATTGTTTTCAATAAAAGTTGAGAAATCTCTTATACTTTGGTTTAGTTTCTTAATTCTCCCAAAATTTTTATCCAACTTGGTTATGGCATTAAAATCTTCAATGATCATGAATTAGGTTTATTGGTCTTTACTTCTCATAAAGGCTTCAATCCGACTCTAAACTTCTAATTTGCCTGACTAAGTTGTAGGTCCATAGACATTGATAAGGATGAAATGAATATTTGCAAAGAAGCATGTGACTAAAGAGGCTATCCAATGTCTAGTTTTATGAATGGTTATACAGGAGATTCTAATAGGATATCAACAAGTTATAGTTCCCCCTACCACTCATTTAGAATCTATAGCATCCCATTCACATCTCATCCATATTGCTTTCATAGTTTTGGAAAGTTCTTTTGTCATTTTAGTTTCCATGATACAAAGGATATCAAGCTTATTACTTTAAAAAATGTCCTTGAGACACCTCTACTTTGAGCATAGATTAGCATACCTTGTATTCCATGATATGGTAATCATACCTCATTAGGGGCTATTAGCCCTAACTACAAATTACCAATATCATTTTATTGTTTGGTAAAGAGAAGTTCAACCAACTTAGTTTGTGTTCATTTCTCTTATGTTTGCTCTTGCTTCTCTGGATCGTGCTTTATAATTTGAGGTTTTCCTCTTTTTATCTTGCTTGTATTATGAGTATGTATTATTATTCTATTCCTCAATATTATTTCACAATTTTATTTTTCCTCAAATTTATCCTATCCTAGCTCTACTATGGAAGCTTTTAATTTTTCCTACTCATTTTTTGGTATTTCCTTATTAATGGTAGATGTATTAAGATCTAACATTGTATTTTATTTATCTATTTTTTTCTCCTGAATGGTGCATGGTACTTTAAGAGAATAAATTGGGGTAATTGAATGTGATGAGAAAATTAATCTAAATTTTATTTTTTCTCTCATCACAAAGAAAAGGTTGTGCATGAGAATTATGATGATTGGTGATCTCTATAATATAGTTGCAAAGTGAATTTGACAAATAAAAGTATTTTTATGAAATTTATTTGGATCCACAAAATATGAATGTAATTAATTGGGAAATTAATTAATAATTTTTTAATAGATTGGTAGGGTGAAAGAATGATGATTGTCGATTTGATTTGCATTTGTTGAGTAGGGACAAAAGCATAATAAGTGCAAGTGGGAGATAATTATTTCTAATTTAGGTGAATTCATCTTAACACTTGAATTATGAAGCGATTGACTTGGTCTAAATAAAAAATAAATTGATTTCATGAAGAAGGGTGAATTTCTATGCTCCAAAGGTATCATTTTGGATGAAAAATTTTGAGGTAGATAGGAATTGTGAGAGACATGATGAGCTAAGTATTTAGAATGGATTTATTTGTTGAGATATCTAGATTTTGTTGAAGTTAGATGAAGATGAAGTAGAAATATAGATGAAAAAAAGAGAAAAATGAAGATAAATATGAAGATGAGAAAATAAAAACAAATGCATATTTTTTATAAAAATATTACCTAAGCGATGGTCTAAAAACTAGATAATGGACAAACACTTTTTGTGGGTAAGAATGTAAGTGAGATATTTTATTGAGCGATGACCTAGGGGTCTGATAATGGACAAGTAGTCAAAAGTGTGTCTTAAATAATTTTTTTTTATGAGTGATGGCCTATGGGCCTGATAATGGACAAGAATTCTTAAATGATCCCATTTTTTAGTGGTGGACTATATGCCATGATAATGGACAAACACTCATAGATGGGTGGATATTCTAAAAATATGAATATATAAGTTGTATCTCTAAGTGGTGACATAAGAGCCATGATAAAGGACAAGCACCTAGGAAATGTAATAAAAAATGATTTGATCCATAAGTTGCGTCCTAGAAGCCAAGATAAAGAACAAGAGCTTAGAGGATGAATTAAGAGGCATCATGTCTAAATGGTGGTCTAAAGAGCATATAAAGAACAAGCACCTAGATCATGATGGTAATAGTACCTATAGTATATACAAATCTTGATGTTGATTTTATGGACATAACTACCACATGGTATATATGAGATGTTTGTCTTCCTAGATGGCACACTGGGCCTCACAACTAGTCACAAGATTAGATTATGAATATCAGATTTTGGATCTTGATGAATCTTAATTTTCTCATGCTTATCTAATAGATCAAATATTAATACTTTGCAAAGGGTATGTTTCCAAGGCTACTAACCATGGTGGGAGGAACCATACATCCACTAACTTGCACAGTGTGTAATAAATTACAAGGGTGCAAGATATTGGATTTGCAAGGGTCCTCCCTACCTGGGTGGTATGCTAGGCAATATAGTCAATCACAAGTGTAGATGCTTCCATCAAATCAATAAATTGACTTGATGGATTCAAACTAGTCTTATGCTTATTTAATGAACCAAGCCAAAAATAGTAGCCCTATTAATCCATTTCTTGGTAGGCTTGCAAAATATTGCACATCTACAAGATAGTGGATTAATAAGGCTACACTCCTAGAATGATGTAATTGTTGATGAATTTATCTGATGAAGTTTTGCTTATAATATAATTTTATATAAGCATGGTAAGAAGAGAAGACATTATGATATGAAGGATGAGGTAATAGTATTAATGGTTTTGAAAGCATTAAATCATTAGTAACTTGTCAAGCTACCATTGACCTAATGCTCTAACAACCATTAAGACTTCAGACCTAGACTAATGATGAAAAATATATTTTCTTATTAGTTTGATGATTCTACATTTTAATTTGATAGGTCAAATCAATATCTAAAAAAATGATCTCATAGATGATGATAGAAGTTATTGTGATTATGATCTAGTGCAGTGACTTGGAATGATGGAAGAGGAAAGGATTTATTGCTCATATAATAGGTCTCTTGAAAAAATTGTTATGATGTTGATGGGACAAAAGAAAGGAAAATGATTAGGTCATCAAGGCTGTAGATAATCATGTTTTATCAGGAACAAAAAATCTTGGTTAGATATTTATTAATTTGCAATCTTTAAATATAGAAGATAATTGGTGATAAGTATAACTTGTTGACATTACACACTACCGATAATGCATGTCGACATTTTAATAAAATATAAATATATTTTTTAAACCCAACTTTAGTAAAATAAATCTGAAATGTTGTTTGAGATCCTTATCAATGTCATACATCACTTAACCCAATCAAGGGAATAAAAGAGAATAACATTGATCAAGAGGAGGGTTAAGTTTTAGTAGAAGAAGTAATAAGCATTTTTTCTATTAGGAAAATTGCTAACGTGAGGTGCCTAGTGCAAATGCAATGCAAGTGTAATTTTTACTAGCTAGTATCATTGTTACCTCATTGCGGGCCTTTTGATTCAATGGTATGAATAAGTAAACTCAATAACTCATGCAATCAAGCATGTGATTTCAAGAAGATATAAATTTCAAGCAATCATGCATATAGGTAAGTATGCAATAAGCCACATGAGCAAGTAAATCATGTAGATTCAAGCATAATATATTTAAAAATACATTATGTTGATTGATTATTTATGTTATTTACCATCTAATGTGGCTAGGCAATAGGCTCCTAACAAAAATTTTGCAATGATGATAAATATATCTAACCAAGTGGATTTCAATTTATCTTTTAATTCGACATCAATATTAGTCTTTTTTTATTTCCTTTGAGAACCAAATAATTGATTTTCTAAAGATCTAGGTTGTACCCTTTAAGATAGGCATGTCAAATTCTATCATGGTAAATTTGTAGGTGCTTTAGGGTATATATATATTTTTTATCTAAAGGATCCAATTGACTAAGGCGACCTAGATGATATTCATCTCCTACCAAGGAATCTCAGAGCAAGACTCTCATAGAAGGGATTTCAAGCTTGAATGGAAAATTTACCTCAGTACCATACACCAAGGCATAGGGTATTGTGCCTATAGGATTTTGAACACTAGTACAATATGCCCATAAGGCAAGATATAGCTGCAAATATCAATCATAACCTTTTTTTTTGACTAAGTTATTAGGGATCTTGATCAATGTTTTGTTGGATGATTTTTCTTGACCATTTCCTTTGGGATAATAGGGCGTTGACCATTTTTATTGAATCTTATACTTAGTGCAAATATTTTGGACTTCTTTGTTTTTTAATGGTGTGTCATTATCTAACATTAGTACAGATGGAATGTCATAGCAACAAAGGATTTGATTAACTATGAATTTTGATATTTAAGCTCCAATGGCAATTTAGTAAAATACTCAATGGTGGTGACGATTAATTTGTGTCCATTAGATGGTCGTGGATTAATATTTCATGTTATGTCAATACCCCAAATAGAAAAAGGCCATGGTGATGTAATTGGTTACAATTCTTGGGAATAAGTATGAACAAGGTTATCATGTCATTGATACTTGTCATATTTCCTCACATAGTCACAAGCATCCTTTTCCATAAATGGTCAATAGTAACCCATTCTAAGGATTTTTTTGCTATAGATAAACCACTAAAATTTCCACCACATGACCCATCATGAGCTTCTTCGATGATTGTTTGTGCTTCTTTTAAATTTATGCTTATGAGGAGTAGGTCATCAAAGGAGCATTGATATAAAATATCTCCTATGATGACATACATACATACCCTTTGTCTACAATGTTTATGTTCTTTATGGTTTAACCCTTTGAGTAATGTGTCATCTTAAAAATATTGGTGTCTTGATACCATGGATCCTAGGATGAATATGCTTTAATGCTATAAATATCTAGGGGATGTTGGTTTGATCTGGAATTTTTTGGCTCTTTAATTAGTTATATAATGTTGGAAGCTTTTTCATATTCCAATTCTAAAGGTATAAAGTATGTGGATGTAGCCATTTCATCTTCATGATGATTTCTTAATTGTGGGATAACTTCTATTGTAATATTATCAAAGGAATTCATTAATCTATCTATAATGTCTTTTATGGTTTTAGTTTATCATATTTGGTTTGATAAATATCATTCATTTGTTTTATCACTAATTACAAATCACCAAAGATGACCAATTTCTTTATCTTTAAAGTTAATGTGGCTTTAAGTCCTAAAATGAGAGCTTTGTATTATGTCGGGTTATTAGTACATGAGAATTATAGTGTATATGACAAAGGTATAAGTTTTTGTGAAGTGATTGGGATAATTCCTACTCTTATACTTCTAATGCATCATGTGTCATTAAATTAAAGTTTCCATGACTTATATTCTTGTGTGTCTATGGCAAGAACAACCTCATATGGAAATTTTATGGTCAATGGATGCTTGGATTCCAAAGGTGTTGTGGCTAGTTGATCTATGATCACTTGTCCTTTTAAAAAAAATTTACCAATAAACTTGAGATCAAACTCATTAATAAAATGACCCATATGGTAGTCTATCTAGAGAGATATGGTTTTAACATCAGATATCATAAAGTATCTACTCTTGCAATAACATAAGTCTTTTATCTAGGCATGTAATGTCTTAAATTTTTATAAGAAAAGAAAACAACTAAGCATAAATTTTCTAATGGTGTATAATGAGTTTCATATATCATTAATAGTCTACTAATATAATAGATGGCTCTTTCTCAACGTTGGTCATCATATTGAGAAAGCATAGCTGCAAGGGTATGATCAGTTGTAGCTACATATAATAACAATGGTTGGGTTGAATTAGGAGGTATGAGGACAAGTGGTGTTAAAAGGTATGTTTTTAAGGCTTCAAAAGACTTTCGATATTCCTCATCACATTTAAACACAATATCCTTCTTTAGAAATTTAGAAAAATTTTGACATTTATCAACGAGTTGTGAGATGAATCTTTAAATGGCTTGTAATTTACATTGAAGACCACAAAGTTTGGTAAGATTCATGGGATGTGGCATGTCTACGATTGCTAAAATATTAGTGGGATCCACTTAGATTCTATGATAAAAATACAATGAATCCTAATAGTTTACCTGATGTCACTTTGAAGTTGCACTTTTATGGTTTCAACTAAACTTGATATTCTCATAATTGCTCAAAAATACGATGTAGGTTTTGGGTGTGATTTTCATGATTTAAGGAACATCCTAGGAGGTCATCTACATAATCTTCTATGATATCATGCATAAGGTCATGGAAAATATAAGTCATTTCCATTTGATACATTGCTCTAGCATTCTTTAAGCCAAAGGGTATGGCTTGGTAACAAAATATACCCCAAGGAGTTGTAAAAGTAGTCTTGGATCGATCTTTAAGGGTAATTTCGATTTGGTTGTACCCTAAAAATCATCCATGTGGGATAGCATTTCATACATGATAGTAAAATATATCATCATATTGATGTTTGGTAACAGAAAATCATCTTTGATGCATGCTTTGTTAAGTCCCTAAATTTTGTACAAATTTGAATGGCTCCTTATTTCTTTTCAATAGGGATAATATTGGATATTCAATCCAAATAATCTATTACCTTTATGAAATTGATGTCTAAAAGTTTTTTAAGTTCATATTTGAATAGAAAGGATAATTTTTCGATGCATTTTTCTCAACTTTTGTTTGATTGGCTTAGCATTGGGTTGTACAACAAGATGATGAAAAAAAAGAGATGGGTCAAGACTAGGCATGTTTGCATAGGTCCAAGTAAAATATCAACACATTATTTTAAGATATTAGTGTATTCTATGCATTAATTGTCTACCAAGAATTTTCCCAGTTTTAAGATACAAGGATTATCTTTAGTGTCAATGTTGATGTCTATGGTTTCTTTGATTAAGATTTGAGTCTTGTCTTAAAATTAAGGGATATCAGGTAACACTCCTAAATATTCCAGTTATTTATGATCTAAAGATGATGGTTTTGGTTTATTTTGTTGTGAGGAAGCAAGATTAAATATTCAATAGAGATATTCGATAACACTAGTATCATATATTTTTTATTGATAAAAGAAATTAGGGTTTTGAAAGAAGCCCCACAACCTTATACAAGGAAATCATATGGGAGTTAACTGAGAAGATATCACTCACTACCCACCCAAAAACCCAAGCAAAAAAAGCCCAAAAATAACATAAATCTGGCCATTCCATGACCCAACCTATAGGAATTCCTCATCTTATTGTGATGGGAGAGATACAAGACAACATTGAAGCCCAAACAAAAAGAAAAGAAACATTCCACAAGAGAAAAAAAAGGCAACTAACAGTAGTACCACCCTAGACCTTTGGGGTTCTTTGGCATCTCCCTTAGATCATTCTTTCCAGAAGTAGGGTCAACAAAAATTTGACACAGAAGACAATTCACCTCTTATGTAAATTCCATTACCACCTTAAGGGTTCCTAGAATCAAATGTTGTTTATCCTCCACTAGTTTTATCAGTTGAAAATGCTTACAATTTTTCTAAGTGCTAGGGGTAGGGATAGAATCCTTCTTTGAAGGCTTAGCTTTTTTCATTGCATGGGACTGATCGTATGAATCTGAATGGTCCACAAAAATGGGGGCACACTCCTTGATTGCTTTTATGGATAATATTTTATAACATCTCATCCTTCCCCCTTAACATCTTTGGAAGACACGATGATACCTCCAGATCTCCCACTTATTTTACCCACCTTAGAGGAGGCTAAGGGGCTCTCCTTCTTGTTAAAACCCATGGAATTAGGATGATTCACTCTTCCACCTCTGACCTCCCTTGGGGACACCGATATGCTACCTAAATTCTTGCACTTATCTACCACCTTGGAAGAGGTAATAGGACTCTCATTTTTTTTAGATCCTAAAGGATCATTGGAATTCAAGCATGATGTTTTCAAAAAGGGATTGATGGTTGGAAAAATAGCCTGATACTCAATGCTTTTAATGATAATTACAACCTCTAGTCCTTTCTCTTTTTCCATGTACTTGAAAATTAACATGACAAAACCTTGGTGAATTGAGTTGGAGCCCTTTCCACACCACACATCAATAATTAACTTTAGTAGCAAGTGGAACAAAAAGTCTAGGACATTCATCCATATTTGTCTTCTTAGATAGATGAGGAACATCATGTGGTAACTCCTCATAATATCTTTGTATGGGTTGAGCGTAAAATAATCCATGATGACTTTCACCATCCTATCCCATGAGGTCTTGAGGGCCTTCACACTGAAGTCATTCTACTCCTTATGGAGGTACTCATATACATCCAAGAAATAGCTTACCTCCCTAATAAGTATCATCTTGGTTAGGACTATAGGAGTTTTCTTATTCCTTAGCTTCATGATGTTTAATATTATCTCAAGGTGGACTACAATTAAAAATTTGATATTATAAAAATGCAAGGTTTTGTGAGGTTCTAAACTAAGAAGGAACCATAATTTTCTCTCATCTTCATCACCCCATTATGACCCATGCAAAGACTTTGTGTAATTTATTTCATTGTTATATTCTATCAATACTGATGAAGGTAAAGAATAGTTCTTATTGGGGATGTATCCTATCTTGTAATGCCTTGACAAAGCTTTAGTTTCTATTGGTTCCTTAATACCTTGTTAAATTGACCTAAGCCCTTTCCTTGATACCCCATGTTGGCTAATATTTTTTAGGGATAAGGTATGTAGGAGACATGTAACATGAAGCATATGTTCATTCAATCAGAAGGTTAACACCACAAATATCTTCATCATGAGTAATATCAATATAAATAAATGAAAAACTTTGAATTTTAATCCTTTTCTATTAGGTAATCCTAAAGTAGAGGGTGAGAGAAAAAGACTAACTAGATCTAGAAATGGATCCTTATTTGGGTTAATAAAATTAATTTGATATTTTGTTTGAGGTTGTTGGTCATCATTTAAGTTGGATGTGGGTTCTTCAAACATCTTATTATTTTTACTAAGTCACCAATAATGAGAAGGTATAATTTATTGAAGTAAGAGATAAAGTTTTAGTCCTATTTTTTTTACTTCTATTGTTTAACAATAAGTAAATGGCCTTGTGTCAGAAAGGATATTAACAAATCCTACCTTGATATTCAAAATTTTAGTCATTGATGCAATGTGGAGGAAACTAATTTTATAGCATGAATCCAAGGTCATCCAAGCAAAATATTATAAGTTACTTTACATGGGATAATATAGAAGAGGGTGTTAAGAATTTGAGGTCCTAATTTGAGGGGTAAAGTTATGGCTCCAATGATTCCTCTTTCTTCATTGTTGAAATATCTAATAATGAGATCAGAATCATGTGAATCTTCCTTAATCCAATGTGTTGGAGGACTTTTATATTATAAATGTCAAGTGTTGACCCATTTTCTAGCAAGACCCTTATCACAACCCAAAATTATGACCCTTTTATTTATAAAGGATTATCTTAATCTCTTTTCCAAGGAACAATCCTATGTTTGATGATAATATTAGGAGATTCAATTACAATAAAGCTCAACCAATATTGATTTCCATGTAAACCCTTGAGGCACATCCATCTCCACATATCACATATGTCAAGCTATATAAGAGCACTAGATGTATGAAATTAGTTTCCAAGATTATTTTCTCATTAATCCTTAAATGAGCTAGCTCTTCTTCTTTCATTCTATCAAAATAAGTATGCTATCCTTATCACACTACATAATTCTATCTATGTTGGTGCTAGGAGCATATTAGAATTGACTATCCTTCTCATCTACTTGATGAGCTAATCGTTCCATTGTTATGCCTCATTTCTAAACTTAATTTGTGGAATCAATAACTTAAATAACCCTATTATCCAATATTCCATTAGATTTATTTTCTCACAAGATTAATCATATGGTATCAAGAAGTTCCTCTTTCATTCTCTATATAAATTTTAGTCATCTAGTTGTTGTACCCATCAAGATATTTTATGATTGTATTTGCATAATAATAAGGCACAATACATTCCATTGCATAATGTGAATTACCAAGTCTATTGATCAATCCATTTAGTTAATGTCAAGCATTACACCAAGTAAAAAGGAACCCATAATGAAGTGCCCATTTATCGAATATCAATAAGGATTCACTAACATTTCCAAACTTGAATCCTTTTAACAAATTTGAAGTGCAACTATTCCACATATAATAGCAAGATAAAACTGTAGCACCCTAAAATTGGCGCAGTAAAACCTTAGCAATAATTAAAATTACCTTAGTAATAATTCAAATTCAAATTCAACCCCAAAACCGCTCCAAAACCATCGTTTAACCCGTTTCCTCATTTCTCATGCCATTTTTAGAGTTTGTTTTGACCGTTTGACGATATCGTCGCCGATCAGACGATATCGCCTCAGATTGGACGATTTCGTCTGGACTAGGACGTCCAGACGATCTTGTCCCAAAACTAATTTTTCATAATTAGCCTCTGTTTCAACGACGTCTCTAAGTTGGGCAGAAGCGTGTCTGCACCGCTAGAGACCTCCCCTGTTGGAGATCTTCCAAATTAGGATGATCTCCAACCTCCCAACTTCCCTCCTAAGCCTATTTAAACCTTAGGAACCCCCTTGACTTTCCCCTGGCTGAAATTTCCTGTAACTTGACCTTTACACGCATTAGAATACCCAGGATTACCATCTGCATTTGTACTTTCCAAATTTTGTTGCAGGAACCTTGTCATTCTTCAGCTGAAGCAAGCTCAGATCATCGTAGATGATCCTGTCCAATTCGAGATGATTTCGTATCAATCCGAGATGATTTCGACTGCAGTCTGCATTGGGGCAATCAGTGCCCAGAGTTTGCACTTTTTCTATACTTTGTTATTATTTTATTCTGCATTTAGTCAGTTTTATTATTATTTCCTGTTATCTTGCATCTTGGAGTTCACCCATGTAGTTTAATTGCATAATAAGATCATGATTAGCTATTAAAGTATCGTAATTTATTTGCATTTCCATTCAGGATTATCTTATTAACATCCTTATTATTGTTTCATATCATTTTCCTTTATCAGAATAGTTGCAATTTTGGTATTTTGTATCTATTTCTCTATTTGCAGGTCTCTGATGAATTCGTCTGATGAATTCGTCAGATCTCAGATGATCCTGTCAGATAGGAGACGATCCTGTCAAATTCCAGACGATCTGGACTGCTTCAAAAATTAGAACCTCCATCAGACATCCGGAACTAGGTATGGATTTCTTCACTTAGTTTGTTCTCTGTGTTTTCTGTTAAATCTATTTTCTGTATTTAAATCTGCATTTCATATAGAATAACTTAGATTCATTTGGCCAAACCTAGGATTTGAATGTTTAAAGATAAAATTGAACACATAAAACACATTCCCAACCTAGGCGTGGAAACTGCCACTAAACGTTTCCTGGTGAACCCCACCATCCGTCGAAAAATCACCTTTATACACCTCCCCCAAGAGGCGGGACCTTCGCAAGGCCTCTCAGTCCGAGGTATTGTCCCATCCTTTTCACATCCCCCTTCCGGGCGCGGATCCTATAGCCTGAAGGTAAGGGTGTGAAAAATTTGGAGCGATACATTTTGGTGAACCCGACGTGAAACTAAAACCTTTTGAAAACGAAAACAAAAACAAAAAAATAGATGCATTTAAAATCATTAGAAAATTACTAAGTTGCATATCATGTTTAGATGGTAGCTCCTAAGAAAAGACTAGCAGTTATTATAAATGTTGAAAACCAATTAGCAGCCTTAGAAATTAATTATGTGCTTAGTGTGCCTGAAACAGATAGAAACCAACTTTTGTGGGACGAACTTGATAGAAGACTAGGTGTCATTTCATCTAGGTCAACAGAACTTAAACAAATCAAGAGGCTTGTCCTAGATAGAATCCTGGATCCTCATCAACTCATTTTTTATCATGAACTTCAGAGAGCCTGCCATAGGTGGTTAGCTTATAGGAGAGCTCTTGTGTCTTCAGAATTGTTCACCTTCGAGGAATACCTCGAGAACGCAGCCATTATACACCAATTCCTAGGTCATGTAGAAGACCAAGAGGTCGTTCTTACGGATAGAGAAAGATGGAATAGAGTTCCTAGAGCTATGTTATATCGAGAATATTGCCACGAACTTTATTTCTACCAACCAGAATCTGAGACAGATAATATCACTATAGCACTTTTTGTCAAATTCTTGAAAGAAAATTTTCAATTTGAAGAAGAACACTTCATGACTCCTGAAGAACTCGAGCCCATTAATGATATTTATAAATTGTTTATAGAAAACTAGATCATTGCTTTCATTATTATTATTTCTTGCATTTAGTGTGTTGTTTGTTATCTTTATAATATTGTTATAAAAACAAGAAAAACCAAAAAACATAACAAAACCAAAAACATTTTATTTCAAATACTATAGTAGGTATATAATTAAAATATATACCTCTTAAGCTTGTTGCATATATATATATATATATATATATATTTTTTTATATATATATAAGTATATATATATTTGCTGAAATCTAAATTTAAGCACAATGCCTAGACTTAGGAATGGTAAACAAACTGAAGAAGAAGGAGAAGATTGGTTAGGAGACAAAACAAAAAACCCAAATGTCCTTCCTGAGGAATCAATTCCGGAAGAAGAAACTCTAGAACAGCCAGAAGATGAGCTGGCTGAAGAAAATGAACAACAAGAAAATCTTAAAGAGGAAGGATCCTCATCCCCTAGAATAGCTCCAGATGGAACTATTGCTTTTGATAACTTAGATCATTTCTGGAAATTTTTCAATAATAACATTGGTGCTCTTAATATGGCAGTTCGTATTGATAGAGGACAAATTAGTGACACTCAAGCAGCCATGGAACATATGTTTGACATACACACTAATCCCTTGTCTTTCATTGATCAAGAAAGTGATAAAGCTGGACCATCCAATAGAGATATGGTCACTATGATTCAGAACATGCAAAAACAACAGGTTACCCAACCCCCTAAGGAACTTGTTATTGAGCCTAAAATCATTCCCACACAAAAGAGACCTTCATTCACTGCTTTATTTCGCCAAACTATTAATCAATATGCTTCAAATCAACAAAAATCTAAAATGAAGCCAAACACCAATTTTCAACAATCTAGGATACAACATAATACAACTTCAAAACTTCTTCATAACACCCTTCCTACCAACAATTTACACAATAGCAATATAGCATCTAATATTCATGTCCCTCCATCATATGCTCACAAATCTCATATTAATGCCCTACCGAACCAATATGGTGGGCAAACCAGTAATCTGGAAGCCATGGTGAAACAGTTAGCTTCCCGCATGGACCAGATAGATCCCTACCGTCCCTCGTACAATTATCGAGAGATGTGTAGTCAACCTCTAGATCCTATGGTTGTAGCACAACCATACCCTAAACACTTTCCCATGCCCGTTCTGCCTATATATAAAGGAACTGAAGATCCCATAGAGCATCTTCGCATGTTTAGGATAGCATGTCATGATATATCACATGATGACTTGCTATTACTAAAAATGTTCCCAAAAAGTTTAGGAGGAATGGCATTAGAGTGGTACTATCAATTGCCCACTCATTCTTTGAGAAATTTTGAAGAGACTGCTGAATCTTTTGTGCATCAATTTAGTGCCTATATCGAGAGGCATGTCACCATTAAAGATTTATACAACTTAAAACAAGATAAAGATGAATGTTTCACTGATTTCTTAGCTAGATGGAGGCAGTTGATAGGAAAACTGCACTTTGTGCTACCTTATAGGGAAATGTTGGATATTTTTATTAATAATTTGCAAGAACAAATATCCTATGAATTATCAACTACTACCTTGACCACCTTCGATCAAGCTATAGACTTAGCTCGAAGGGTGGAAGATGCTCTCATTAGGAGAGGTCAGCTCAAAAAGAAAGATGATGAGAAAACATCCAGAAATCAGTACAAAAATAAACAAGTTGTAGGTGACGGAGTCACTGATAGTAGAAACATTGCTAATATCAATACAACCAAGACAACAGAAAAATTTATATTGAAACCTCCTGATAAACCTCCTCGAGAGTTTACTAGATTGAATCAACCATTATCAACTATTTTACCCCAATTACTCGAAAGAGGTTTGATTCAATTACCAGCTATCCAGGAACCTGATCCAACCATACCCGGATACAGAGCTGATTTACACTGTGATTTCCATAGAGGGCCTGGACACTCTACCAACTCTTGTAAAAGGTTAAAACATAAAATACAAGATCTGATTGATAATAATGAGATGGAGGTGCAAGCTTTCCAGCCTAAACAAAATGCTCCTAATAATGCTCAAAAGACCATTCCCCAAAATCAGAATCAAAATGCTAATCAATCATTAGATATATTTCAACATCCTTTACCAAAACATGGTAAAGAAGTGGCCAATCAAATCGAACATCATAATGTTCCCCCTCCTACCCGATATGTAGGGACTATTAGCAGACAATTATCTATTCAGGATCCTCAAATATTTGGCACAACTTTATCCATGGTCACGACCAGGCCCCTACATAATATTCAAACTCCCGATCCTAGTGATGTAGAATCGGATACTGAAAGTGAAGTAGACATCACCTCAAATCAATCGAATAGTTCTGAAAATGAATCAGATCCTATTCAACCCATCACAGATGCTATGGTTCCAGAAGAACCATTTCCTAGAAGAGTTACTACTCGACCCTCTTCTAATCAATTCCTTCCTAATGAACAAGCCATAAATGCTCAACCGAGACCAGTTCAACGTCTTCAATATAACATTGTAGGTACCATCGGAGTCGTTACCAGACAACAGGCTCAAAATTCTCAACAAGAACCAAATCAGAATGATGGATCAACTCCATTTGTTTTGAGAAATCCCAATAAAGGGAATCATGCTCCTAATGTTCAACCTAAACCCCCTTACAATATTAATGAGCAATTATCCAATACTACAGCCAGAATTTCCCTTTTGGACTTGTTAAGATCTTCTCCTACCCATAGGGATGAATTGATGCTTACATTAAGCCAAATGATGGTACCTCAAAATATTCAACCCGAAGCCATGGCCAATACTATCATCACTAGAGAAGTTGATTGTATTGACTTTCGAGATAAAGATATACCACAACATAGTTTACATAAGGATAATCCCTTATATATTACTGCTCTAATTGGAGATGTAGTTGTTAAAAGAGTCTTGATCGATAATGGTTCATCTCTAAACATTTGCACTTTTGACTTCTACCAAAGATTTGGCTTTAGAAGTGATGAAATGAAAAAAACTGACATGATTATCAAAGCTTTCAATGACGAGACACAAGAAACGTGTGGAGTCATTACTATACCCTTGCAAGTTGGTCCTAGAACCCTAGATACAATCGTGTTTATTGTACATTGCCCCGCATCATACAATATACTTTTGGGTCACCCTTGGATCAATGCGATGCGAGCGGTTCCTTCAACTTTACATCAATGTGTTAAATTTGAATTTAAAAATCAGTTGGTCACTATCCATGGTGACCCTAGACCCTTTGATATGTGTGCTTTGGCAGAACCTGTTGGAGTGCAATTTTGCCCCGCTTTGTCATCCACACATCCTAATTCTTATTTTTCATCTAAACATGTGAAACACACACACATAACATCATCTACCCCATCAACTACACCTATACATTTAACTCAACCATCTTCTAAACAAACCACACTAGAACCTCAAAAAGATCTTAGATCTACAACCAATCCTTCATGTTCTATCCCTATAATTTCAAAACCTATAGACCCATCTATTAACACCTCTACATTATCTACATCTATCATACCTTCCACATCTAAAGATATAGGGAATGATCCTTCTACATCTTATGCTCTTTCTGATGAACTCTTACCTGATTTATCTAAAATTCTTATATCAGAAAAAACAAATGCTTCTATGCAAAATTCCATTATCTTAAGTAATTTGCCACCATCTCCTCGTACTTTGGGCCTCCCACAACCTATGGGAAGTACTTACCAAGTCGGGAGTTGTGCCTTCATTTATAAGGGATATGACTGGGGAAGAATACCCAGGAACATCAAAACTCATCATGAGGGATATGCTCGATGTTATTTTACTAATGAGTATATTAAAGCTAAACCTATAATGCTTAAAATGGGATATAAAGGGAAAGGCTTGGGACCTTTCCAAAATGGTATGAAAGAACCTTTCGAGGTAGAACCATGGCCCGCCCGATGTGGTGTGGGCCTATTTCCTAGTAAGGGTCAACCCTTCCCTTTTGAACATGATGATCAACTCATATGTTATCAAGATTATTTGGATAGGCGTGATGATTTGCCTCTACAAAATCAGCCATTTACATGCAATATGCTATCCATAGCTTATCCTGAAATGATTGCTGGATCCGATGATGAGTTGGAAGGTGATATTTTCCATGATGTCTCCGTTGAAGAGATGTTACACAATGGGTTTTATTTTGATGGTTCTATACCAACTATAGCTCAGCTTGAGGCCACTACTCCTCAAAATGACTTATCTAAGTTAACCTTAAAAGAATTACAAGAATTGGGCGTCTCACCCGCCCCACCTAATTTTGAAAGAGATCTACACATGGAAGTAGAAAACGTCATTAAAGTTAACATGGGAACTGAGGATAATCCTCACATAATCAATATTGGGTCAGAATTAAGTCAAGAAAAACAAGAGCAATACATTGCATTCCTTAAAGAATATGAAGATGTCTTCACTTGGACATATGAAGATATGCCAGGTTTAGACCCTTCTGTAGTCATGCATCACCTAGTAGTCCATCCGGATGCTAAACCTGTTAAACAAAAACTTAGAAAAATGCATCCTAAAGTGGCTTTGCTAGTCAAAGGGGAGTTAGAAAAACTCTTGAATGTTGTTTTTATACAAGCTATTGATTATGCTGAATGGATCTCGAATGTAGTTCCAGTCACCAAGAAAGAAGCTACCAAAGTTAGGGTTTGCACAGATTTTAGAGATATTAACGTTGCATGCCCTAAAGATGATTTTCCTCTTCCAAACATGGATCAAATCATTGATTTTACTGTTGGGAGTGGGATGATGTCCCTAATGGATGGATTCTCCGGCTATAATCAGATCAGGATAGCTCCTGAAGATCAGGCTAAAATAACCTTTATTACCCCCTGGGGTACCTTTTGTTGGAAAGTGATGCCATTCGGTTTAAAGAATGCAGGTGCAACCTATCAACGAGCTATGACTTATATTTTTCATGATATGATGCATGATATCCTACATGATTATGTAGATGATATTATAGCTCACTCTATTAATGAAGATGATCATTTAGATGATTTGAGAAAAGTTTTTAATCGGTTAAGAGAATATCTTATTCGATTAAATCTAGCTAAATGCATATTTGGAGTTAAGTCCGGTAAACTATTAGGGGTTATAGTTTCTTTACGTGGTATCGAAATTGACCCTCTCAAGATTGTGGCTATCACTGATATGCCCGCACCTACCAATATATCTGAGTTACGAAGTTTACAAGGTAAACTTCAAGCCATCCGTCGCTTCATCGATAAGCTGGCGGACAAAACCGGTCCCTTTCTTAAGCTCCTTAAGAAGGATATCCCTTTTAATTGGGATGATGAATGTAAGGAAGCTTTTGAACTTCTTAAACAATACCTCCTTAACCCACCTGTGCTTTCACCGCCTAGACCTGACCGCCCATTTATCCTGTATATTTCAGCTTCAGATTTTGCTTTAGGAGCTATGTTAGCTCAACTTGATGATGAGAAAAGAGAACGTGCTAATTATTATATTAGCCAAACTTTAATTAGTTATGAAACCCGCTACACAACATTAGAAAAACTATGTCTAGCAGTCGTATTTTCTACGCAAAAATTATGCCATTATATGCTTAGTCAAAAAACGTATGTCATTGCTAAATATGATCCTTTGCGGTATCTCATGAGTCGACCTTATTTATCGGGTCGCACAGCCAAGTGGGTTCTTGCTCTAAGCGAGTTTGAACTCACGTTTATAGGACAGAAGTCTGTTAAGGGTCAAATCATAGCAGATCAATTAGTCGTTGCACCCTTAGAGTCTACCCATCCCCTCATCATTGAGTTTCCTGATGAATGCCTTCAATTAGAGGCGGACCATGTTGAACAATGGTCCTTATACTTTGATGGAGCCCGATGCATGAGTGGGGCTGGTGCAGGTATTATTTTAATATCTCCACAAAAGCACATTATACCTTTGTCCTTTAAATTAACATTTGCTTGCACTAATAATACTGTTGAGTATGAAGCTCTAATCCTTGGATTACGAGCTGCCTTGGCGCTAAAAATTAAAAATCTATTAGTTTTTGGTGATTCTCAACTTGTTATAAACCAAATTAATGAAGTTTATCAGACCAGAGATGATAAATTGCGTCCATATAAAGCATATGTTTTACAATTAATGTCTCTATTTGATCAAGTTACCTTGGAAGCTATTCCTCGAACTAGCAACCGTGCGGCTGACGCTATGGCCGCAGCTGCATCTCTTCTGCCCTTGGAGTTAGATGACGAATATGCCACCATCATTATTCATCGACTCCAGGAACCCGCTTCAAATAAGTCATGCTTAGAACCTTTGGATGTGTTTCTAATCAATGAAACTACTCCTGAACCTTGGTATATGGATATATTTGATTTTCTTCACAATGGGACTTTCCCTGCCAATTCTAATAGAAACCAAGCATCGGTTATTACGTAGACGAGCAAGTCGATTTGTAATAATTGGCAATACTTTATATAGGAGATCTTTTGAAGGTATCCTATTGAGATGTTTGAATTTAGAAGAATCCAGATCAGCTTTGAGTGAAGCCCACGATGGATCTTGTGGAGGACACTTCAGTGGTAGTGTCATTGCTAAAAAGCTCCTTAGGATAGGATACTTTTGGCCTACCATGGAGAATGATGCACATGATTATGTGCACCATTGCGACAAGTGCCAAAAACATGCTGACCTTGTCCATGCCCCTGCACAAGAACTGCAGGCTATTTCATCTCCTTGGCCCTTTTCAAAATGGGGCTTAGACATTATTGGCAAAATTAATCTTGTGTCATCTGATGGACACAAATTCATCATAACCGCCATTGAGTATTTCATGAAGTGGGTTGAAGCTATGCCTTTAGCTTCTTGCACTGGGACACAAGTCTCTAAATTTATTTTTAATCAAATCATTTGTAGGTTTGGAATTCCTGCAAATCTCATCTCTGACAATGGAACTTGTTTCAAAAATAAATATGTTAAAAAATTATGCCAAAAATATAAGATTCAACATCGTTGGTCCACTCCCTATTATCCTCAGGGTAATGGCCAAGCAGAAGCTTCAAACAAAACCTTAATCAAAATTCTCAAAATATTGGTCAATAAATCTGGCCGCGACTGGCACATTCAATTATATCCAGCTTTGTGGGCTTATCGAACTAGTGTTCGAACCCCCACTGGAACTTCACCTTTTGTTTTGGTTTATGGTGTTGAAGCCATTTTTCCCTTTGAATTAGAAGTTCCTTCTTTGGCTCTACTACTTCAAGATACCGAAGTAGGAGATGAATATCGAGCTGGCAGACTCAGTCAGCTGGAGCTCCTAGATGAAAAGCGCATCAATGCTTTGGAGCATCTTCGTGCCTACCAAAACAAGCTTAAAAGATCATATGCTAAGAAAGTTCGTCATCGATCCTTTGTGGTCGGCGACCTTGTTTTAAAAGAAAATCAAAAAAATACTAATGCAACTAAAGACCTTAAAGGTAAATTTGAGCCCAACTGGCTTGGACCATATATTATCACTGCTAAATTTGAATCAGGAGCATACAAATTATCTACCTTAGATGGTAAAGAACTTAAAGAACCCATGAACATTTTACATCTTAAACGTTACTATGCATAACAAAATTTGTCATTTCATCATTGTATATATTTGTTTAAAATATTTCAAAAAAATCACTATCTTGTATTTCTTTCAATTTATAAACTTAAAAATCTAAAAAACATTCAAAATCATCAAAAACATCTTTTATTTTTGTACTTCTCACATTGTGACGCATTGCAGTTATATTTTCAAATTATTTTGGATAAATTAGCATTTATTTGGAATCCCGCACTTTCACACTCACATGAATAAATATCTTGATTTATTTGGTATGATTACTAATCTCTCTTATATCAAAGTCCACAAAATTCAATTAAATAAAGTTTTGAGCATAGAGAATTGATCTTGTTATTTACTTAAGCCAAACATATCCTTTCACAATAAAATGATTATATTTGTAATGTCCATGCTATCCTACATAGTAGAAGTGGTTTCTTGAGCGAAAAGTTTCCCTTGCTATCCTATCATGCACATGGTCTAGAATCTTTGAGAATTGGCAAAAGGACAAGCTCACCCCTACCCGAAATAAAAATCCCTTGCTCTACAGACTAATCCGAGCAAGTATCCCTAGAATAGGAAGCAAAAGAAAAGGAAAAATCAAGCAAAATCATTTACCACTATTTCAGCATTATCTCAAATATCAAAGCAAAAGATACAAAAAAAAAAAAAGAGAGAGAAAGCAAAGAAAGAAAGACAACAAAATGAGCAAAAGCAAAAGCAATAAAATCCTTTCCCTACCCCTTAAAAAGAAAAGAAGGGTTGATGAGCTTGAATCCCTGGAATTCTCAATTATTCGAAAACTGTGAGGTAAGCCCCATAACAGGTGGTTTGTGCCCAACCCGCTTGGCCTTGGGTAACTCCTAGCGTGGTGATATGTCTGTCACATTAGCGACCTTCTTTTGTACAGACCTATGTCTGCTTATGGATTAGCTAGCTCTTGATAATCCGACTTACATAGTAGTCTGGTATGGTTATATGCATCTAAATCATGGTTAATGAACACTTATTTGGTTAATTTAAATCACTTGTATCATAGTATCTTGCTCAAACCTGGTGAATGAACAATACAATCGCACACACATTTGTATTTGAGAGATTTTGTGTATCATTATGATAAATCAAGATTGGAAATGAACTCACATATGCACATGGGATTCCTTATAAATCTAACTTTTGTCTTTAAGATACTTTGAAATATTTTTGCAAATTGTCTGGAATAATTTCATTTTCTTCTCTGAGAACAGTTGTTTAGTATAAAGACAACTACATGCATTACCAACAAATCAAAATCATTTTCAAAAACATGCAATAAAGTTACATATAATTTTTGACTTTCACGACGATGGTATAGTTCCAAAACCAAAATTGGAATTTTATGCCTAGCACAAGTCCTCATCTTCATATTTTCTATTTATTTTCAAAAATTAAAAATCAACCATGCAATAAAACTATTTATTTTCTTCTTTTGGATTTCGCGATGATGGTATAAGTCTATACCTAAATATTCTATGCCTAGCGCAAACCATCGAACTAATTTTATTTCCCATTTATTCCAACATATGACTTAAATCATTATGTTCCACAATTATGCTTTCAAACAAGAATGCAACTTATTCTATTTTTCATGTCATTATGTTCAAATTCAATTTTGCAACCATGGTATAATTTCTAAGGAATTATTCAAAATTTTATCACACTTAGGAATTTATGCCTAGCAAAAATCATTTTAAAATATTTCATGCATATCATTTTTATGAAAATCTGAAAACAAATTACCATCAAACCATCATCATTTCTATCATCACAACAAAGTCTTAAGACAGTCTCTTAAGCACTCTTTTTACTTTTAACAATATTTCTATACCGGGATTAGCTTGACGACCGAGTGAGCAGCGACTCCATGAAATGGTCTATAATAGCGACAATGTCCTTTGAAATTATTGTTAACAGTCCCTTTTATTTTTATCAAATTATCATCTCAACAACCAATTTGTTTACATCAGATTATTTCATTTAAATTTTAAAGCATGACATTCAAACTATAATATTTTCAAACAACATAATTACATGAATCATCAAATCAATCACATCAAAAACATTAAAGCACCATACATAAGACAAGTCATATGATCAAAAATATCATATTTTATATATATATATATATATATATATATATATATATATATATATATATCTCAACAATGTATGTACATCATATCAAAACTAGATTGGTATGCCACAATCTACATCTTGGCATACTCAATCCTCTCAATCATATATCCAGTCTGTGCAGTGCAGTAGCCTAGCCTCGAGAACCCCTCGAGCTCTCAGCCTCATCTCCTCCCCCGCCCTGAGGTGGACGAGGTGGCCCCATCGCAGTATGTGTGGTACTACGAGTCCTAGTTGTCGATCGGGATGAAGTCCTCGATGACCCAACCCTGATCGGATCCGCAATGTCGATTGGCAGCTATACCCTCTGGCCCTCTGGCACCAGCTGGAAGTAGATACCCTGGTAGAACGTGGTCTGAGCAATCGACCGTGCCAGCTCTTGAGTGCTCGCTCCTCCGCTCCATGCTCTGAGGCGTGCAACCTCATCTCTGAGCTGTGTAGCCTCCGCTCGATGACGTGTAGCCTCATCTTGTAAAGTCTGCACCTATGCCTGGAGATGGATAGTCTCTGCCCGAAGAGTAGCCATCTCGCTACTCTCTCCTACCTCGACACCCTTGCCCTTATCGGGCGATGGTGGTCTCTCTCTCTATGGAGAAGGGGGTCTCTCCTCCCTCCTCTCCCACTGTCATGGCCTCTGTTGAGCTTGTGGCCTCCTCTGCTCTCTCCCATCATGACCCTGTGCCACCTCAATGGCCGCCTAGCGCCGCCTCCCTATCTGATGCACAACTATATGAATCGGACCCTGAGCCCTCGTCATCCGAGGAGGGCGGATGCCTATGTACCAGGCATCGTAGCCGTCGGCTACCCCTACGTCATCCCCATCCACTGGCTGGATGGGGGCATCATCCATGTCCTGACTCTAGAATCATTGCATATCTGGAGCCCCGCTAACTATAGTGTTATCCCAGATGGTCCAGGAAAACTCGTAGTCTCTGAGAGATGGGATCCCCTGCTATAGACCGAACTGCCTCAAAACTCGGTCGTACCGGTGGAGCTCCACCTCTCCCCTCTCCATCCTCAGCCAGCAGACTCACTTGACATGAGCTAGCTCCTGTCCATCCTCGGCCCACCCTGGATGATCTCTCCAAGGCCTCCAGGTGATCTGGTCGGAGACAAGGTCATCAAGTAGTCTCCGGGACACTGGCAGATCTACTCGTCATTGTGACCCTCTCCGGAGCCACCAGTAGAAAACTCGGGGCCTCTCCCCATCAATCCCTATCAGTGGGAGCCCTATCGGCCTCCGCACCATGATGTGCTCCCAACACCAAACCTGTAGTAGTGATGTCATGACCAGACATCGGCCGCCCTTGTATACGACCCCATACAGGATCCTATACAATCGACATAGTACAAAGCTCCCCCAAGCAAACCTGTATCCATGGTCTCTCATGTCGTAGACCACATCTGTCAATAGCCATGGCAGCCTGCATCCACTTTGATGGCATAGCAACAGACCACCTACCACCCCAACCAAAACCTGTGTCAGCCTAGATGCCCCAGGCATCTGGCGTAGAGACTCGATGTTCACTCCGCCCTTCTCCAGGGTGAAGCTCGGATCTCCGCATAGTCTCATCATAGCGTGGCCCTGATTGGCCATAGGAGTGATCAACCATCCTTGTATGGGGATCCTCAAGATCCTCCATACATCCTCCAGTGTGGGAGTCATCTCCCCTATCGGTAACCGAAAACAAGAAGAACCCGGATACCACCTCTCTGCTAGGGCTGTCAATAGCCCCATGTCTGTAGACACTTGTGGCATATCTGCCACGTGCTGCAAGCCTACCTGAGCCAGCTGATCTCACTCTGCCTGAGATAGAGCGGCCAAGTCATCCCTTAGTCCATCGTATTTCCATTCTCGGCTCTTTAGTAATCCTCTCTGCAACATAAACAACATAAACAATAAAAAATCAACAATAAAAATCATTAAATCATTAATCAAAATGCAAGTAAAATAAGTTCACTTTCACAAATGATGATATCATCCACCATTGGGTGATATCATCCCAAATTTGAGCAAATTCATCTCCGATTTTGCATGAGGGAATCGTCCCTTATTGGACGAAATCGTCCCCATATCACCGATTTCGCCCTTGGACGAAATCGGCGATATCGAGACGATTTCGGCGAAATCGAGACGATTTCGTCCCGACGACGTCGACGGCCCAAAATCGGCCGTGATGCTCAAAAATCAATCAAATATAATCTAAAAAGCATGAAATTCTAAATTAAAGCACTCTAAATTCAGTTTAGACCCTTACCCGTAGCCCGCACCGGACCTCTGTCGATCTGTGCGCTGTTTCGACCATCTTGTCTGCAGAGCTCTAGAAAATAGTAAAAATGAACAGTAACAATGAATTAGGGTTTTTCCCTATTTTTCTTAATTTTATTCAAAAACACTTAACAACTTTTTTAAAATTTTGCTTTTCGCGTTTTTACCTCAAACGTCGATTTGGGTAAAAACACGGAGGGGGCACCATAGTAAGTTGTCGTACGATTCGACCTAGAATCGTCGCCTAAAAATGGGAATAATTTTTGCTTTCTCGTAGATCGAGAAGAACTCATCTTTAACGCATTTTCTTCAAAAAATTTGCTAAAGAGGGGGCAAAATGTAGCACCCTAAAATTGGCATAGTAAAACCTTAGCAATAATTAAAATTACCTTAGTAATAATTCAAATTCAAATTCAACCCCAAAACCGCTCCAAAACCGTCGTTTAACCCGTTTCCTCATTTCTCATGCCATTTTTAGAGTTTGTTTTGACCGTTTGACGATATCGTCGCCGATCAGACGATATCGCCTCAGATTGGACGATTTCGTCTGGACTAGGACGTCCAGACGATCTTGTCCCAAAACTGATTTTTCATAATTAGCCTCTGTTTCAACGACGTCTCTAAGTTGGGCAGAAGCGTGTCTGTGCCGCTAGAGACCTCCCCTATTGGAGATCTTCCAAATTAGGATGATCTCCAACCTCCCAACTTCCCTCCTAAGCCTATTTAAACCTTAGGACCCCCCTTGACTTTCCCCTGGCTGAAATTTCCTGTAACTTGACCTTTACACGCATTAGAATACCCAGGATTACCATCTGCATTTGTACTTTCCAAATTTTGTTGCAGGAACCTTGTCATTCTTCAGTCGGAGCAAGCTCAGATCGTCGCAGACGATCCTGTCCAATTCGAGACGATTTCGTATCAATCCGAGACGATTTCGACTGCAGTCTGCATTGGGGCAATCAGTGCCCAGAGTTTGCGCTTTTTCTATACTTTGCTGTTATTTTATTCTGCATTTAGTCAGTTTTATTATTATTTCCTGTTATCTTGCATCTTGGAGTTCACCCATGTAGTTTAATTGCATAATAAGATCATGATTAGCTATTAAAGTATCGTAATTTATTTGCATTTCCATTCGGGATTATCTTATTAACATCCTTATTATTGTTTCATATCATTTTCCTTTATCGGAATAGTTGCAATTTTGGTATTTTGTATCTATTTCTCTGTTTGCAGGTCTTCGACGAATTCGTCAGATCTCAGACGATCCTGTCAGATAGGAGACGATCCTGTCAAATTCCAGACGATCTGGACTGCTTCAAAAATCAGAACCTCCATCAGACATCCGAAACCAGGTATGGATTTCTTCACTTAGTTTGTTCTCTGTGTTTTCTGTTAAATCTATTTTCTGTATTTAAATCTGCATTTCATATAGAATAACTTAGATTCATTTGGCCAAACCTAGGATTTGAATGTTTAAAGATAAAATTGAACACATAAAACACATTCCCAACCTAGGCGTGGAAACTGCCACTAAACGTTTCCTGGTGAACCCCACCATCCGTCGAAAAATCACCTTAATACACCTCCCCCGAGAGGCGGGACCTTCGCAAGGCCTCTCAGTCCGAGGTATTGTCCCATCCTTTTCACATCCCCCTTCCGGGCGCGGATCCTATAGCCTGAAGGTAAGGGTGTGAAAAATTTGGAGCGATACAAAAACATTCAAAGATTATAAACATTCCATGGATTCCATAGTAGATTTCAAAATATAATGATTTACTCATATTTATTTGAAAACCAAAACCATAGCAAATTCCAATATCATTTTTAAGACATCATGCTACCATAAAGTGAAGTCCATAATAGATCACACAACACCATAATTACATTGGGAGAAACCCCAAAGGGAAAACCCAGCATCAAAATCATTTCCAATACTTGTTTCATTAAATATTTGATCCCTTTACATTGAGGTTAATCCACCTCATTTTTCCATTCCCTCTAGCAAAGGGGGTTTCATATTTTCTTTTATGGGCAATATGAATTGTTCTTTTCATTCATAAGCACAATCTTTGGCTTTCTCTCATGAGCTGAGAGCATCCTTTAGTACTTTTCTAACCGTCATAAGAGAATATTGAATACATCATTCAAATATTAACTACATTCTATTTCCAAATAAGGTTTCAAAGGAATCCCCATTATTCTTCTTTTTTCATAGAAATCTCATTTTTTCCTATGGTGTTACAATATAAATCTGCCACTTGGATCACAAATACAATTTTTGGTGTCATAATTAAAATTTATCATCTTTCATCATTAGCACAATGAAAATACCTTACAAAAAAACCCATTATCCTTTATGTGGATGCAATACAATGAATAAAGGAGAAGTAAACAATTTCAGAATAAAAACTCCTCATTTTACCTTCTTAGTCAATAAACTATATTAAGCTTCCTAACATATATAAATATATTTTGATACGTGTATATATATATATTTTTTAGAAAGTAAAACTAAACCACACATTTGCTATAGGATGTTTAAGCCTTCATCACAGTATTCAATAAAATACTACCCTTTTGTGGATATGAAAACTGCTCTATTAAACATGGGTAGGACAACACTAGAAGACATAGCTCAATACGCTTACATAAGCACAAAATTTTTTAGAGACCTTTTTCATAGTGGAGGTAAAAGACCTGGAAATATCACTTCGTTATCCCAACACTTCCATCATTCATAAACTTACTCTTGATTAGCAAGTTTAAAACCCCTCTATTTTTTATCCTATAGTCCTTCCCTTAATCAACATCATAGAGTAATCAGGTAGTATTTTCAACTTCTCCAGACCTCCATATCAACACTTATCTATTATTGTTTTGACTATGGTAATATTAAAGCAAACCAGTCAAAGCATTTCTAAGCTTAGTCAATCAATCTTATTTCTTGTTAGATTTCCAAACAACATGTGTAATTTTACACTAATTCATACAAGAAGTTTCATTCACAAGACATCTATATTTACTTAAGAAATAAACCTGCTTTCATGACCAAATTTTGGTTAGAACCCTTTTACAAATCCATATACATTTTATAGCTTCCAAGACTTCTCTACCTAATTCATTTTGACATGCAATAATCCAAATCAAACCCAATCAATGATTTCATACCCCATTTATTACAAACTAGAGATTTTCTATAATAATTTCATAAATTACTCGACAACGAAATATACCATAAGAGCTACAAATATCTTCTCCAACGAATCTTTATTTACTTCTTAGATTTCAACATAACCAAGCATAGCCATGCATTCATTGAAAAATCAAGTTTAGCAATAGCAAATTATCATGCCATATTTCAGGTGCTCCATAACTCTAATTCTATCTTAAAGGATCGACATAAGAGAATATGTTTCCATTTTTCTCTCTTCAAATTTTATTCTGGCTTTACTGGGTTTGTATTGCTATAGTATTAAACTATAGATGACTCATTTATAGAAACAACTTGTTTGCAGACCCCATAAACATCATTTGATAGAATCAACAAGCCCAAGCTTATGAATATTATAAAGATATAATATATAATCCATCCCAGCACTCATGCAATGCATATACAGTGAGTTTGTTGTGATGTCCTTATTTATACCAAATAGGTTGCATAAGATTCAATTAACATTTATAGGAGTATCTCAACCATATTTACCCAATAATCAATATGTAACTTAAGGAATGTAATACGATATTGTAACACCCCAAAATCACGAAACAAGAAAACACACAAACAAAAAGAAAAGTTTACATTTTTTTTTTGAACTAAGGAGAAGGATTCATAAATCCTTAACCCACCTTAGACCAACTTAAAGTTTGACATCCCCTAAGTTTCTCAATAACTATACCACACAAGATTCCCTCCACACAAGTCCCATCTGCATAAGCCTATCTTATGTTATGCACATAATTCCATCCCTCTCATAAGTCTTGATGAGCTAGACTTACCACCTCCAATCGTTATAAGGATTACATGCATCTCCACATCCACACAAGTCATTATGTGTGGGCATGCTATGTGTACTACGAGCTAAGCTATCAATCTTGTCCACTAACAAGCTATCTTAACTTTGGTACAATATTCCAAACCTAGTTACCAATTTCCCTAAGGTGGTCTCAAGCCCTTAGGGTAACCTCTAATTTCACCTAGAACTTACTAATGTTTCTTTCTTTTTAACATAACAAGAGCAAAAAAAAACCAAATACTAAATCTAACAAAAATGAACTATCAACAAGCAAGAATAATCAAAGCATATAGAAATAATCACCTAAAATATACATTAAAATATTTAAATGCAGGAAACTAAATAAAGAGATACTAAATGTAGCAGTTGCAATGTTCATTTAGATACATAAGTATGGTACACCCCATATTTTCCACAATACTTTACATCCATTTCATCGAGAAAATCTCCCCATAATCTAATCTATTGCATAAATAACAAGATGTAAGGTAGAGAGCAAACTTGTGAATTGGTCCATCTCATGTCTTTGGCCTTCCTGCTCTTCCATTGATCAAGTGAGGATAGTAGGGTATCAAGACACTCATGGATCTGAATAGACATGCTTCTAAATGCACTTACTTGTTTCATTGTCAAATTGCAACTATACAAATAACCCAAGTAATTCAACTTACTAATGCATAGTACTTATCATAGAAACTACCCTTTCCATTTTTCCTCTCACCCAACTTGAGAGAATTAGTCAACCATGCATTAGCTCATGTGCTCTATTTGCAATAAATGAACTAACCTTCTCAACAATTAAAGTCCCATACCCTTAATTGCTAAGTAAACTGGGTTCACACATTTTGTCACTTAAAGCATCTACTTTTGTTCCTAATAAACCTTCTTATTCATTTCATAACATAAGGTCCCATACATTTAAATTACAAAACAAACCATTATTCCATCTCTTTTCATAACATAAGGTCCCATACCCTTAAATTATAAAATAACCATTATTCCATTTTTATTTCATAACATAAGGTCCCATACCCTTAGATTACAAAATAGCCATTATTTTATTTTATTTCATAAGATAAGGTCCCATACCCTTAGATTAAAAAATAACCATTATTCCTTTTTATTTCATAACATAAGGTCCCATACCCTTAGATTACAAAATAACCATTATTCCATCTCATTTCATAACAAAAGGTCCCATACCCTTAGATTACAAAATAACCATTATTCCATTTTTATTTCATAACATAAGGTCCCATACCCTTAGATTACAAAATAACCATTATTCCATTTTATTTCATAACATAAGGTCCCATACCCTTAGATTACAAAATAACCATTATTCCATTTTATTTCATAACATAAGGTCCCATACCCTTAGATTAAAAAATAACCATTTTTCCATTTTATTTCATAGCAAAAGGTCTCATACCCTTAAATTATAAAAAACCATTGTTTCATTTTATTTCATAACATAAGGTCCCATATTCTTAGATTACAAAATAACCATTGTTCCATTTTATTTCATAACATAAGGTTACATACCCTTAGATTACAAAATAACCATTATTCCATTTTATTTCACTAAAATCCACCATTTTAGTTAATGGACAATAATTAGAGCTTTCACACTTCATTATTCTAAAATCTATCATTTAAATAATGAGCAACACTTAAAGCTTCTACACTTTATTATTCTGAAATCTATAATTTAAATAATGAGCAACACTTAAAGCTTCTACACTTCATTATTCTAAAATCTATCATTTTAAATAATGAGCAACACTTAAAGCTTCTACACTTCATTATTCTAAAATCTATCATTTTAAATAATGAGCAACACTTAAATCTTCTACACTTTAGCGAACAAGAAGAAGACTAGCCTCCAGCTAGGAAAGACACAGGGTGGACTAAGGTTCGGTCGAAGTGGATTTTGCCTGATAGCTCAAGGCAGATGGTATTTATGTACCTACGACGTTGATAGTTACCAAGACATAATAGATCATCCTCAGTGATAATGGCACATGAGAAGACTTCCCAACTAAGTTGTGACTGCAATGGGGGTTACCTGTGGCACTACTTAACTAGCTACCTCCTAAAACACCTAGTCGACTGCTATGGCAAGGTGATGACGCCATTTCATCGAGAATACATAGAGAAATGTAAAGACCACACTATCAATGATAGTGGCTACACAAAATTCACAAGGAGAACGTAGACCATACTATCAATGGTAGTGGCTACACAATATTCACAAGGAGAACATAGACCACCCTACAAACTATAGTGGCTACACAATATTCACAAGGAGAACATAGACCACACTACCAATGGTAGTGGCTACACAATATTCACAAGGAGAACATAGACCATGCTTCAAATTCTAGTGGCCACACAACATTCATAGAATTCTCAAGGAGAACGTAGACCATATTTCAAATGGTAGTGGCTACATAGCAATCACAAGGAGAACACAGACCATGCTGCCAATAGTATTGGCTACACAACATTCACAAGGAGAATATAGACCACTCTTCCAATGGAAATGACTACACATAGCATTCACAAAGTAAATAAAGACAACAATTTCAAGGTGAACCCACCTGGACTGCCTGCACTGCTCCTCTCTTCGTGCTCCTTTTGCTCTGCTTCAACCTCCTCCCTCTCTCTGCCAACTCCCACTTCCCCTCATGCTTTTCTCTCCCATATGCATCTTCTCTACCTCCTCAGTCTATGTCCCTACCTACCCACCATTACTTCCTCAACCACCTTTGACAGGCAATAGGGTTGACATACCTCTCTCCTCTTCCCAAGGCGATCACCATAAAGAGCTTTCCCTTCATGTCAGGGGAACTTCATGCATCTGATCCACTTGAGTCTTCAAAGGGCAGTGATTTACTAAATACGCCATGGTAAATACCTTACCTTGGAGCTTTTAAAGAATTATATTTATTTATTTATTTTTATTTCAAGGTAAGTTCTCCACTAGCAATCGTTTGGTAAATTGATTACTTCTTTGCTTATTTCAATGATAATTCTATTAAATAAAATTAATTATTTTATTACAAATAACATCTACCAACATCATTTAAATAATCAACTGCTCATTTTCAATGAGATATTTGCTTTTATATAAAATAATTATTTATTTAAACAATATCTTCTTGCTTTTTAAATAAATCAAACATTTATTTAAACAATATATTTTTTGCTTTTTAAATAAATCAAACATTTATTTAAACAATATATTTTTTTGCTTTTTAAATAAATCAAACATTTATTTAACCAATATCTTTTTTACTTTTTAAATAAATAAAACATTTATTTAAACAAACATGCATGAAGTTGTGAAGGTAAACCATTTACTCCATGTTCACCAGTTATCAAGGTTAATAATGCTAAAGTAAAAGTCAATCATGCAAGTGCATCAAACAAAGAGGGATTCTTTTCGCCGATCTAATCACTTGTCTCAGCCTCTAGAACTTATGATGGCTACTAGGTCATCAGTCTAGGGCTTGAGGTGGCTAGATATTTATGATTATCCCTTAACCGAATGCATACCTATATGAAGGTATCTATCTGTGTTACCTTCGAGTTACCTTATCATCATTTCCCCTTCAAGAATTCTTATCTCCGATGGATGACTCGATTTCTTCCACTCATGAGCACACCTAATCCTAAACTGACAATTCATTAGTAGTATCATATTCTTCACTATCTATTTATTATTGTGAGGCTTCTTAATTACACAAAATTGAGTATTAGTCACATTTATTAATACATTGATTTTCCATGTTCAAATGTCCATCTAGGAGGGTCATGATAGACATGTCCTCTTATGAACCCAAGAAGCTATATTACATGCTTCAACATGTTTCAGGGTCATACTTTGCAAGGATTCGTCATGTCACTCAACACCCAAAGGCCAACACTTTCTTCATTCTTCCAAGATCTTAAGCATTGGTATATGAATCTTTCTACCAAGTTTAGAGTATTCTTTCATAGTTTTCCAAGTAAATCCACTCGACCAAAACCGTATAACATTTAGTATTTTTTATCAAGAATGGAATCTAACCATCTAATGACATGGGAGTTTTCAAAAAACCATCAAACACATATTAATCCATGCAAATATGCTATGACAGGCTAAACACATTTAGTATTTCAACATGCAAAGGTGAGTCCAACAGGTCTACCGGTAACTCCTACAGCAACCTTGAGATGATTTTCCCCTCGTAGGTGCCCTTTTGTCTCTCTTCTTTTATATCACTTTCTAAGAACCCAACTCGCTTCTTTCTTCCCCTCCTTTTTTTCCTCGTTATCTTTTCTTTAAGAATCCTAACCACCTTCTTTTTGGAGAGTAAATGAGAATGTGCCTTCCTCCCTATCCGCAACTGAGCATGATGGTAACCAAAACTAACCAATCCAAAAATAATCATAATGTGAACATTCACCAAATTTCTTAGACACATTCTAAAGCCTCCTTTCAAAACAAAAGCCAAGATTCCATTGTTTCCCTTTTTTCTCTAACTGATCATTTGGTGGTAAACTTGAACTCTAAGTTTTATGATAGTCTCATTACTCAACAAGGTCATTAAGTCCCTTATCATGGAATGCTCTCTTACAAACTGCACTATCCTTATTCAACATGGATATCCTATTTATCATCAACTCAAGCCAAGAAAAAACCATAACCTTACCTTATTTATGTCAAAGAAATGATACCTATCAAAAAAATATATTCCCTTTTATATATATATTTTTTCAAATATAAACAAGTAACAAACCTCAACAATCATTCCTTTTTTGCTATGAATCCTTTAGATAACATCACATCTAAAATAGTTTTATTATGCGACATCAAATTTTATCTTAAAATTATTATAATTCCCTCACACTAATTCATGCTATGCAAACTCATGATAAAGGGTATTCACCCCTGTTGCACGAGTTGTTCAGTGATTAAACCATCATATCATATTTTTCTTATGATGTCTCATTCTCAGTGGTTGTTTCATTCTACCACCCACGAGGAAAACCTATTCCTATAATCATGCAAATCCATTAGTAGCATCATATTTTTTAATAAATTGTATATTCCTAAAGAAACTTAAACATTAAATTATTAGTCATTCCATTGATAGAATTCATCATATTATTCATAAAACATGTATCTTGTCCAAACCAGATATGAAATAATCTATCATTCCATCCGTAAGATTACATAACAGATCACAAATCCATCACATGATAACATAGCCAAACATGAATCCATCAAATCAAAAGATATACCAATGGAGGGTCATGAAAACCCTCTTAAGGAACTTATCTCCAATATGGTATGTTATGTAGAAGGGTATATCCCCTAACATTGCATTTAAAGGTATATCATTTCATGAAATATTAGGACAACATTATTTATTCCAATGAAACTTACTATGTTGATGATATCATTAGGTGGAAAATCTTGAGATACCTCTTGTTCACTTAAAATTTTAAGTAATATATCCCTATGGTGAGTGAAGTTCTTAGCAATTCTAAGAGGGAGATCTTGGTAGGAATACTTTCTAGTTGTTGTTGAAGGTTAAAATAATTTTGACCACCTTCACACAATCTAAGAACCAAAGGTGGCTTGTTGGAGGTATTTGCCTTGACATTCCAAGGAAGGACTAATGGTGGTTGTGTAGATTGTTATGAGGGTTGATTTTTTGCCTATTGTCGAGTCACTTCATAGGATGGATTAGATAAATAAATTATTCCTAAAAAATTAGCACCTCTTTTATTATGGGTTGGTAAAGGATTTTGAAACATTTCAAAGTTTTGATTAGGGGAAGGTTGCTGATTGAAGATGATCTTACCAACTTCTATAAGGCCTTGGATGAAATTTCACAAAGTATTACACCTATTTGTTTTATGACCAACTCGATGAAAATCACAATGTTCATCTTGGATATACCAATTGGATAATTCTTTTGAAATGTCCAAAGGTTCAATGGGTGGAAGATTTATCATTTTTACATCAAGAAGCATTTTAGGATGGTGGTATGAGTTTGACCAATATTTATAAAATGGTTTCTAGGTTTATATTTTTTGATAATAGAATATTTTGAGGAGCATTCTAAGTTGTATTTATGTTATTTTTTTTGTAGGAATCAGTTACACCATCCCCTACAACATTCTCATTTTTATATTGTCCTTTATTACTATGGGAAGGTGGTTTATCTTCTTATTTCTTATAGTTGATTTGTTTCCTTCTTAGGAGAGTAGATTCTACTCTTTTTGCCATATCTATTGCTTTCTCAAAAGAGGTGATATTAGTAGTTTCCAAGGGATAAGATAATTGTTCATGAAGGTTATGTATAAAGATGTGTAAAAGTCTTTTTGGTGGGGGAATATGTTGATGTCTTCATACTAAGGTTTTCCATTTTGCTAAAAAGTGTGTGAAGTATTTTTTTGGCTTATTTAAGTTAATATAAGTCATCTATGGTGATTTTCTCTTCAATGTAAATAAAAATTTGTTATAAAAATGCTTCCATAAGTTCCCTAATTTTTTTGATGGAATGATAAGGTATTTGAAAATACCATTCTAAAGCTAGGTCGCTAAGGCTTTTAGGAAAGATTCTAAGTAATATTTCATCATGGGTTACATCACTACAGGTGATTTGAAATAACCTTAAGTGATTAATAGGATCTTGTTTACCATTATACATTTAAAATTTAGGTGTCTTAAAATTTGGTGGAAAGAGATGATTAGTGATCATGGAATCTAATGGTTGCTTATATTAAATTCATCAAAAGAATTTTTTTGTCCTAGCAATGTTCCTTGAAGAGAAGTAATTTGATGTTTTATTTATTCAGATTTTGAATCCCTCTTCTTAAGGTGTTCTAGTTTAGAATTTATGTTTTGGAATTCTAAAGTTGATTGATTTGAATGTATTGGTAATACTAGCAGATGTTGAGAATAATATTGAGGTATTTGAGGTAGCATTGTTAAAGTTTGTGTGACTTGATTAGGATATAGAAATATAGTTACCCTAAGATCATTTTTTAAGAAAGGATTAGTAGAATTAGAGTTTATAATTGAGATACATAAAGGAACACTAGAATATGTCATTGAAATAGGTACTCCTATAGAGATTTGGAGGAGTAGTGGAATCTATAGGGTGATCCATAACCATGTTAAGACTAGAAGTGTTCACTCAATTTTAGTTTAATGATGCTATAATAGATCATTCTTTAAAATGTTCAGTGTTATCATTTTCTAAATTGGAATTATAAGGTTATTCTCTACTTAATTCTTTAAGATCTTCCTTATGAACATCTAAGAAAATGTTTTTATTCCTTTTTACATTTTATCTAATGTGGTCTATAGAATCAAATGTTACATTTTCTATGACATGCTCTACTTCTCTAAATTTAGATTTTACCTATGGATTCTCTTCTTCTTCTTGGGCATGTGGAAAAGGAGGGTAAGATGATGATGCTAGACCTTTATTGTGAGTATTATATTGATGTTTAGCCATAAGTTAAAAGAGTTGGAGAAAGAAGGAGGAATTAATTTTATTGTCTTGATTAAGATAGGTAGAAAATACTACAAATATTAATCAATTGGCTCATATACCTTAGAAGGATCTAATGATATACTCAAATATGTCTGATATACTTACCTTCTAATATACCCATCAATACTGGAAATGACTCGGTTCCCTCGATAAACATGGTTGTACATGAGGGAAAAACTTGAGGTACATGAACAAGGAATGGTACAAGGATCAATCACACCTATATATGTGACTCAATATTGATATTTTTACATCATTTAGAGGAACCAAATATTAATTTTGATTAATGTGATCAAACTAAACAAAAAAATTTAAATGGTCTTATTATAGACATAAAAATACACCATTGCAAAGAAAAATGAAATATTGTATTAAATTAACAATAGTGTTTTAAATAAAAATAAACCCCTTTTGTAGGATGTTTTTACAATAAAATATGCCAAAATGGGAATGATCACTTTTACAAATTGAATATGGTGTCTTCATTTCACATGCCACAAGCAATGTGAGGGTGGGTTTTGTAGTGACCACCAAGGGAGTTGAGGCTTTGGATTGATTTGAGTCTTGGGTCCTACATACATGCCAACATCAAACAAGTGAGTAGCACCTGCCAAAATGAGCAAAATAAAAAATAATAAACATAAATTAAAATGGGGCTATGCATTGCATACTTAAGCCTAGCCACATTTGGGTAGAATTTAGTATGTGACTTCATGTTTTTATGCAATTGAGGGAAATGGGGTGGTATTTATAGAATTAGAGCAAGGTGATGGGGATGGCATGGAGGTGAGGTGGAGGTCAAGTGGCATGTGAAAATATCAAGGTAAATCCAAGAAATTTCATGGAGGAATGTGCATCAAAAGATTGCACGGGGGAATGGGAACCTAGAAAAGTGGGAAGGCATTTTTAAATTCCAAAAATGGGGACATGGGGGGGTGTGCATAGGGGCATGTTTGCTTTGGGTCATGTGGAAACAATTAAAAATTGCCAAAAATACAAGGGTGGAAGATGTGGAGGACAAGTGGCTTTATGAGGGAGGTTGACCTTGGGTGCATGATAAATTTTAATTCATTAAAATTGCATGGGGATGTGTAGGGAGGATGTAGGAGGATTTAGGAATTAAATGAGGGAGAATTCCCATGGGATTTCCTAGGGATTACATAGGGATTGTGGGGGCTATTTTAGGATTTTTGGGGATTTTTTTAAAATTTAAAATTCCTTTTGCATTCCCCAAGGGATTGGGTTGTATACTAGAAAGGTGATTAGGCTTAATGGAGGGCTAGGTAGAAAGGGAATTTTATGAGGATTTCAAGGTGGATTTGAAGGATTAACGAGGTCTAACAATGAATTAGAAGACTTAAATGGAGTAGGGAGAAATTATGAGAATTAAAAGAGATTAGGAGGAATTTAGAAGAATTTGAAAAATTAGAGGGAAAAGGGAAATTAGAGGAAAATAAAAGACCTTAGGAGACCTTAGAAGAACTAGAGGAAATTAAAGATAGAATTAGAAGCTTAAAGGGAAGTTAGAGGAATTTATAGAAATTGGAGGGAAATTAAAGGGGAATTCCTAGCAATTAGGAAAACTTGGACGAGTTAGACTAGAAATTGGAAATTTGGGAGGATTTGAGCAAATTTGATGATTTTGTAGCAAATTAGGGATTTTGGTGAATTTGTGGAATTTGAGTGCAAATGAATAAAATTTTGTGTCTACATATGCCTATTTTTGTACTGCATTCCGTGAAACACAATGCGATGCAAAAACAAAAGATATCTAGTTGGTTGGATTGACAATGCATGATAATGGTTGGTGCATGATGGATGTGGATTTTGTCTTGAGGAGAGCGATGTTTGAATACCTCAAATCAAGGGCAATGTAGGATGTTCCAATAATGGAATGTACAAGTGTCTTTGAATATTTAACTTCGATATATTGGTGAGATCATTTCATGTGGCAAACAGGCCAGCCATATGGTAGGTGTCCTCATGATGCGATAATTGATTGAAGGTGGAGGTCAATTTTACCACCTGCTACAATCGATTAGAGGTGGATGTTAAGTTTACCATCTTTATGGAGAATAGGCATGAATACCCTATTCAACATAGGCATGACATGCAGTAGACTGAAATTACTTAGAGTTTGGTTGAGAAGAGAAAGTCTACATTTTGACCCAGTAGAGTAGGGATTATGATAGTCTTCAGCAAATATTCTTGAACACGCACAACTCCAAGATTGGGTGTTTTCTTATTGAGCTTGTTTAAGATTTAATTTTATGGATATTGTCTACCCCCTCAAGAAATGAGTGGATAGAAGATGAAATGGATGACAGTAATGAGTCAATTGACAATAAGGAGAGCTGATGTAAGATAATATTTATGAAAAGGAGTGGTACAAGCAATGGAAAAAGTAAGAATGATATTATCAAAGAGTGAAGTTTGGAAAGAGCAAATGGATAAATTATGGTGTTTTGTTTTTTTTTTGTCTTTTTGTATGTCCTTATGGTAATGTACCCATCCTACTAGATTACATGGATAACCAATCACTGTAACCGCTAGGTGCACTAGAGTATATCGTTGGGTACAAGGTTCACTCAAAAACCTACACTAGGAAAGAGATAAAAGCTATGATAGAAAAGTGAGAAGATGTTATGCTAAAAAAGTGATAAAAGCTATGCTAGAAAAGTGAGAAAATACTATGCTAGGAAAGCGATAAAAGCTATGATAGAAAGCAAGAAAATGCTATGCTAGAAAAGCGATAAAAGCTATGTTAGGAAAGCGAGAAAATTATATGCTATAAAAGTAATAAAAGTCTAGAAAATAAATCTAAGCAATGCAAGAAATAAATGCTAATTTATGAAAATGATAAAGTCTAGTATATGAAAAGCAATAAACTTTGATCTATGAAAGTAATAAATTGCATGAAAACAAATCTCTACTCTATGAAAGTGATATAGGAAAATAAAAATTCATTCTATTGTGATCACTATAAGTTTCCTTATTGTAATCTACTCATCCTACCAAATTACATGGATAACCAGTCGTTGCAACAACAAAGTGTATAGAGTAGATTAATGGGTATGAGGTTCACTCGAAAGGCTAGCCTAATCTAATCTATAATACAAGAAAGGAAATCTAATATACGTAATTGCTTTTTGATTGGATTAACCTCATGATTTTCATAGGGAGTGACCTCTATGCTAAGGAGAAGACTATGTGCCTAGGCGCTTGTGATATACCTATGTTTTTGTGTGTTGGTGTGTGTTTGGGCTTGTGTGTGTGTGCACTTGTGTACCTATGACTGAGACTATGATTGTGTGATTGATTGTACCTATGTGCTTGTGTGAGTGTGTGCTTGTGCCCATGTATATGAATGTGTTGATGGGGAAGATGTGAGACTTTGAATATTTCTAAATTGAATTCTATTGATGTGGTGTTGTTGTTGCCCTAGAAAAAAGGGGTGGATGATGCATGAATGGGTCTTCTTTTACCCCAATAAAATGGTACATGTGAGCTTATGGATGATAGTTGGGAGATAGCAAGGGTAATAATTTAGGTGGAGGCCTGAAAGACCTCCATTTTGTAATCATTTTAATTTCATTCACCACTTGTCTCTTTTTTTATTTTTTTAGAGATGAGGATGAGGTGTGGATACATGATGAGCTATTGTTATTCATGGATGGATGGTGTGAGGCATGTGTTTAGGATATGTATATTATTTTTTTTGGTAGATAATATACTATAGCATTAATATCGGGTTTTACAGGTTGACCCAAAACCTTTTACAAAAATCAACCCAGGGTTGTTGATGAACATGTCCTTACTAAGGATCCTATATATGTAAAATCTACACGTCGCCAAAGCCATTACATCTGGTAATGTACATAGCTTGTTATCAAAAAGAAAATTCCCATACAAAATTTTGGTTATACCCCAAGAAAACACACCTGCATCATAATTACAAAAAAAAAACAGACACAAATCCCTTCCTTGAAATAGTGGAGAAACAAAAAGCTGCAGACACACATAACAAAGTACTAAAAAAACTCCCATAAGCTCTGTATTGATAGTTACTCTTAAAATTTCTTTGGTAATTACTTTCTTTCGTATATGACATGATTTGGAACCACATCCCATCTTGGCCAATCAGCCTTGGAGAAGTGAACCTACTGGCTAGATTTATGGCGGTGGCTATCTGGTGGTCCATGTGGCTCTGGTTTGAAGTCTTATATTGTCATTTCTTTCCTGCCCTATGATTATCAACCAATATCAAATTACTAAGATGACTAGGAGCCATGTTATATAACATGTGAATGTCCCCATTAGTCTTTGTGGTATTTCCAAGTAGCATCCACCAAGACTGACAACTCGGATAATTTTTATTGTGAGTCCATTTCAAAAAATATATGGGAATACTCATAGCCTTCGAACTTACAGTGTCTTCCCTATTGGTAAATTTGACTATCATTCTTGGCATTCTTATTGAATAAGCTCCTCTACTTCACTTGGGACACCATGTTCCCATTTGAAAATTTTGTCACCATCGACACCCAAATTGTCCAGCTTATCAAAAACTTTGTTAGCTTCTCGAAAGACATGTTGGGCTTTTCTATCCTATCTTCCCTAGAAAAGGATCCTAGCCTCTTCAAAAATTATTTTAATCCTCCAAGGAGGTGTTTTCCAATTATTAAGGAGATTTATAACATGCATAGAGTCTCCTTCTATGATAAAATTGACTTCTAAGTCTTGAGTCATTTGAAGGCCTCTCCACATAGCTCTAGTTTCATCTTCGTTGTTTGTCCTTGTTCCCAAATATTCATAAAATGCAAGCATCATATTCCCATTATGATCTCACACAATACCACAAGCGCCTACTCTGCCAGGATTTTCCTTAGCCACTCCATCAAAATTAAGCTTAAACCAACCCGTAGGAGGTGGGGACCACTTAACATTGGCTCTAGGGTTGACTACCCTAGGCATAGACTCATCTAACAAGGTTAAGCTTAAATGTTTAGCAATCGTGGTCTCCTACAGATGAGGTTTATGGATATCAAAAGGGACAAGGTTCACATTCTCATTGGCAAAGGATAGGATCCTGGTAATTATAGTTTTATTATCATGGATAGACTCATTAAAGACTCTATGGTTCCTTTCTAACCACACCTTCCAAAGATAGTGATTGAGACAAATTTTCCACATGTATCTAACTCTTTGGCTTAAAAAGGGATAAGGCCACTAGATGAAAAAATCAAGTACGATGGCTAGTTTAACCCAAGAAATATTGAAGTCCTTAAAAACCCCACTTAGGACAGTCAAGGAAAAATGGCACTCAAGGAAAATGTGATAAATGGTCTCCCAGTTATCCCTGCACAGATGATAGCGATTAGTGATACAAATACCTTTACACATCATATTATCAATGGTTAGAATTCTTCCTTGGATAACCAACCATGAAAAGATTACAATTTTTGGAATTAAATTTTTTATCCAAACTAAGTCCTTTTGGAGGACGAAATCCTCGTCATCAAGCAGAATCTTGTAAGTTGATTTAACAGTGAACTGCCCATTTTTCGTAGGAGCCCAGGTCACTTGATCTTCCTTGGGTATCATGGGGATAAACTTCTACCTGAGAATGTTACAAAGATGATTTGATTTCGCTTGAAATCCCTGAATCCTTATTTATTTCCACTTCATTCTACCTCTGTCCTCAACCATATAATCGGATACTTTTCTGCCAATGAGTTCTTCCATGATATCTTTGATTCGAGCTAAGTTAGGATATTGCGTTAGTGGTTCATCCTTAGCCCACCTGTCATTCCAGCAATTTATCCTCTCACCATTGCCTAAAACTCATCTTAAAATTTTTTGATGATTTCCTTACAATTGAGAATTGCTTTCCAAAAAGCAGAACCTCTGATTGGAACTGAGTCACTTAGAAATTCCATATTTTGAAGATACTTTCATTTGATGATAGTTGTCCATTCATTTTCTTCACCAGAAATGAGGCGCTACGCCTGCTTAGCTAGTAAATCTAAATTCATATGAGCAATTCTCCTCAGACATAAGCCCCCATTTTTCTTGGGTCTGCACACTTTGGTCCATCCTGCAAGGTGTATCCTTTTTTTCTCCTCTGATCCAATCCATAAGAATTCTTTTTGGAGTTTCTCAATTTTTTGGAAAACCTTCATAGGGGCTTTGAAAATGGAGAGGAAATAGACTGGAATTCTCTAAAGAGAGGCCTTAGTGAGGGTCAGCTTTCCTGCTTGATATAGAATATGACCTTTCCATCTAGCAAGTTTTTTTGAATTCTTTCAATAACCCTGTCCCACATTGACTCTCTCGGAGAACCAATAAAAAGAGGGATACCAAGATACGAAGTGGGTGTAGCACCCTAAAATTGGCGCAGTAAAAATGCAATAATTACATTCACCTTAGTAAATAATTTAAAATTCAAATTTAACCTCCCAAACCGCCCGTTAACCGTCGAGAAATCCGTTTCCCCCTTTTTCGTGCCATTTTTAGAGGTTGTTTTGACCGTTTGACGATATCGTCGCCGATCAGACGATATCGCCCCAGATTTGACGATTTCGTCTGGACTAGGACGTCCAGACGATCTTGTCGCAAAACTAATTTTGCAAAGTTGGAATTTGTTCCAACGGGTCTCCAATCTGGGCAGAAGCGTGTCTGCGCCGTTGGGACCCTCCCCCCATTGGAGATCTCCCAAATTGGGATGATCTCCAACCTCCTAACTACTCCCCTAAGCCTATTTAGTCTCTAGGATTTTCCCTTCCCAACCCCTGGCCGAAATTCTCTGCAATTCAATTCCATATACGTTAAATCATCTCTATCTTGCATTTGCACTAGTTCCACATCAATTTTGTTGCAGGTACAACACTATTTTTCAGTCGGAGCCAGCACCTATCGTCGTCGACGAACCTGTTCAGATCGGAGGCGAACCTGTCGAATTCGAGGCGATTTCGTACTGATGCGAGACGATCTCGACTGCAGTCCGTATTAAGGCAATCGATTGCCTGAAGTTTGCGATCCTCAACCCTTTTTCTGTCATTTTATTCTACAAATTAGATAATCTATTCAGTGTTTTATATTACTTTGCATTTGGAGTTCACCCATTTAGATTAAGTGCATAATTAAATCTTAATTATCATCAAATTAGCACAATTCATTTTTGTTTCTGTGTTTAAGTTGCAGTTTGATAACATTGTTGCCATTTTATATCATTTCCCTCTGTTAGCACTGTAGTATTTTTTGTATTTTGCATCTGTTTTCGGTTTTGCAGGTCTCTGACGAATTCGTCTGACGAATTCATCAGATCTCAGACGATCTTGTCTGATTGCAGACGATTCTGTCGAATCTCAGACGATCCAGACTACTTCAACATCAGAATCTTCTTCAGACATCCGGATCAGGTATTCATCATTTGCATTCTGTAATCTCTCTATTTCTGTCTTTAAATCTATTTTCTGTATTCATTGAACTTGCATTTTCATATAGATTAATATAGATTCATTCGGCCAAACCTAGGATATGAATGCTTAAGGTTAAAACGAACACATTTAAACACATTCCAAAACCTAGGCGTGGAAACTGCCATCAAATGTTTCCTGGTGAACCCACCATCCATCGAAAAATCATCAAAATACACCTCCCTTGAGAGGCGGGACCTTCGCAAAGTCCTCTCAGTCCGAGGTACCGCACCATCCTTTTCCCATCCTCCTTCCGGGCGCGGATCCTATAGCCTGAAGGTAGGGATGCGAAAAATTTGGAGCGATACATTTTGGTGAACCCGACGTGAATGCATTGTAAACCTTTTGAAAACAAAAACAAAAATATATATATATGTATACAAGAAAAACAAAAACAAAATCATCATTTCAAGTTTGTATGTTTTTAGATTCAATTCTAAATAGTAGATGCTAAATATTACTTTTAGAAGTACTAAAGAAACCATGAGTTTTTACTCAAATCAATATGAGCCCATTAGTAATGTTGGAAGAATTCAGCCAAATACATTTGTTGATTATGATCAACCTTATCCCTATTCAACATCACCTCCATCACACTTCTCTCATTTTTCATCCTTACCCCAACAAGACAATCCCTTTGCCAATCCTCTTCATAACGATATTATCTATTCTCCCATATATCCATATTATGTCTATCAATCCACATATAATCCTCCACCACCTTTTCAATACTCTTCTTTCAATACAACACATCCATTTCAACAAGAAAATACTTATTCTTCCAATTCTACCATGCACTCACCTCATACTTCGCAATCTTCCTATCATCATTCTACCCATAATAAAGAAAGTAGAGGTGAGAAACCATTAGGTCCTTTTATGACGAAATTCCTAAGGCATTTATCAAAAACCTCTCAAAAACCTTCATCACGTAAATTTACTAAGCTCAATCAACCAATGGATATAATTCTCAAGTATTTACTTGACACAAATAAGATTGAACTCCCTTCCATAAGACAACTTGATACCACAACAGATTGGTTTAAACCTGAGCTACATTGTGAATATCATAGAGTAGATGGACATATGACACAAAATTGTAAAGATTTAAGATGTGCAATTCAAGATTTGATTGATAAGGGTCTTTTTAATATAAAGGAATTACAATCTACAACTGATTATAAATCTCCAGTAAACAATCAAACTCCTACACAACAAATACCAATAATCAATCAAGACATGGGGATCTCCCAAGAACCCCTATTCAATTATCAACAACAAGAAACCAATCAAATATTGCATGTTAATGTGTCCCATCATGATGATATTATTAATATTGTAACAAAAACTACAAATGAGCAACCTCAAGTTCAATCAACTCAATCCGATATTCAAGATATGGATTCCTCATTTGACCAACCTTCAAAACTATCTTTGGCTCTAGAGAATGATCCAAAATGGAATGTAAGCATAGAAAGCTCATCTTTAGAATCAAAATCTCAATCTGAAATCCACTTTGATAACCAACAACAAGTGATTAATCCTCAAGCAAAGATATCCCTTTTAGAAGTATTACAAATTTATCACAAGGAAATTTTGTTCAAAATACCTAGCCAACAATTTGTTCCTCATCATATTTTCTCTAAGAACATAATTAATGGTGTAAACCCTCTTGAGGTTAACCATATTTCATTCTATGATGAGGATATTCCTTCCTCTACTCCACAAGAAGACTCCTATCTTTACATTACCGGATCTAGTAAAGAAACACCTGTTAGAACTATCATGGTAGATAATGACTCCTCTCTTAATTTATGCACTTATCAATTATTCCAAAATCTCAAAACAAAGGAAGAAGATCTTAATGAATCAAATGTTATTATAAAATCTTTTAACAATGAAATTCAAGAAGCTCAAGGTACTATAATTCTTCCCCTTAATATTGGATCCAAGATCCTGGATACTTTATTCTATGTAGGATATTGTCCTTCACCTTACAACCTACTTCTCCAGAGTCCTTGGATTCATACGATGAGGGTTTTCCCTTCCACTCTTCACCAATGTTTGAAGTTTGAAATTGCAAATAAAATTGTTACCATACATGGTGACCCAACACCATTTGAAGAATATTTAACGGTTGAAACATCAAGTTCTATACATTCTCTATTGTCACAATTATCTTCTATCCATCACTTTTCTTCATCCATATATGATCATCCTTGTTTACCAAATAACACTCATGCATATCTTTCACATATACTTTCTCCATCTTATCAAAACTTGGAATATAATAATAAGAATGAAGAACTTTCTTATCTTTCTTACATTTTATTTTGTAACATGATCAATTTTCCACATATAAAAGTCAAATCTTTTGCTACATTATTCTACATTATAACAAAGCTTTTGTTATCACTACCTTTTATTCATCACCTTCTATTCTTACCTTCACCTCAACCAGATTATCCTTCAAAACCTCCTTTGATTTTGAAGCAACCTTAGACATGCTATACTCAAATAACCTTGTATAGTGTATATAGATCATCTTGTATATACCACCAATTTCAATTCATAAATTAAAATCAAAATACAAAAAAAATCAAAATCCTCAAAATCTTCAAAAAAAATACAAATGCAACTAAGGACCTTAAAGGTAAATTTGAGCCCAATTGGCTTGGACCATACATTATTACTGCTAAATTTGAATCAGGAGCATACAAATTATCTACCTTAGATGGTAAAGAACTTAAAGAACCCATGAATATTTTGCATCTTAAACGTTACTATGCATAAATTTGGTCATTTCATCCATGTATATATTTGTTCAAAATTTCTTTATCTTATATTTCTTTCAAATTTATAAAATCCAAAAACATCAAAAACATTCATAATCATCGAAAAATCTTCAAAACTATCTATTGCATTTATTTAAGGCACTTGTTAAATTTTTTGCTCAAAAACAAAAATAAAACCAAAAATCAAAATAATGATAAAAATATAAAAACAACTATATGCTTGACTCTTTCGAAACCAAAACAATATAAAGAAGAAAGAGAGAGTCAACATTCTCAAAACTTCTCAAAAAATCATTTATATATATTTTCTTACAATTATTGCGGTTATATGTTTCAACTTATTTTTGGATAAATTAGCATTTATTTGGAATCCCTCACTTGCACACTCACAACAAATAAATATCTTGATTTTATCTGGCATGATTACTAATCTCTCTTATATCAAAGTCCACAAAATTCAATTAAATAAAGTTTGAGCATAGAGAATTGATCTTGTTATTTACTTAAACCAAGCACATCTTTTCACAATAAAATGATTATATTTGTAATTTCCATGTTTTGCTACATAGTAGAACTGATTTCTTGAGCGAAAAGTTTCCCCTGCTATCCTATCATGCACATGGTCTAGAATCTTTGAGAATTGGCAAAAGGACAAGCTCACCCCTACCCGGAATAAAAATCCCTTGCTCTATGACTAATCCGAGCAAGTATCCCTAGCAAAGAAAAAGAAAAAGAAAAGAAAAATTCAAGAAAAAGAGAAAAGAAAAATGTTCTTTTATATCATTACAACAATGTTACAAGCATTATCAAGCAAAAGAAATACAAAAAGAAAAATAAGCAAAGTTCAAAAGAAAGCAAGAAAGCAATAAAATCCCTTTCCCTACCCTTTGAAAAGAAAAGAAGGGTTGATGAGCTTGAATCCCTGGAATTCTCAATTATTCGAAAACTGTGAGGTAAGCCCCATAACAAGTGGTTTGTGCCCAACCTGCTTGGCCTTGGGTAACTCCTAGCGTGGTGATATGTCTGTCACATTAGCGACCTTCTTTTGTACAGACCTATGTCTGCTTATGGATTAGCTAGCTTTTGATAATCCGATCTACATAGTAGCCTAGTATGGTTATATGCATCTACATCATGGTTAATGAACACTTATTTGGTTTCTTCAAATCACTTGTATCATAGTATCTTGCTCAAAACTGGTAAATGAACAATGCAATTGCACACACATTTGTATTTGAGAGATTTCGTGTATCATTATGATAAATCAAGATCAGAAATGAATTCACATATGCACATGGGATTCCTTATAAATCTAACTTTTGTCTTCAAAATAATTTGAAATATTATTTTTGCAACTTGTTTGGAATAAATCAAGTACAATTGTTTACCACAAAGACAACTATATAATAGAAAAATCAAAAATTTCTTTCAAACTACACAAAACATATACATATATATCTGATTGACTTTCGCGACGATGGTATAGTTTCAAAACCCAAATTGAAATATTATGCCTAGCGCAAGTCCTCATTTTCATATTTTCTGTTCATCAAAAATCAACCATGCAATAAAACTATCTTTTTTTGGATTTTCGCGATGATGGTATAAGTCTATACCTACATATTCTATGCCTAGCGCAAACCATTGTAACAATTTTTATTCCCCATTTATTCAAAAATCATGAAAACCATATGGCTTAATTCATTATGTTACACAAATTATGCTTTTCCAAAGCAAACACATTTTCATTATTTCATGTCATTATGTCAACCTTTAATTTTGCAATGATGGTATAATTCCTAAGGAATTATCCAAAAAAAATTATCACCCTTAGGAATTTATGCCTAGCAAAAATCATTTTAAAACATCATTTCATGCACAAACATTTTTATGAAAATCTGAAAACAAACCATCATCATCATTATCATTTGCACTATCACAACAAAGTCTTAAGACAGTCTCTTAAGCACTCTTTTACTTTTAACAATATTTCTATCCTGGGATTAGCTTGACGACCGAGTGAGCAGCGACTCCATGAAATGGTCTATAATAGCGACAATGTCCTTTGAAATTATTGTTAGAAGTCTCTTTTTATTTTTTATTTTTATCACATTTCATCATAAACAATCAATTTGTTACATCAGATTATTTCATTTAAAAATATCACCATGACATTCAAATTATAATATCTCCAACGACATAATTACATCCAATTATCAAATCAATCAATCAAAACATAAAAGCATCATAAACATACACAAAGACACAAGTCATATGATCAAAAATATCTCATATATATATATATATATATCAACATATGTACATCATCAAAACTAGATTGGTATGCCACAATCTGTACCTCGGCATACTCAATCCTCTATCAAAAATAATCATATCATACAAATGTCAATCCCGCCCTCTAGCCTCGAGAGCCTCTCGAGCTCTCTGCCTCATCTCCTCCCCCGCCCTGAGGTGGAGGAGGTGGCCCCATCGCCGTCTGTGTAGTCCTCGTCCTCGATCGAGACGTAGTCCTCGAGGACCCAATCCTGATAGGGTCAGCAATGCCGGCTGGCAGCTGTACCCTCTGACCCTCTGGCACCATCTGGAAGTAGATGCCCTGGTAAAACGTGGTCTGAGCAATCGACCGCGCCAGCTCCTGTGTGCTCGCCCCTCCGCCCCGTGCCCTGAGGCGTGCAATCTCATCCCGTAGCTGTGACACCTCAGCCCGGTGTCGTGCAGCCGCATCTTGTAGCGTCTGCACCTGAGCCTACAGATGATCTCTCTCCGCCCGGAGAGTAGCCATCTCGCTACTCTCTCCTGTGTCCACACCCTTGCCCTTATCGGGCGATGGTGGCCTCTATGGAGATGGGGGTCTCACCTCCCTCCTCTCCCTCTCTCTCTGCCGTGGCCGCTCCTGTGCCTGTGGCCGCCTCACCTCTCTCCCGCCGTGACCCTGGGCTGCCTCCATCGTCGCCTGGCACCGCCTCCCTATCCGACGCACAACTACGTGGATCGGACCCTGTGCCCTCGTCATCCGAGGAGGGCGGATGCCTACGTACCAGGCATCGTAGCCATCGGCTACCCCTGCGTCGTCCCCATCCACTGGCTGGATGGGGGCATCATCTGTGTCCTGGCTCCAGAACCGCTGCATGTCCGGAGCCCCGCTAACTGTAGTGTTATCCCGGACAGTCCGGGAAAACTCGTAGTCTCTGAGGGATGGGATCCCCTGCTGTAGACCGAACTGCCTCAAAACTCGGTCGTACCTATGGAGCTCCACCTCTCCCCTCTCCATCCTCAGCCAGCAAACTCGCCTGATGCGAGCCAGCTCCTGTCCATCCTCTGGCCACCCTGGATGCTCTCTCCATGGCCTCCAGGTGATCTGGTCCGGGACTAGGTCATCCAATAGCCTCCGGGACATCGGCAGGTCGATCCGTCGCTGTGACCCTCTCCGGAGCCACCAGTAGAAGACTCGGGGCCTCTCCCCGTCAACCCCTGTCGGGAGGAAGCCCTATCGGCCTCCGCACCGCAATGTGCTCCCAGCACCAAACCTGTAGTAGCGATGTCATAACCAGACATCGGCCGCCCTTGTACACGACCCCATACAGGATCCTGTACAACCGGCATAGAACAAAACTGCCCCAAGCAAACCTATAGCCGTGGTCTCTCATATCGTAGATCACATCTGCGAGCATCCATGGCACCCTGCACCCGCTCTGGTGGCACAGCAGAAGTCCACCAACTACTCCAGCTAGCACCCGTGTGAGTGTAGATGCCCCAGGCATCTGGCGTAGTGCCTCGATGTTAACTCCGCCCTTCTCCAGGGTGAAGCTCGGGTCACCGCATAACCGTCCCATAGCGCGGCCCTGATTGGCCGCAGGAGTAATGAGCCGTCCTTGTATGGGGATTCTCAGAATCCTCCATACGTCCTCTAGTGTGGGAGTCATCTCCCCTGTCGGTAGCCGGAAACATGAAGACCCCGGATACCACCTCTCTGCTAGGGCCGTCAGTAGCCCCATGTCTGTAGATACTTGTGGCATTTCTGCCACATGCAGTAAGCCGGCCTGTGCCAGCTGATCTCGCTCTGCCTGTGTCAGAGCGGCCAAGTCGTCTCTCAAACCTCCATATTTCCATTCTCTGCTCTTTAGTAATCCTCTCTGCAAACATAAACAACAAAACAATAAACAATCATTAATCAACAATTCAAATAATCAATAATGCAAATTAAAAATTCAACTTTGTGCAATTGATGATATCGCCCACTATTGGACGATATCGTCCCAAATTTGAGCATAATCGTTTCCGATTTCACAGTTCGAAATCGTCTCTAATTTGACTAAATCGTCCCCCTTTCGACGATTTCGCCCTCGGGCGAAATTGCCGAAATTGAGACGATTTCGTCGAAATCGGGACGATTTCGTCCCGACGACGTCGACGGCCCAAAAACGGCCGCGATGCTCAAAATTCATCTAAAATTCATCTAAAAAACATGTAAAGTTAAAATTAAAGCATTCTAGATCAGTCCGGACTCTTACCCGATAGACCGCGTCGGACCTCCGTTGATCCGTGCGTCGTCTCCACCATTTTTGCTTCCGAGCTCTAAAACCGAGAAAATGAACGGTAAAAATGAATTAGGGTTTTACCCTATTTTTCTTAATTTTATTCAAAAATAATTTTTTTGCTTTTTCGCGTTTTTACCTCAAACGTTCGATTTGGGTAAAAACACGGAGGGGGCACCATAGTAAGCTGTCGTACGATTCGACCAAGAATCGTCGCCTAAAAATGGGAATAATTTTTGCTTTCTCGTAGATCGAGAAGAACTCATCTTTAACGCATTTTCTTCGGAAAATTCGCTAAAGAGGGGGCAAAATGTAGCACCCTAAAATTGGCGCAATAAAAATGCAATAATTACATTCACCTTAGTAAATAATTTAAAATTCAAATTTAACCTCCCAAACCGCCCGTTAACCGTCGAGAAATCCGTTTCCCCCTTTTTCGCGCCATTTTTAGAGGTTGTTTTGACCGTTTGACGATATCGTCGCCGATCAGACGATATCGCCCCAGATTTGACGATTTCGTCTGGACTAGGACGTCCAGACGATCTTGTCGCAAAACTGATTTTGCAAAGTTGGAATTTGTTCCAACGGGTCTCCAATTTGGGCAGAAGCGTGTCTGCGTCGTTGGGACCCTCCCCCGTTGGAGATCTCCCAAATTGGGATGATCTCCAACCTCCTAACTACTCCCCTAAGCCTATTTAGTCTCTAGGATTTTCCCTTCCCAACCCCTGGCCGAAATTCTCTGCAATTCAATTCCATATACGTTAAATCATCTCTATCTTGCATTTGCACTAGTTCCACATCAATTTTGTTGCAGGTACAACACTATTTTTCAGCCGAAGCCAGCACCTATCGTCGTCGACGAACCTGTTCAGATCGGAGGCGAACCTGTCGAATTCGAGGCGATTTCGTACTGATGCGAGACGATCTCGACTGCAATCCGTATTAAGGCAATCAGTGCCTGAAGTTTGCGATCCTCAACCCTTTTTCTGTCATTTTATTCTGCAAATTAGATAATCTATTTAGTGTTTTATATTATCTTGCATTTGGAGTTCACCCATTTAGATTAAGTGCATAATTAAATCTTAATTATCATCAAATTAGCACAATTCATTTTTGTTTATGTGTTTAAGTTGCAGTTTGATAACATTGCTGCCATTTTATATCATTTCCCTCTGTTAGCACTGTAGTATTTTTTGTATTTTGCATCTGTTTTCGGTTTTGCAGGTCTCTGACGAATTCGTCAGATCTCAGACGATCTTGTCTGATTGCAGACGATTCTGTCGAATCTCAGACGATCCAGACTACTTCAACATCAGAATCTTCTTCAGACATCCGGATCAGGTATTCATCATTTGCATTCTGTAATCTCTCTATTTCTGTCTTTAAATCTGTTTTCTGTATTCATTGAACTTGCATTTTCATATAGATTAATATAGATTCATTCGGCCAAACCTAGGATATGAATGCTTAAGGTTAAAACGAACACATTTAAACACATTCCAAAACCTAGGCGTGGAAACTGCCGTCAAATGTTTCCTGGTGAACCCACCATCCGTCGAAAAATCATCAAAATACACCTCCCTTGAGAGGCGGGACCTTCGCAAAGTCCTCTCAGTCCGAGGTACCGCACCATCCTTTTCCCATCCTCCTTCCGGGCGCGGATCCTATAGCCTGAAGGTAGGGATGCGAAAAATTTGGAGTGATACAGTGGGGAGGTTAGCTATATCACACCCTAAAATTTATGTAATCCTTCTTTGCCTCTGAATGGGGGTGTTTAATAAATATAACTTGCTTTTACTAAAATTAACTTTCTGACCAGCAACGTCCTCATAGAGTTGCAGGATGTATTTAATTCTTTTGGTCTCAACCATCGCCGCCTTAGTCAATAGAAGGGTATCATCGATGAATTGTTGGTGAGAAACAGCCCTAGTGAGAGATGTTGCCTTGATTCCTAATATTAGCCTTGAAATACAAGAATTTTTTATGGTTTTTCCTAAAGATTCTACCACAATGATGAATAACATGGGGCTGATAGGGTCCCCCTACCGAATTCCTCTACGACTTTGAAAGTAACCAGCAGTTGTTCCATTAACCAGAATCGAGAACCATGCTTTAGAAATGCATTATTTGATCAAATTAACCCATTGGTGGTGGAAAAAAACTTAAGAAGGATAGTTGTCAAAAATTTCCAATTTAGCCTGTCAAATGCTTTGTTCATATCAAGCTTGAGGGCAAAAATAGACCTGTTAGTCTTATGAGCAAAGTGCAAAACTTCATGAACTATGATAACTCCACCCAATATTGACCTAACCTAGACAGAGCTTCCCTGGCATGGAGCTATGATGCGGGGCAAAACATATCTCATTCTATTTGCAATGGCTTTAGTTAGGATCTTGTAAGAAACATTGCTCAGACTGATTGGCCTGAAGTCAGCCATAGATTCAAGGATTTGCTTCCTAGGAATTAGAGAAATAAAAGTAGATTTGATACATTTTGGGATATGATTGCTTGCTTGGAATTCTTTGACAACATAAAATACATCCTCACTTATGATGTCCCAAAAATCTTGATAGAAATGAGGGGGAAAGCCATCGGGTCCCGGGGCTTTGTCTGGATTCATGCTAAATAAGGCTTCCTTAATTTCCTCATAAGAAAATGGATCTAGAAGCTTAAGGTTTATATCCTCATTTATTATGCTAGGAATGGATTGAAAGAGAATATATTTGGCCTCCTCATTGCACTGTGATTCCTGACCAAGGATAGAATTGAAATAAGTTACTGCCTCCTTTTTGATTTCTATTAAGTCCTGAGTAATAGAACCATCTACTTTTTTTTAAAAATTTATCTTGTTATTGCTTCTTTTTCTAAGTGTGGTGATGTGAAAAAACATTGAATTTGAATTTCCATATTTCAACCAAATAGCCCTTGATTTTTACCTCCAATAGATTTCCTCACAGGCAAAAATGTTATGAAACTCTGCTAGTTTTATCTGTTCCTCCTGCCTAGTAGTTTCATCAGGATCACCATGTTGAATCATCTTATCAATTATTTTCAAACTTTCAAAAACATATTTTTTATTTTCAAAGAGGTTCCCAAAGACCTCTTTGTTCCAAGTTCAAAGTTTTTCCTTAAAAAACTTTAATTTTCCAGCAAGTTTAAAAGTTGCACTACCCCTGACAGGCTTGCCACCACTGAATTAAGTTATCTTTGAAACTGGAATGTTTGATCCACATAGATTAAAATCTGAAAGGTTTCTTGAAGGACGGAGAGTTAGGGATCTCCAATAAAATGGGATTATGATCAGAGGCAATTTTAGGAAGGGCTTGCAGGGTAGAATCACCGAACAGAGTTGTAGCCTCCTTTGATAGAAAAAACTTGTCAAGCCTTTCTTGAATGAGATGACATCCTATTCGCCGATTTCTCTAGGTATAATTCACTCCTCTAAGTTTTACATCCATCAACATGTTGGAGTTCACAAATTCATTGAACTCATCCATGCTTCTGATAGGTGGTCCATTTCCACCCATTGTGTCTGAAGGGTAAAGAGGAGTGTTAAAATACCTAGCAAAAATCTAGGGGATATTATGGATGATTTCACTCAGATTGCCTAAGTATTCCCACAATAAAGCTCTCCCTTGAATTGAAGTCAGGGCATAAATATTTTAAAGGATCCGTGACCTACTGTTGTTTATTTCCTTAAATAAAACACTAAGAACCCTGTCATATTTCTGAATAATAGTGCCTTACACTATCTGGGGATCCCACAAAGTCATAAGGCCTCCAGAAGCTCCTCTGGCTGATTTGTAAACCATCTCCCCTTGATTCCAGATTTTTTTTGCTACTTTTTTGACTGAATCTCATCAGTTTTTGTTTCTTGCAACATGATAATAGTTGGATTCACTTTATTTCTTATTGCACTGACTTCCTTGTGTTTTGGCAGGCCATTGAGGCCTCTCACATTCCATGAGAGGAACTTCATTTAGATTGTTTGGGATTTCTTCCTCTCCCCCTCCCTTGAGGGGGTTTTCCTAATTTATTGTCTTTAAAACCTGGAATAACTTGTTGAAACAAGGTTCTTTGTTTTCCATTGGCAATGTCATTATCAGTTTTAATTTTTTGATGCTCAACATTTGATATTCTCCCTCTTCTTTTTTCACTACCAAAATATATAGGAGACTTCACAGTGCTCCTGGTTTGTTTAGGACTAAATTTGGGGGAGGCAATTTTTTGCAAAACTGGACTACCATATTCCTCAATTTGAAGAGTTTCACATATCTCCACCCCTACATCCAAATTTTCTCCTTTTTTCCTGTATTCCCCTGGTTTGTGGGATGGACCCTCAGTAGGATTCACCTGGATCCTAGTGATGATGTTAGGGAGATGAGAAATTTTATTTTCCAATGCCTCAACTTTCTTCCTAAGTTCTTCAACATTAGGGTTTGGCTTTGGGATGCCCACTGGGCTTGAAGTATTTTTAGCATTGGGGTTTAAGGATCCCGACTTGGATGGGGATTCTAGAGATTGAGCATTAGGGTTTGGCTTTGTGATGCCCATGGGGCTTACAATAATTTCAACATTAGGGTTTGAGGATCCTAACTTGTATGGGGATTCTAGAGAGTCAGAAAGGTTAGCCTAAAGGTTATGGGCTTCCATGTCTTTTGATAATCCTCCTACTCCCATATTGGATAGAATTGAAAATTTATTTGAAACTAGAGGATTGGAACTTACCTGAGTATTTTGGTTGCCAACAACCTATTTTTTTCCTTTGTCTTTTTGGGACCCTGCACCCTCTCTTTTATTTTTTTGGTAGACATAGTTTTCCTGATTGAAATCGCATCTACCAGGGAAACTCCTCAAATTTCCTCTTTCTAGCATTCCCTGCTTCTGCTTTTCTCTATTCATTGCCAGGTTAGGGCATTGATTGCATAGATGTCCTTGATTTTTGCATTCTTCATAGAATTTTAGTATGTTCTCATATTCTACCTATTGTTTTTGATAGTATTCTCCATACTCTAGCTCCACAAACCTTGGCAATTCATTATCCAAATTAGCATTTACGCAGATTCATGCATGAGTCATCCTTGTCCTGGCCAAGGTCTCATGGTAAATGGAGATCAGGTCCCCTATAGTTCTGGCTATGCCCTGTAGCCAATATTCATTGAAGAACTGGGTAGGTAGACTTGGGAGACAAACCCAAATAGGGGCAATGTTAATATTTTGATTTTTAGGGTCAAAATATTCATCCCATCATCTGATAAAAAGGCTCCTTTTACCCAAAAAACAAGGACCTCCTATTAAAATGCGGTTAGCATCCTCCATATTGTTAAAATGGATAATGAAGAACCCTCAAGTTAGAGCTACCAACTCCAAGTTGCCTATCGGTCGCCATTTACCTATCACCCAAGCCTTGATAGTCTCCATGTTCGGCCTACCTCCCAAAAACTTGCCTACCAGGGAGAATTCTTCCATTGAAATAAAAGGGCTCATGGAACTTGTTGGGGCCAAAATTTTATTATTTACTAGAACTAGGGGCGAAAGAGAGAGAACCTCCTTTATTTTTCCTCTAAGAGTCTCAACAAAATATAGCCACTTCTTGGGCCCCGCATTGTCCTTCATATATTTTTTGTCGGGGTCTTTCTAAGGAGGGTCGGGCCCCCACGTGATGCCCGCCTCCAAATCTGTCGTAGCCTGACTGCCTTCCTCTAGATCCTTGCTTGATCCATGCTCGAGGTTCCCACCCGCCCCTTTCGTACCTACTCTACCTCTGCTGCCTTGGTTGATATTCCTGCCCAAAAAATTCAAACCATCACTCCCACCGCACCTACTAAACCTCGGCTCACTCATTCCTGATAATTCCTTGAGCTATGGATGTTAGATATGTTCTACCTACTCATATTACACTCACCCCCCTCCCTAATTTGAATAATCTAATGATGCAGCCAATACAACTATTTGTCCTTCATTTCAAGAAGAGATAAAATAGGCTTGCATCTAAATCTAAATATCTTAACAACATTATGATAGGATATGTATATTATGACACTTTATGGATGAACGTGATTGAATCAATATGACGTGTAAGTGATAGAAGGATGTGATGGATGATGGTGTGTAGTGACTTCACTTTTTATTTATTTTTTATTTTTTTGATGTTTTGATTTTTTTGATGTGATTGGTGATGATGGATAGACGGATGTGATTAGGTAGTCATGATATGTGAGATGGTATGGATATGTGTCAGGTGTATTTTTACTCATGGATGATGGATGTACATGGTTGAATCAGTATGACTTGTTAAATGATCGAGATTTTATATGTGATATGGTGGATAATTAGGTGATTAATTGTGCATGATGAATGTGTGAGATGCTAAAAGTAGACATGGATAATGATAGATGAAATTAGGTGTGATAGATATAATATGATAAATACCTATATAGAAGTGTGATAATTTTTCAAAAAGTGCATAAACAAGTATTGGTATGCATGACTTTAATTGCTTAATCAAGGGCATCAACCACAATGGTACTAACTTGACTATGAAATAAATGGTAACATGGGATGCAAAATATGGACAAAATGAATGGCAAAGTGAAATGATGGTGGGACCACTTGTCAATTTGAATGTCCTAGGGATGAAGAATCTAAATGTGCTTTCAAAAGACTCAAACACCCTAGTGACTTCAATCAAACTCATCTAGTAATCAAATAGGCCCTCAAAGATACTAAGACCACCCTAGGGAGTCAAGTCTCTCAAGGACCAACTATGTGTGTAGTGAATGTTCATTGCCAATTTTGAGCAGGATCAAATGAATCACTTGTAGCATACGCTAATAAGCAAGTTCACTCACGAGTGTACATAGGTCTATACAAAAGTTCACTAATGTGACAAACATGTTTCCATGCAGAGGATATACTCCACTATCAATCAAGCATCTATAACCCCGATGGAGATAGCCCCATGGTTCGTCGATGTTGCTCTACTACCAACCAAGCATCTATAGCCCCTGTTGAGATTTCTAGAATACCTAAGGATCTATGATGAAATTGGATGATTGATTTTTTTTGCATGATGATTATTTTTTTATTTTTTGTTTCTTTTTTTTTGCATGAGGGATCCTTGGGTTTGGACCATGTGCATGATAGGGTGAGCAGGGGATGCCATTCACTTTATGGTGATAGTGACTCATGAGTTCATCTTTCCTATGCATCAAAATGTAATTGTTGTATGATACATGTGCATGGTCCAAGAGAGAGCGAGATTTAACTAGGAATGATTAATAGCTCTTAAGGACTTACTAACATTAAAAAGAGGTTGATTGTGATACTAGGAATGGTTGATTTATCAAAAGAACCTTGTTATTCTTCAAACCAAAGATGGTGAAAAATACAAGATGTGATATGAGTGATATGGGGCAACAATGTATGAGAAATATGCATGAAATTGAATGACACATGAAAGGGGAGGACAAATACGATCACAAAGATACCCTTGATTAAGACAATGAAGCCAATCATAATGGAACTGATAATAATGATTCGAATAATGATCAAAATTGTGTTGAGATAAAAAATGAGATTGCATGGAGATGAGGCAGAGCAACTATGAGATGCAAAATATGGAGCATGAAAAAGTATAAATAAGAATAATATGATAAAGAAGATAGAGAAATGAATATATGAGGGGAGAAAGGAGAAAAATGAGCAAGTGGGGGAGGCATAATGGTCCATGGTATATATCCACTCGAAGCGTGACCATACAACTAGGAGTGGTTTATGAGGAAATAATACAAGGCAATGGAAGATGAAAGAGATGCAAATTAGATATGAGTAGATGAGAGATCAAATGTGAGAAGATTTAAAATTGAATGCTTTACAATTGTGATGTGATTTATTGTGGTCGTGAATGAGTCGATGATGAGTGCAAAGTGGGTTGATTGGAAACTTGAGGAGGAGATGTAATATTATCTCAAATGATGACCAATGTAATATGTCGTAGTGATGGAAGCCATGAAAACCTTTGAACCTTGTTGTTGACATATTTGTGCACACATTGACAACAACTATGCTAATCGAAACTAAGAAGTAAACTATTGAGGTAAGGGTGTTGGTGTTAATGTGATCAAATTCATGGTGCTAATGCAAGTAAATTTGTAGTGCTAAAACTACATTATGATTAAGGGTGCTAATTAAGATGAATGATAGCCTTCAATAAGGTTCTAGGATAGACATAGCTTCCAACAATAGGTGTTTAGGTATTGATCAAGATTCAATACAGCGTTAACAGTGTCATCCAACTCAAGTGGTAAGGTGGTTTGTGATGGGGTGGTGTTATTATGGATCAGTAGATGTAATGGAGGAATTAAATTGGTGATCATGCACAATATGTGAATGGGTGAAAGGGGGAAATTGATGATAATGATGAGGCATGCACAAGTGGAAGCTTCAAGTAGAAGAATGGAGGTGGCCTAGGGATATTGAGATCATATCAAAGTGTGAAGGTCAAATATAAGCCTCCATAGATGGGAGAAGTTGAGTGGTGGCTAATGCAATATTTGAGGTGGAAGACACCTCCTCCAAATGGTTTGGAGGAAGGATATGGTCATATTATTCCATGGAAGAAGTGTTCCTCAGCATGAGGCTAGTGTTAGATTTTGGACCATAGTCAAACAAGGACGAGATAGAATATAGAAATATGGGTTTGAGAGTGGTTTTGGAGGTTTTGATGGTGGGGTATATGGTGTGGGTGAGAATGAGGAGCTACTTATACAAACACAAAAGCAATCAAACAAATAAGCAAGAATATATATATATATATATATATATATATATATATATATATATATATATATATATATGTAATGTTTTTGTGTTTTTTTTTATGTTTTGTGATTTTTGGATGGTTTTGTTAATTGTTTTGTTTTTTATGCTTTTTTAGGGGTTTTGTAATGTTTTTGGAGTTTTCGATGGTTTTGTGTTGTTGTTGGATGTTTTGTGAAGTTTTTGAAAAAATTTGAGACGATTTTGGGAAAATTGTGGATTTTGGAATGTGTGGGATGTTGAAATATTTTTGAGAAGTTTTAAAAACGTTTAGAATATTTTGATATTTGGAAAGATATTGGTCGATATGGAGGAATGCTTTGGGAAGTTTTTTTGCTTTTGTGTAATTTTTGCTCCTTTTTTGTATTTGTGTGTTTTATTGTCCCTAAACCTAGGAACTACAAAAGGTGGATGATGAAATAAAATCTAAAAGGGTGTATTCGTACCCACCCCCTTTCGAGGAATGAGAGACGAATGACTGATGTGATGTCCTAAGATGGAGGATAGGCGATAGGTATCCAAAGGGGACAAAAAGCCTCCTGAAAGAGGTTGCGTTATCTAAGTCCTACCAGTCTACCTAGACTTTTGCTTCACCCTTGGGTGGGCTTGGAAAAAAATGATAGTTGTGATCCACTAATTATTAAGCCCCATGGTTAAAGAGCATCTAATATAAAGGTTACCCTGAGCTATTCCTAAGGGTAACCAACTTCTTAGTGGACTTCTTGTTTTGTTTTTTTTTTTGAATTTTGCTTGTTTTGCTTGAGTTTTGATTATTTTTTTTAAGATTTGATTTTTGAAAAAAAAAATTGCAAAGGTCTGATTTGTGGAAATTTTGAAATACAAAATTCTCTTTTTTTGTTTCTTTGTTGTTAAAATGTTTGATTTTTGGAAATTTTTGAATTTTTTTTTGTGGAAAAGGTTGATTTTTTTTTAATTTTTTAATTTTATGTTTTATTTTGGGTTTGATTTTTTTTTGAAGGGGGGATGATCATGAGGCATGACTAGTACTCACGAGCTTGTCAGGCCTGACACAAGCTAGGCCTATCAAATGTCGACACGTGCATTGGCAACCCTTGCTTGGCCCAAAGGGAGGTGAAAGTTCACAGGAAGGGGAAGATAAAGAAGTCTTAGGGAATGCAGGGGAGGTGGGAGGATGGGGTCATGCACAATGTATGACCCCATGAGAGGTGTTTAAATGATGGGGGCCATGCACAGTGCATGGTCCCATGGGAGGGTTTTAGAGGAGGGGGAATCATGCATAGTACGCAGTCCCTAGGTAGAGCGAGGGGTAGAGGCCATGGTTTGTGTGATCCCTAGGGGGAGAAGGGAGGAGGGCATCACACTCTACATGACCCATAGGTAGAGTAGGGATTAGGGGACTATAGTTTACACAACCCTTGAGGGGAGAAGGGAGGAGGGATCACACATTGTATGAGCCCTAGGCAAAGCAAGGAGTAGGGTATCATAGTCTCTATGGCCCCTAAGGGAATATGGGAGGAGGGGACCATGCTTGACGTAGCCCTCAAGGGGGATTTATAGTAAAGGGCCATTTTACGTGACCCTCAAAGGGTGTTGGTAGGATAGGATCATGCAATGTGCAAAAGGGGGTAATGGTTTGTATGGCCCTCGAGGGATTTGGTAGGAAGGGGATAAGGGATGGTAGGAGGGGGCCATAGTCTGTGAGGCCCTCGAGCAGAGTGGGTAGCATGGGATCACGATCTGCATAACCCTTGAGGATATCTAGGAGGATAGGGTCATGCTCTATGTGCAACCTTGTAGGGGAGGTCAAGAGGATGGGGGTTGCCATGGGGAAGGTTTTTTTTTAATTTTTTGTAGGATAATATTGCAAGCCCGTGCAGTCTGAGAGGACAAATACTAGGTCATAGCAAGTGGCATCATGATTGAGTGGAAATTAGAGAGACCATGGTAGGTAGTGTCATGGTTGGGGTTAGCATAAGTTATGCTATGATGGGAGCATCACAGATAGGAGGTGTGTAGGCAACACTACGATGGGGGATGATAGAGAGTGGTAGCTAAATCTTATGGTGGGTTGGGCATTCCATGACCAAGGGGTTGTAATGGGGTCCCAGAGAGGTTAAGGAAGGGCCATGCAACCCACAAGGGACTATGATGGTCATTTTGATGCGTAGTCATAGGGTATTGGGGCTAACTATTTATGTTTGTTTTTAAAAATTAAAAGTAAAAAAAACATTAAAGCTATTTTTTTTATATAAGAAAAAATAAAATAAAAAATTTAATAAAAATAATAGTTATTTTTAAATAGAAAGAAACTAGAAATAGAACTAAATAAATTGATTCTTTTTAATAATAACAAAAATAAATAGGAGAAATACAGCAAAAAAAAAATTAAAACGAAATGACAGCACCTACCTGGATTTCCCACTCGTGAAGGGGCTGCCAATACATAATAGAAACCCTGCAACCACAAAAAGTAACAAAAAGTTATCTTTTTAAAAAATAAATATAAAGCAAATTATGAGTAAGGAAACCGTGATCACCATTTTGTAGACATGAAAAATACACCATTGCAATAAAATTGAAATATTGTATTAAATTAACAAGAGTCTTTTAAATACAAATAAACCCCATTTGTAGGGTGTTTTTACAATAAAATATACCAAAGGGGAATGATCCCTTTTACAAACTGAATATGGTGTCTTCATTTCACATGCCACAAGCAATGTGAGGGTGGGTTTTGTAGTGACCACAAATGGATTTGAGGCTTTGGATTGAATTGAGTCTTGGGTCCTACACACATGCCAACATCAAACAAGTTAGTAGCACCTGCCAAAATGGGCAAAATAAAAAACAAGCATAAATTAAAATAGGGCTATGCATTGCATACTTAATCCTAGACACATTTGGGTAGCATTTCGGTATGTGACTTCATGTGTTCATGAAAATAATGGAAATGGGATGGTATTTATAGAATTTGAGCAAAGTGAGGGGGATGACATGGAGGTGAGGTGGAGGCCAAGTGGCATGTGAAAATATCAAGGCAAACCCAAGATATCTCTTGGAGGAATGTGAATCATAAGATTACATGGGAGAATGGGAACCTAGAGAAGTGGGAAGGTATTTTTAAATTCCAAAAGAAGGACATGGGAGGATGTGCATAGGAGCATGTGTGCTTTGGGTGATGTGGACACAATAAAAAATTACCAAAAATGCAAGGGTGGAAGATGTGGAGGACAAGTGGCTTTATGAGGGAGGTTGACCTTGGGGTGCATGATAATTTTTAATTCATTAAAATTGCATGGGGATGTGTAGGGAGGATGTAGGAGGATTTAGGAATTAAATGAGGAGGAATTCCCATGGGATTTCCTAGGGATTACATAGGGATTATGGGGGTTATTTTAGGATTTGTTTAGAATTTAAAATTCCTTTTGCATTCCTCTAGGTATTGGGTTCAGGATTAGAACGGTGATTAAGTTATAATGGAGGGCTTAATGGAGTTTTAGGTGGAAAGGGGAGGTTATGAGGATTTCAAGGTGTATTTGAAGAATTAAGAAGGCCTAAAAATGAATTAGAAGACTTAAATGGAGTAGGGATAAATTAGGAGAATTAAAAGAATTTAGGAGGAATTTAGAAGAATTTAAGAAAATAGAGGGAAAAATAAAATTAGATAAAAATAAAAGACCCTTGGAGACCTTAGAAGAACTTGAGGAAACTTAATATAGAATTAGAAAGCTTAAAAGGAAGTTAGAGGAATTTAGAGAAATCGGAGGAAAATTAAAGGGAAGTTTCTAGCAATTATGGAAATTTGGACAAATTAGACAAGAAAATGGAAATTTGGGAGGATTTGAGAAAATTTGGATGATTTTGTGGCAAATTGAGGGTTTTGGCGAATTTGTGGAATTTCAGTGCAAATGACTAAAATTTTGTGTCTACACCTATTCTATGTTTGAATTAAATTTTTATCTTGCAAGGAAATGTATGTTCACATTGGGTTCACCAAAATGTAATCACAACTTGTCACGAGGGATGATAACCTGAGTCTCTTTCTAAAGGAGACTTGAATACTTTCACTCAAGTTGGTATACCTCCATGCACATGTATATGTTATATGTATATGTTTATGTTCAAGTGGTGTCTTGTGAGTTAATTAGCAAAAATCCAAGGGTTTTGTCTCTAAACCTAAAAAATACCACCTATGAAGATAAAAGAATACAAGATGTAAGAATATAATAATGCATCAAAGTTCATAAATTAGTATACCTTTTTTATTTTTTATGATTTATAATAAAATAAAGAGATTTTATTTTCAAGGGAAAATAATAGAGAGTGCAGACAAGCAAGCCTAACCCAAAATATAACTAAATAATTTTTTATTCCTTGCCTAATTTTTTTTAAAAAGATATTTAAACTAAGCTAAGTGTTCTTTGAATTTGACCCAAAATAAGTATGTTTTTGTTAAAAGTTATAAAAATTTGAGAAATAGAAAGCATAAATCAATCAATTAAGAACATGAAAAAGGGTTCCAAAATAGAAATACATATTTTTGAATGTCTAAACAAAAGCGCTATCTGGTTCTTTTGCAACAACTCTGGTGCTTTTGCAAAAACTCTGGTGCTTTTGTCAAGCTTACAAAATAGGGGGAAAATTAGATGGTAGTTTGGTTTAGGAGGTCTATCTAATCATAGGTGAACAATAGACTATCTAGCTATACTAATCAGTTCATAAAACAAAATATAAATATGCCTAGAATTAGGAAGAAAAGACAACTCATGCAAAAGCTTTGAAGTCAAACAAAAGCACTACCTAGCACTTTTGTAAAATAGTAGAGATTTTATTATGTGTAAAACAAGGGGGCAAAATTGTTGGTTTTATGGGAGTGTCAACACTTATGTTCCTACAATTTTCAAATAGGGGGTTTTGAAAGTTGTTAAAAAGAGGGAGATACCATAGTTATTGATGTCTAAGTGTCAAAGAGTTACAAATTTCACTAGATGACTCCCAAATTTTCCAAAACATGTATAGAAGGTGAAACATGCTTGAGGAGACTGAATAATGATAGTTGATATATTTGAATGCCTACAAAAGGAATATATAGATGTTTAAAATGCAAGGAAAATATGTCTAAAGGTTTGCAAATATTTGTAGAAAATTGTAAACTTGATTAGAGATAAAGTTTGATCGAGATAAGGTAGTATGATATTGATCCTAGATAAGAAAAAGTGAAAGGATTTTTAGAGTATATTACATTATTTAGGTACATGTCAATGTACCACCTTGGGTACATTGTTAGATTAGGAGTTTATCTTAGGTTACTTGAGGAAGAAGTAATAAATGCACAAGTGTCAATGTGCAATGATGTAAATGTACAAGGAGTCCACTTGTACATGAGTCATAGGAAATGTAGTTAGGAAGAGTAAGGGCCAAGTAACCTATCTTCTTATATATAGGCCCCATAGTGAATAGAAGAGTGTGTAGTAGAAGTGAGACTACTATTGAGTAGTGAGTAGGTACAATGTAGTTTCCATTAGAGTTATGGAGTGTTCATTTCCTCCATTACATTACATTGTACTATTTTTGCAACTTTCCATTAATAGCATATTTTAGTCTTATTGTAGAATTCCATTATCTTACTTTTCTACATATTTTACATCTTGTGATTGCTTTCCCCCATATCCTACATTATCAAAATATAACAGTGGTATCAGAGCTATGGTAGATCAGATAGGAATAGGGAGAGCCACAAGAGAGATTGAGAGGAGAGAAGCAAATCTCAGTTCCAAAATTTTTGAGATTGCATTTGGCTAGAGTCTTTCCATAGAGTTGCAAAAAAACTCATGAAGACTAGGACTCAACATTCATTCCACTAGATTGACAAATCAACTAGTGAAGATTCATCACTTAGAATTTCTTCCATTATAGTCCTAATACTTTGTTGTAGGAAAAAGGAGATTCGAAGAAAGTTGGGAAGCTTCCTATAGAGATCTAGGAAGAATATCATCTTCAGAATCAATCCAACACCAGAAGCAACAAACAAAAGAAAAGGATATTCCAGGAACCTGAGGGAAGTCCTATTGCAGACCTGCACATTGCAGAAGAAGAAAAGGCCATAGTGGCCTCATTTTTTATTCAAGAGACTCTAGAGAAGAGTCTAGAAGAAGATAGGAGATTGGTGATCTCCATTGAAGATTGTAGACAATAGATTGAAGAAATCAGCCTAAAGAAGTTGAAGAGACCCATAGAAGGTCCCATTAAAGAACTCTAGTTCTGGAATATTGGAGGTTGGTGATCTCCATTGAAGCCTACAGATTGCAGAAGTGAAGAAGGACTAGCAAGGTCCTATTCCAGATTCTAGAAGCAACAGATTCTAGAGATCCAAGAGATCTCATTGCCAACACTTCCATAGTAGAAGGTTGAAGGAAATGTCTCATTGAGAAGACCAGAGAAGCTACGAGATTGAAGACCTTGGAGAGGTCTCAAGGAGAAACAAGGAGAAGGCTTGGAGAGCCTTATTGTAGAGTTTGAAGAAGCCATTAAAGGAGTTCCTAGAAGAACTCATTGGAGAAATTCACTACCAAGGAGAAGCTCCTGATAGTGAAGAAATTGGGACAATTATCGCCATCCAACAACAAGCCCAAGAGAGAAGGATTTGGCAAGTAGTTTTCCAAATTTTGGAGGAGACTAGTGAAGACCTCAAGACTTATAGATTCTTGAGAAGAAGGCCTAGATTGAAGCCAGAATTCGACAAGGAGGTTGAAGGAGAACACAGATAGAAGAAGCCTACCAAATCCAAGAGATTTGGAGATTGCCTTTCATAGCTAAGAAGGCACATTTTGGAGATAGGGGTTTGTTGAATCTACAACAAAATACTGAAGGGCTCTTGGAGGAGAATCCCAACTACAACACTTCAGATTTCTAGGGTACATCCTGAAGGAGAAGTTGAAGTCATCTACTACCATTCCAAATAGCAACTTGGTGAATCAAAACACCAAGATCTACATCATCTTCAGATATCATTAAAGGTATGCAACTTAGGTGCAAAGGGTTCATTACTTGAACACTTATATTTAGTTCATTACTTAGCTTCATTAAGCACCTTATTAGAATCTAGAAGTTGCAAGAAGAAGGTTGCATTTTAAAGTCTTCAAGGGAAGTGCAGAAGATAGTTTCTATTAAGGGTTATTACCTGCACATTAAAATTGGAGTTGGATATATTTTGATAGAAATAAAAATATCATCTACCTATTGTCTATCTAAAATCTAAAGAAGACTACATCCTACAACATTGATTGTAGTGCAAGTTTCAGATTGCTTTTAAAAAGTTCTTTATAAAGAGGACATTATTCTTAGTTGAAAGTTGCAGAGATTATTGGTGCATTCTTTAAGAGTTATTATTAGTGCATTGAAGGAGCAATAAGGTGAGACTACTATTGCACTATTCTAGATTGTTTAACTTATTACTCTTAAAGATCATTATGTGCATTGGTTGTTAACTTAAGGTGAAAACCAAAGGGCACAAAATCTATGTATATCAAAGTGTCTAAAGACACTATTCAGTGCACAAAACCTACAATTTATTATGGCCTAAAGAAGCCACCAAGTAGATCAAAATCCCTCCAAGGAGTGGAGAAGAAGGCAACCATTAAAATCAGAGAAAGGAGCTACAAAATGAGACTTGGAGTGTCTCGGATTTAAGGTGCAAATAGAGGTTATTATAGGTTGATATTTGAGCACCAAACTCACCTCCTACTATTACATCAAAGGGAGAGATTAAGTGTCATAAGGACACTTTACATAGCTCTTGATCCTATCTACAACTATCCGCTAGAAGCACTAGCAGGAGCCATTTGAAAGGGGATCAACATCTATCATTCATGAAGAGCAAGCACTAGGTTAAGAGTGCGTAAGAGATGAGCCAATGAAGGGCTTGATATCCACCATTGGTGCTAGAGAAAAGAGCCATCCTAAGGCTTAGAATCCAACTCGTATTGAGGTGTCCAAAGACACCCTATCATCCACCACATCGAGCATCTACAATAATGAATGTCTACAAGCATCAAAGCCAATGTAAGGATAACATATTAGGGCAGTTATTATCTATTATATTACAACTCATTACAATGAAGAGAAGGGAGATTTAGCTAATACAAAAGGTGCATTACCATGGGAGAACTACCAACCAAGAGTAGCACCATAGAACCATCTTCATCAAACTAGAGCCAATGCCTTGTGAAGGAGAGCACATTCTTTCACCTGAAGGAAGCATTGAGAGCAAGAAAACAGTTGTGTATTCATTAGAAAAGGAGTTTATAAGGTTTGATAGATGTTGGAAGAGACTATACATGCAATTGTGAAGGCTACCACTTGTCACAATCAATAGAGTACCCTATATTCCATAATATTCACAAAAGAAATGCTTAAGGTAATGTCTAAGTCTTGAATATTGAAAGGCATCATTCAAAGCATATTTATCATAGCTCATCGGTTGAAGAAGGAAGGAGCGTTACTCAAGATTGAAGTATTATTCATCATAGTAATGCCTCTCAAGTTCATAGTGACACATGGGTGCAACTCCAAGGAGAATAGAAGCTACATAAGTGCCCAACCTACCAAGGGAAAACACAACGATGTCCAAGAAAAACATAGCAAAGTCCAAGCAAAGTGTAAGTAAAGTCCAATGGAAATGTAAGCAAAATTGTAGCCAACATTAAAGCAAAGGCACATTCAGTAGAGAACGTATTCAAAGCTTGAAGCCAAGGAGTCAAAGTTGCAATTAAGGATATCCATTAAATCCTATCATAAACTAGTGAGAGGATACAACGTGTTTCAAGTGAACACAATGCCTAGAGAGCCATTGAGAAGAGTGAAGTCTTAAGCAACCCGACGTACTACATTACTAAGGTAATTTTGATATTAAATTTTCTTGCTTTAATTAAAGTAACATTGGAGTTATAAGGTGCTACATATATGGTCAAAATTACTACTGTGTTGGAATAACCGAGCATTAGTAAGTTATAAAGCAAGTCCATTTTGAAGCATTATAATTGAAGTACATTATAATATTATAATATTTGCAAATAACCAAGTAGGAGATATAAGGCTATCAACCTTGGTAAACTCAATATCAATTTGCAAATACTATTATTTTCTAACATTCCAAAAGTAGGGAGTTATAAGGCATACTACACCAAACTATAGATACTTGGAAATTAGAAAATTAAATTATTGAATAGAGAAGCAAATCTATTGCTTACATATAGAGTTGGAACTAATTGGTAACACTTGTCTCATACTCATACTAAGGAGACAAAAAGAAATCCAACTATAAGAACTCCATTAGAGCATACTTCATTAGGAGAGATAAGGTAAAATTGAAAGTTGATTATTATTCTCAAAACATTACAAAATCAACTCAAAAGGTGAACTAATTATAGCTAAGCACTTTATCAAATCTATTACATATCACTAGGGAGTTATAAGGAAGCCTACAAGTACCACCATGACTACAAACAAATTCATCCTTACAGAATCTCAACTACTTAAGGGTCCAAATTACTTCTCATGGAAAAACAAAGTGAGGGCTATTTTGATATTTGAAAAACTTTGGAAAATTGTTAAAGGAACAAAAACTAAACCAACTTCAGGTGATACAGAGATTCAGAGGTTTGAAGAAAGTGATGCTAAGGCATTAATGATAATAACTTTTGCCATCATAGATGAAATACAAGCTTACATTAGTTCAACAGGATCATCTACAGAAGCTTGGAAAACCTTAGAGAAAATATTTGAAGGGAAAAATAAAGCCACTATCTTAAATCTTCAAACTCAATTACATTCCCTAAAAATGAACAATGGAGAAAATATAGAACTATTCCTAAGGAAGGTAGCAGACATCAAGGGAAAATTATTAACCTTAGGAGAAAAGGTTGAAGATAAATTCCTTGTTCAAGTAACCATGAGAGCACTTCTAGATAGCTACAAGTATCTAGTTACATCTCTACAAGTTCTAAGTAAAGATACATCATTTGATGAGCTAATCAACATTCTTCAAGAATATGAGGTAGAAAGCATAATGAAAGATGAAATGACTAACATTGCATTGGTTTCAAAAGATACTCCACAGGGAAACATAGCCTCATCTTCAAAAGGACAAAGACAAGGGAATTACAGATATTGTCAGATATGCAGGAGAAAAGGTCATAGCACTAATTACTATAGATTCAATCCAAGAAACTAGAATCAAGGAAACCATATGAACTATGGAAGCCAACCAAATAGGGCATTCCAACCAAGGCAATATCAAAATAATTCACGTCAACAACAATTTCAGCAACAAAACAATTATCCACAATTGGAATATCGTGAAGGGAATCAGAAAGGACACCTAGCTCAAAGGATTGAAGAAATTGAAGAACTGGAAGATCCTACAAATGATCATGAAGTCAAAGCTCTTTCAGCAAGGATAGCATTTTATGAAGATACTAACTACTTGCTTGAACAGGTTACAAAAAATAGAGGAGAGTACAAACTCCAAGATCAAGAGGAAGATCCATATTGAAGACTAAAGTCTTCAATACCCAAATAATGTAATACATAGGGGTGTTAGAGTATATTACATTATTTAGGTACATGTCAATGTACCACCTTGGGTACATTGTTAGATTAGGAGTTTATCTTAGGTTACTTGAGGAAGAAGTAATAAATGCACAAGTGTCAATGTGCAATGATGTAAATGTACAAGGAGTCCACTTGTACATGAGTCATAGGAAAGGTAGTTAGGAAGAGTAAGGGCCAAGTAACCTATCTTCTTATATATAGGCCCCATAGTGAATAGAAGAGTGTGTAGAAAAAGTGAGACTACTATTGAGTAGTGAGTAGGTACAATGTAGTTTCCATTAGAGTTTTGGAGTGTTCATTTCCTCCATTACATTGCATTGTACTATTTTTGCAACTTTCCATTAATAGCATATTTTAGTCTTATTGCAGAATTCCATTATCTTACTTTTCTGCATATTTTACATCTTGTGATTGCTTTCCCCCATATCCTACATTATCAAAAGTTAACAAGGATTGTGTAATGTCTAAATGGAAGCCCAATTCAACAACTTGGTAGAATTTGAGAACAACAAGTTGGTTAAAGACAAGCAAATATCTTATTATAACTATTGAATAAAGAAATCATCAAGTCATGCCTACAAATCACAAGATAGGTGTATATTCTTGTAAATTTAAATGAAAATAGCTCAAAATAGGGATTAGTATTTTTAAAAGTATAAGTAAAATATGTTAGACTAAATTGATATGGTTATGCCTACAAATGAGACAAATAACAAATATAAAATGTATATGAACTCTAAAAGGATTGTAATAAGATAAAAGTGAGTGCATAGTAGAAATGAATGCCTACAAATGAGACAAATATCAAATATAAAGTGTCTATGAACTCTAAAAGGATTGTAATAAGCTAAAATTGAGTGCATAGTAGAAATGAATGCCTGTAAATTCAAATGAAAACTAGAGATTAAATATTTCTTAATCATGGATAAAAGAGACAACAAAGATTAGTAAGGAAACAAAATAAATAGACTTGCAAAAAAATGATCATAAACATGAAATGATTATAAATCATTTCAAATTAGAGGAAATGGTCATAAAATATTATTAGATAGTTGTAAATAAGTGTTAGAAATGCAAATAATAGAGCAAGGTAAATATTAGCAGTTGTAGAATGCAAAACAAAGTGTTAGCAAGGCTTAGTAAGAGGAAAATGCAAAAAATGAATAACAAGAAGAAAATAAAAGGGGAGGAGCTAGGAATATTAGAGCCCATTAGAGCCTCCTCCTTGCATCAATATGACCTCCTTGCCCCAATGCCTCTTTCATTACTTCACTTGCCTAAAAATCTTGATTGCAATGCTCAAAATGCAAGAATGGAGAAAATGATAGTGAGAGAAAATTTTGGTAGAGTTTTGATAGCTTATGAATTCTCTATCAAATTTCCATCCCAAGGGCTCTAATTAAATATATTGGGAGGCCAAATTATTGGAGGTAAGATGAAGTAAAAATTTACTTTAAGGCAAGGACAAATTTTAAATTTTCCAAGCCTAAGGAGAGGATGGAGCATGCATGATCAAGGTTGGGAGTGAAAGCAAGAAATCTGCATGCTTTTTATTTGTGACACAAAGATCCCATTTGTGCTAACAAAAGCATTGGGTTTCACAAAATAATTAGATAGTAATTTTTTATTCAAGAAGCACTTTTGTTCAACAATATTTTTGATTGGTCAACTTGCTATAAAAATCATGATTTGTAAAAGTGTTGGGTTTGAAAAAAAGTGTTAGGTAGCGCTTTTGTAAAAAGGTGGTGCTTCTACAGAGATGCCTAATGCCTATTTTGCTTAAGGTATTTGACTAATGTTATGATATTTGGTGCTTTTCTTGAAGATATGGTTGGCTAGGCATGTCTTAGGTGTCTACACTTCCCTCAAATAAGAGCATCCCTAGATATGTTGCTAGTAAATTTGCCTCATCCATTTGAAGTAACCTACATATCCTTGTGTTGACTCTGGTTGGAGTGTTTATGAAGTAAATTTTGGATTTTGTCCTATTAAATTTATGCCCTAACACTCTTTCATATTCCTTTAATAAGTTATTCAAACCTCTAGCCTTGTTTTTCCCTACCCTCCCAAAAAGAGTTGTATCATCTACAAATTGTTGATGGGTTATGTTGTCGATGTTATTACTAGTATTAAGTCTACTTATTAGCACAACTTTGTATGCCTTCTTCAAGTTCCTTCCCAATACCTCGACCATAATCATGAATATATATGGTGATATAGGATCTCCCTGTGTAATATGCCTCTTGAATTTAAATGATTATGTTACTAGCCCATTGACCAGCATTGAATATGATACTATAGAGAGACAAGCTTTAATCCATCTAACCCATTATTTCCCAAATATATACTTTTTTAATACTATAAATAGAAAATCCCATTTAATCCTATCATAGGCTTTATTTGTATCCAATTTTAACATTGTTGCTCTCTCTTTTTTAGAATTTTTTGAATGCATTATTTCATGAACTACTATGATCATGTCTAGAATATGTCTCCCTTTAACAAATCCTCCTTACTCTTCTACAATAATTTTATCTAAAAGTGGTCTTAAGTGATTTGCTATCACTTTGGATATTATCTTATATGCCATATTACATAGACTTATGGGCCTAAATGAATCAAACAATTTTGCATCCTTATTATTTGAAATCAAGGTAAGATATGTTGCATTTATTTTATAAGCTATGTGTTTTTGTTTTACCCTAGACTATTTCACTACCACCAATAAATAATCCTTCACTATTTTTAAAATTTGCTAATAGAATGTTGCAAAGACTCCATCTAGTCTTAGGGATTTATCCTTATCAAAATATAAAAGAGTTGAATGAACTTATTCCAATGCCATAGGCTCCATCAATTTGCTATTATATTCATCTATTATAACTAAAGGTGCTTCTTGTAGTAGTTTATCATTAAAAACCTGAATCTCTTATGATCCTTGAATATTCAGGTAAAAACACTTACCTCCTTTCTAATTTCACTTTGGTATTCAATCCAAACCCCTTCTACTATCTAATTCTAATAATTTTGGATGTTAATATATGTATTATTGCCATCCTATGAAAATTTTATGTTTTTATCTTCTCCTTTTAACCAAGCCTATCTTGATTTTAATCTCTAAAATTTCTCTTCCTTACTCAAAATATTATGATATTCACTAAGAAAATTTTGTTCCCTATAATCTTGGATTATTGTGCTTGAATTTTTGGAATTTTGAAATTCTCTCTTTTAGTTCTTCTCAAAAATGTTCTCAAAAGTGTTCTTATTCCATTCTTTTAATCTAGATGTCATTGATTTTATTTGTTTTGGAAGTATAGATAGCCCAATGTTGCTTGTAGAATTCCATGTTTGCATTATCATATCAACAAATTGAGGATGGTCTTATCACAAGTTCTCATACTTAAAAAATAATATTTTTTTGAATTCACTTACCACCATTTTAAATCTTCTTGGCCAGTGATTTGAACCAATCCTTGTCAAGGTTTCTAGCCAATGATATGAGAGTATGCATCTATTTAATTTCTTTTCTATCAGGTTCTAATACTTTATGTTATTTTCCTAATTCCTCCACTTTTTTCATCCAACTTGGTTATGGCATTAAAATCTCCTCTGATCATGAATTGGATTTCTTAGTCTTTACTTCTCATAAAGGCTTCAATCCCAATTATACTATGATATAACTGACTGAGTTGTAGGATCATAGATATTGATAAGGATGAAATGAATATCCATAAAGTAGAACATGACTAATGAGGCTATCCAATGTCTATTTTTATAAATTGTTTTATAGAAGGTTCTAACTGGATTACAATATTTTGGAATTTGCCATGCTACTTCTTTCGAATCCACAACATCCCATTCACATATTTTCCATACTACTTTCATAGTTTTGAGAACTTCTTCCTTTGTCATTTTAGTATCCTAGATACATATAATATCATGTTTATTACTTAAATAGGGGTCCTATTGGAGCAAAATCTACCTTTGGTTATGTTTGCGCCCAAGACTTTGCCAACATTGAAATACCAGGGTAACACAGAGTTTTCCTGGTTCAACCTCCAGAGGAGGCTGGTTCCTTGCTTCTTTTAGAAAAGGGGGAGAAATGGAAAATGCATAAAGAGAGGGAAATATAGTGATGGCTAGAGATATCAAATGGTATAGATTAAGTAACAACAAAGCAACTATTGCAACCTTTTGTAGAGAAGCATAACAGAGAACCAAAATAGAGAAACTAAAACATCTGGTGAAGATCTATTTAAGTGTAAGCTTATCTGTGAAGTTAATTGCATATATAATTGAACTTTATTGTAGGAATTCATAATAAGATTTAATGCAGGTTACATTCAATTTATACTTATGTAGCAATCAAAAACACATACATACTTGATTTATAACACTAGTGAGCCAAGAACCATAATGGATGATCTTTATTAAACTTTTCAGAAGTCTATATGTGAAGCAAAAATACGATACTAAAACAAATATGAAAGTAAAATAATTTCAATGAACAAGAGACTACACAAAATATTATTTTATTCAATAAATTAGGGGAAGCTAAGAAACTCCTTTGTTACAATTTGTTTGTTCAAAAGAACTTATTTTGATACAATAAATATAGGTGCTAGGGTTCTCCAAAACCCTAGCTATGAAACAAGTAATGTCTCCAATGTATCTTTCTTCCAACAGGATGAGTGGGCTTCTAGTTATCCGTAATCGGGCCACTCTATCTTCAATAGATACTCAAAAATACTTAATGAATGCTACTTGATCCTACACACACAACAAACATAGAGCCATTAGCAAACAAAATGAGGGTTCCACAGTGTGAACCGTAATAAATGCAAACTAAAAACCCTAGATCTGAATGAAAAAAACATGCAAAATCTAAATAACATCAAATAAAAATACATAAAATACTTACTTTGATGTTATGTTGCTCTGTTGTAGATTGATGGCAGGGTGCCCCGACGGCACCTAATGATCTTACGCAGTAGGCTCTAGTGTTTGGCTATGGGGACAGTAGGCTTTGTGCTACACTTACAGAATGCAACAGGCACTTTGCAGCACCTATGGGATGAGGCAAGCACTCAGTATCCCCTACGGATTAGAGTTAGATCTACAAAAACAAATTGTAGGATTACAAAAGGCTTGGCAGATGAATGATAATGGTGATGTCAAAAGTGGGCTACAAAGATGGCTAGAACCAAGAAATACTAGGGAAGACTAGGGTTTTGAGGAAGGTTATGGTAGGGCACAACTAAGACAGTGTGGGTCAAATTCACTCAAAATATAAGCTCACGATGGTTGTTTAGCAAGATCTCTAATCAAAGCTAGTTCACACCAGTTAGCCAAAGTTCCAAGGATTGAGCATTAAGAATGCTCCTATTTATTATCAAGCCTAGGGTTTTCTTAGGGTTTTAGCTTAACACTTTTGATCATGTGGCTAATATTAAAGTGGATCCAAAGGCTAATATTAGACTTTAGGCATGACACGGATTAAGGAATATGGACAGATGAGATTAGATCGGATCGGATGGTTGAAGTTAATTTGTCTTATAAATATATATTTTATAATGAATATATTAAAATATAATATAAAATATTATATTTAAATATAAATAATATAAGATAAATATAAATAAGTCAAATAGGGGTCAAAAAATTGCGGGAAGGCTAAAGTGGGTCATTAAATGGGGGGAAAGGCATGGAATGGTCAATTGAATAGTGAGAAAGGGTGATGGTGGACAAGTGGCTAGGATTTGGTGTCTACAGATGCTCCTTTTTATACCATGTTGTATGAAACACAATTTGGTGCAAAAACACGAGACACCTGGTTGGGCTTTGGGCACAGAAGCAACTTCTCTCTCTTGTATTTTTGAGCAACAATGTTGAAGACGAAAGAATAAAGAATTTTGGAATTTGTGTAGCTTACCCCCTCAATTGATGAATGAGATTATGGATGAATCTCACGAGCCAATTGAAAAACTTGTGCAAATGATGAATGATGTGATACCATTTTTGTCTTAATGGTGCGAAGGGGGTTGGTGTAAAATGTGATATGATGTGTTTGTGTTTGCCCTAATGGATGAAGGGTTTTGTGCAAATGTGATGTGATGTGGATGATATGAATGATGTAAAATGTGATACCATTTTTGCCCCAATGGTGGGAGAGGGGTTGTGTCAAATATGGATGTCATGATCATGTAATATGTATCCCATTGTGGGAGGATCAAAAATCAAATGTGGTTACCCCAAATTTGGGGTGATTCAATGTTGTTGAATAAAATGCCTTATTGGCGTCATTGAGTGTGCAGGTTATGAAGATGCAGGATGACAAAGTCAACGTAGGGATCGGGTAATGACTGTGGAAAACTCTCTGTATAATTCCATCATGGAACCAATCAACCTACCAGGCTTTCCTATCTTGTGACTATGGTCAAATGAATGAGTGATTGTGATATTAATTATCCATGTTTTCTTGCCCCACAAAAAAGGACATCAATGACTGCTTTTGTGCAAATCATTCTTGGCAATGTTTCACTCAAAATTTGAAGTACCAAATATGATTGTGATCTTGATCAAGGAGATAATTGATGATGATGATGACCAAGTGTTCTTATGGTAATTTATTCATCTTACCGAATTGCATGGATGCTAATCATTGCAATCACCAAGTATATAGAATAAACCACTATATACGAGATTCACTTGTATTTTTGACACATGTTGGAAGAACTTATGGTGGATTATGATAATGGAAGAATGTGATATGAGAAATGTGATGATGTCACCAAAGAATGGTTGATTTTGCACTTTTTCGGACGAAAACAATTGATTCAATGGTCAAATCAACTCCAATTTTCATGAAAATTTGTGGGATGATGAAGAATATGAAGTAGAGGAGTTGAGTGTTGGTTTTGTGAAAATTTGTATTCATGTGATGTGTTTTGTAACTTGATTTGTGCATTTTAAAAAATTTTATCGTGCTCAAAAAATATATGTGCAAAACAATTTATGTTTTCACAAATCTTGATTTTATAATGTGTATGATGTGTGGATGAAATTTGGTGAGATTTTGAAGGGGGCAAGCTACTATTTTTATCACTTTTGTCTTCATGTCATTTTGGCACCAGGAACCCCGTTGTGCCTGTGGTATCTTGCAGGCACCCGGTTGCACCTAGGTGCACCTGCAAATGCCCATGCGTGCCTGTGGAGCATAGGTGGCACCCTGCACCTGAGTGCACTTGGTGTAGCTATAAATAGCTTACAGGGTGGATTTGGAGGCTCATCCATGTGCTTGAGAGATTGTGAAGTTTTTCTTGAGGAGAGGAGTGGATAGGTGAGGAAAGTGAGGCTAGTGTATATCTATGTGGAAGCTATGGCGGTGGAGGGTGCAAATGCTACTGGTGGAGCTGAGGCACGATTTGCCCTGATAATGTTGAAAATACTTTGTTCTTTTGTGCAAAAAAATTAAAAAAAAAATTATAAATTAATACTAATGTAAAATGTTTGTTGTTGCATTTGATGGAGATAGAGCCTCAACATCGGATCTCTCCTGTCATTCTCAGGATGAGGAAGAAGCTTACAGAGGAATATTGGGATATTTTGAAGGAGGTCAATTTAGAGGGAGTGGCTCGGTTGGATGTGGTTAGGGTGGACAATAGGTACCTCTCATCTCTGATAGAGAGGTGGGATTCAGATAGGGGGACCTTTTAGCTGATGACTAGGGAGGCTACTGTCACACTTGAGGATGTATATCACATCCTCAAGGTGCCAATGGAAGGTGTGAAGGTGACGGTTGGGCATGATAAGAATTTAGAGATGATGAAGATGTTTGGAGAGTGATGGGGGGAGGCAAGGATGATAGATCGAGGGATTTGCTATTTGAGCATGTACAAGGCTAAGGAGTTGGATGCACTCCTAGCCTTGATCATGTTTATTTTAGTGAACATAGTGATCAATAATAGCATGGGGTGTAGGTTCCCTTGGAACCTATTGGAATTGGTGAGTGACTTACTCACCAGTCCAAGGGCGTATGCATGCGCTCCTACTTTATTGGTGCAGTTATACCGAGAGCTATATGATATTACGTGAAGAGGGAGGAAGGGTATTGGATGCAGCTTCCTTTTATAGTGTTGGGCATGGGAGCACTTCAGTGTAGCTCGGCTAGAGGGATTACCTTTATAGGCATGGCAGATGGGTGAGCCCTATGTGAGGAGATGGCCAGTGGTTGAGGAGGTGCAGTCGAGTCAGGAGGTGCATACCAACCAGTGATATAAGGATATGTGGGTAGGGTTGACTTTGGTTTAGGGTATATGGAGGTCATGGTAGGGACCCATGTGGGAGGGTGATGAGGAGCAACTACGATGGGTGAGATAGGCATGATGGCTGGTTGGGAGGAGGGATGATGAGGTGGAGTACTTTTAGTACTTATGGGTGTTGAGGCAGTTTGGTTTACCTCAGGGTGTTCCTGATGAGTCAGTGTTGTATTGACATCGGTGGGATGAGGTGGGGATTCCTTGTATCGAGCCATGGAGGGTGCAGATAGAGGATGACGAGTAGTTAGAGATCCTAGACTTGGATGATACCGAGGTGACTCCTGAGTATGCAGCATGTTTTGGTACCCAACCAGTATGGGTGCCAAAGGTGGTGATGTGTGGGGAATCGATAGCTACAAAGTCAAGGATGACTCTAAATAGGACGAGTTCTCAATGATCGACAAGTCAGAGGAGATCGAGGGGAGCATCATAGCAAACTCCCAAGGTGGAGGTAGTGGAGGATGAGAGGTAGGATGATGAGGATATGGGAGAGATCTTTGAGGTGGAATAGCTTTGCGAGTATCTTGCTACAAAACAAGTAGTGTCTCCAATGTATCTTGCTTCCAACAAGATGAGTGGGCTTCTAGTTATCCGTAATCAGGCCACTCTAGCTTCGGTAGCTACTCAAAAATCCTTAATGAATGCTACGTGATCCTACACACAACAAACATAGAGTCATTAGCAAACAAAAATGAGGGTTCCACAGTGTGAACACTCAAAAATGTAAACTAAAAACTCTAGATCTGAATAAACAAAATATGCAAAATCTAAATAACATCAAATAAAAATGCATAAAATACTTACTTTGTTGTTCTGTTGTTGGATTGCAGATTGATGGCAGGGTGTCCCGGTGGCACCTGATGATCTTACGCAATAGGCTTTGGTGTGTAGTTATGGGGACAACAGGCTCTATGTTTCACCTACAAAATGTAGCAGGTGCTTTGCAACACTTGTGGTATGATGTAGGCACTCGATAATGCCTATGGATTAGGGTTATATCTGCAATAGTAGAATGAAGGATTGCGAAAGGCTTGGTGGATGAATGATAATGGCAATGGTAGAAGTGGGCTACGAAGATGGCTAGAATTAGGAAATCCTAGGGTAGACTAGGGTTTTGGGGAAGGTTATGCTAGGGCACAACTAAGATAGTGTGGGTCGAATTCACTCAAAATATAAGCTCACGAAGGTTGGTTAGCAAGAGCTCTAATCAAAGCTAGTTCGCACTAGTTAGCCAAAGTTCTAGGGATTGAGCATTGAGAATGCTCCTATTTATTATCAAGCCTAGGGTTTTCTTAGGGTTTTAGCTTAACACTTTTGATTGTGTGGCTAATATTAAATCGAATCCAAAGGCTGATATTAGACTTTAGGCATGACACGGATTAAGGAAGATGGATGGCTAAGATTAGATTAGATTGGATGGTTGAAGTTAAATTGGCTTATAAATATATATTATAATGAACATATTAAAATATAATATAAAATATTATATTTAAATATAAATAATATAAAATAAATATAAATAAGTCAAATAGGGGTTGTAAAACGGTAGGAAAAGGCTAAAGTGGGTCATTGAATGGTAGGAAATGCATGGAATGGCCAATTGAATGGTAGGAAAGGGTGATGGTGGACAAGTGGCTAGGATTTGGTGTCTACATTGTATACATAGCCTTGTAAACACCTAAGATCTGACCATTTGTTTTGGTCACTAATTCTATATATAAGAGTTTTACATAACAAAAATTTGAAATTTGTTACAACAGTATGCCCATAGTCTCATTCTGGTAAAGAAACAATTAAGAGAGAATGGAGATTTCAATTGGAAGTAGTTGAGATATTTTTGTTATGGTGATCTTCTTTAACCTCTTCAAAGATATCATGGTCCATATGGCCTTCAAAAGGTTGCACCATCATGACTTTTCACCTTTGTTCAGCTTCCCACCTTCAAAATGTCATATCGTCATGACTTTTGGTCATGGCTATACCCTTAGATTTCAAAATATTATGCTATCATGACTTTTCACCTTGGTGATGTCCTCGACCTTCAAAATATCATGCCATCAAAAAATTTTACCTTATCTTTGTCTTTGGCCTTCAAAATGTTGCACCATCATGACTTTCCACCTTAGTTTGACCCTAGGCCTTCAAAATGTCACACTATCACGACTATTCACCTTGGCATTGTCCTTGGCCTTCAAAATATTGTGCAATCATGACTTTCCACCTCAATTCATCCCTAGGCATTCAAAATGTCATGCTATCATGACTTTTCACCTTGGCTTAACCCATTAGCTTCAAAATGTCATGCCATCGCAACTTTTTACCCTTAGGCTGCCTTTGTCTTCAAAAAATTGCACCATTGCAACTTTTCACCTTAGCTTCCACCTTAGTCTTCAAAATGTCGCATTGTCGTGACTATTCTCTTATACTTAGTGAAATCTAGTGAAACTTTGGGAAGATTACTCCTTATTTCCCTAGATGTGGTCATTTTGACCAACATTATTGGCACCTCCTGGGGTAATTCTATTAGTGGAATATTAGAACCTAGAGTCTTTATCCACTGGGGAATGGAGTAAAAAGAATAAATTAGTAAAAATAAGGGAAATAATGGGAATGATACCAAGCACAAAAATACTTTCTGATTTGGGGCATTCATTCTTCAGGAGTATCTTCTTCATTACATTTTTTGGCTTCACCTTGACCAGGAGATGTTGCACTACTTGGCGAGGCTTTCTTAGCCTTTTCTAGTTTATATTTTTCTTTTACTACTTCATTATAAGTGGTGTAAGTCTTCCTCCAAGTTTCCTCATTTGTATCTATGTTTTCTTTGAAAGTGACGTACAGATACTCCAACTCTTCAACCTTGTTATACGATAAAGCTTTTGATTTCATGTATAACTCATGTAGACAAGAGTTGATCTAGGTAATGTCCTGAGCCATTCTGAATATGTGTCCTTCCTAAACAGGCTCTTCCTAGCTATCAATTTCTGAGTCATCTTCTATAAATTTCTTCCAGGCAGCTTTTAGTTCATCTTCTGATAGGAGATTTGAATCTTTATCCTAGAATATAGGCATGACATAATTTTTAGCTATGCTTACATGTTTTAGAATTGCCTTAGCTTCTACTTTGAGCTCTTGCATTATCTTAGAACTTTTGGTTACCAGATTGTACCTTTTAAAGAAGTTTCTAGTGACTATGGTATGGGACCAATTTTTATCCCTTGCTCTATATTAGGTTATCACTTGCATGCTATTCTCCAATATTTGAATTTTTGTAGCTGCTAATAGTCTTGTTGCCAAGAGCTTGACTGATGCTTTGAATTTATCCTCCACATGGCACAGTATATATTTGATTTTGAGAAGATACGATAGAGTGGGCCTTACTTTCAGGGTCATCTTGTTGATCTTCCAATCATTTGTCTCCTAACTATCCTTGTTTTTTCTTCAAACAGCCCGTTGGTTTTATCAGTGTTTTTTGTGAACTGCTTTTTAAGGTCCTCGACCTGCTATTGCAACATTTGGATCTACTCTTCATCTTTCACTGCTTTTTCTTTGTATGGGCCCACTTCATTAAATATCATCTACCATTTCTTAGCTTCATTTTTAAAGCCTTTCCAATTGTTTTTTGTTGGTGCAAGGCTTCTTCCAAACACTTTCTTGCTTGTTTGACCTTGAGGTACTTTTCTTTGTAAAACTCAACGTTTAGATAAATGGTCCCCATGTGGGTCTGGGCCTTGCCCCACTCATCATCCATTGGTAGTTGAGTGATATATTTCATGGTTATCTCAGCTTGGTAGTCCTCTAGGGTCATTTCTTTCTCTGGTTTCTATACGAGTGGGGTCATTTTTATAGTGGAACGTTGCATGTTGATGGGATCCAGCACTATTCCTTCCCTAATGTGGGCTATATCTGTAGAACTTTGGGAGCTCTATTATTTCAGCCATGTAGCAACGTTCAAGGTCATATTTTTAAATTTTTTGAATTTAGCAATTGTGGGGTTGCTCTCGGGATAAGTGGTTGAATGTTTTGAAATCTAAGTAGGTTGGTAGAGTATGGAAAAGGAGCAATGGCCAGAGATGCCTCTAAGTTTGATTGTTCAATAGGAGAACTTGTAGGGGTAGAGGAGAATGATTTTGGAGTTTTATAAGTTGATGGAGGAGAAGGTGGAGGTTGATGAGTTGATGGAGTAGAAGGTGGAGGTTGATGAGTTGATGGAGGAGAAGGTGGATGTTGATGATTTGATGGTGGCGATGGTGGAGGCTGATGAGTTGAGGTGGGAGAGGCATTGCCCTGATATTCAGAATGCGAAGGGGAATTTTTTTGGGAGTGAGAAGAGGAAGAAGTAGTTAGGTTTATAGGAGATATACCTGGAGCTTTCATCGGGTTGGTATCTCCGGTTCCTTGTGACTTCTCTAGAGCCTCGGTGTAGGATTCTGCTATTTGCTTCAAACTCAAATCTTTCCCATGTTCCTTCTTGGTCTCTTATTTCTTGATGCTCCCCTAATTCTTCATGTTCCTCTAATTCTTCATGCTCCTTTGATTCTTTAGAGGGTGTTTTTCTCACTTTCTTTTCTTTTGGTCTCCTCCCTTCACCGATTCTAATTTTTATTTTCTTTATTCTTCTCTCCATATCCTATGGTCGAGTTGAGCATTATCATCAGACTCTATGTCGGATTCAAAATGGGGAATGAAACTTTGGGGTTTCTTTTTTCTATGGACCTCCACTTGCTCAGTGGTGACCCCTTTCCCTTTATCCTTTTCAGTATTACCTTCAATTTTTTTGATGGGGATGCCATTGATTTCCATAGGGACTTTATCTACCAAAGTCTCGAATCAGTTGTCATGGTTTTCATCGTACTTCTTAGATAATTCTTTGTCAATATTTGACCCATACCTGGAAAAGGTTTGTATGTGGCATCTCATTTGCCACCATGCTAATATTTTAGCATGATCCTAGCCTTCCCCTCTTTTCTTGGTGCTTTATATGGTCTTTTTACTTAGCTTGTGGTTTGGGTTCACCTCAGGGCACCAATCTGCCAAGTGCAAATAGAAATCATGCCATGGGGGAAGTGGCTGCATTTTCTCAATGTGCCATTCTAATGGTTCATCATTATTCTTGCCCTGCTTATCGATTTGCCTATCATATGAGTGAAATTTCTTGAAGGAGGTTTTATTGAGGATGGCTTACCTCTAAATGAATTTTTCTGTAGGGTTATATTTCTATTTTTGTGGTAGCTCTATCAATTTTAGATTTCTTAAAGTTTGAGAAATTCGCTCGTGGTTCCCCTTTTTTGACACTGTTACTCCTTTGTACTAAAAATGCATGAGGCAATTACATGTCTTTTGAGTGCTTGTACCAAATTTACTATTGATGAATTCTATTTGCCTTACGTACTCTAGAGTGAATAATCACTTAGTAACATAATAAGGCAACAAGAAGGGCTTCTCTATGAAGCCATAGAGCTTGACAACCACCCCTTATGTCAGAATAAACTAGTCCCCTTCCTCTGCATGGGGGTGCCTCAAGGTATCTCACATCTGCTGGGGAATTCTCGATATGACACCACACGAGTTTTAAAATAGGGCCCAAGAATTCCATGTTAAAATGATAATATAAACTCGCATTTGAAAGGAGCAACATCCACTCACATACATGCAAGAGGTTTCCTTTTTGGTCTATTTGTGTGGTAGGAATAAAACTCAAAAATTTTACCTAAAAGAAGAAGAAAATTCATACCAGGTAAGAAGAGAACCTGAAGGCATCTGAGATATCCTCATGTATCTTGAAGAGGTTTGCATGCAATTGTTGGGCCAAGTATTCTAGCCAGTCAAATAATATTGGCACTCTGCTCGGGTCTACACATGTTGCATCGTAGAACTTAGGGTTGGATATGCACTATGCTATTACGATTTTCCACCCATAGACCTGCGTGTCTGTTTTCAGACCCACCACCTGGTCAGCATGGAAAAGAGCTCTTTGATTTTGAATTTTCCCAAGGGAATTGGTAATTTTAGCATGGATCCTTCAGGAAGAGAGTCTGACAAATACTCTTACAAGAATAGCCAGATATTTAGGGCATTGGTATAATATTTTATAGAATTGGCAGGGTCAAACAGAATGGGAAGAAATACAGGCTTCCTACCATGGGTGAATGCGACCCTAATTAAATCGGTGTCAAGCGTGAAAATGACTTCATTATTGGATTTTCTCACTATTCTATTCTTAACATCATAGAAATACATCATGGCCCTGATTAACTCAGGGTAGGGGTGAACTTGAGGGTAGACATACTAGTAGAGTAGAGAGTGGTAAGGGAACATGCTTGGGCTTTATGGGGAGACATATGTGGCCATTCTGGCTGCTATGTCCTTCCAAATTTACCCTGGGTCTTTCCATATCAGCTTTGTATCAGTGATATGTCTATTGGGATCCATGAAATTTCTTCCCTTTCTAGACAATGTTTGTTTCCCTTTCAAGTAGTAGTTGGAGGTGTGGTCTTCATGGTTGAATTCTACGTTTTGGTAGTAAAACTAATTTTTTGTACTTAGCAGAGCATTGCAGAGCTTTCTGGGAGACAATGCAAAAGATGGAAAGGTGACAAAAAAAATTGATATAACCAGCTATGCTTAAGGTCAAAACTTCTAAGCACCTGGAACCATGGAAAAATTATAAAAATACCTAAATTCAAAGTAAGGATCATGGAAATCACAATAATCAAACCTAAGCCTAATGAATAAACTCTTAAGTCCTAAAGTATTAGAAAAAGATAAATCAAGGCCTAATTATGAAACACCATGGTCTAACGTCTGATAACCTAAGGTTTGAACAAAGGTCTTAATTAAAATCCTCAAGGGTATGTGTCTCGTTGTGTTAAAAATTGAGCACCTTAAAATAGATCTAAGGGCAGCGCTCCATAAAAGAAAATCCAATAGACGCGCTTGCTTTGATTAAACAACTCTTTAAAATATTGTGGTCAAAGGAATTAAAGTCTAAAGTTTTGAAAGAAAAATTAATCAAAACATTAAGGGTATGCACCCCCTTTAATTAATTAGTGAGCTAATCAGGTAAATTTGATGATAGCGCTTAATCATGATTTGATCGAACAACAGCGCTCTCATGAAAGGTGCATTAAAAAAGGCTAAAGACCACAAGATTCATTAAAATGGATAAAAATATTAGCAAGGGTCTAATGCATTGGATAATTATCCCCCTTTCATCTTAATCAAAGGTTAAAATTAAGTACCCCTTGGTAACTAACCCTGCAGGTTGAAATAAATCAATGATCGTGCCAATCTCGATCGAGATCCGACGACTGCGCTCAAACCAAAATCCAAACGTTGACTGGTAAGAGTATCGGGTAGCATAAATTTGGGGCCATGATTAATCATGCATTAGCAAGGGTTTAATATGTTACTGATTACCTCCCTTTTGGCTTAATCTAAGATTAATGGAATACAATGATGCACCCCTTTCAGTTATCAAGTGTGCAGATTATAGGAGATCTGAGGGTAGTGCCTCATCAAGGAGAAATCAGACTTGATAAACACCATGGTATAAAAATGCAAAAGCCTAAGTATGATGGTCGAGGAAGATCCAACGGCCATGCTTGATCAAGGATTGATCCAATGGATGCATGTTTACCATAAACCACCAAGGTAAACCAAGGTATTTTCACAAGGTTATGATTAAACCATGCAAGAAATGGAAATAAATCAACGAATACGCTCTTTCACAAAAAATAGGACGGTAGCGCTTGCTTCAAATAAACAAAGGTAAATTAGGCGGTAAGAAAAGATCTGATTAGTCAATTTTAATCATGTTTACTAAGGTACCTATCATGTTACTAATAATTCCCCTTTCGTTAATAAAGATTAAAGTAAATCAATAATGAGCACCTTTCAATTATCTAACCCGTAGGTTACAGAAGATCTAATGGTAGCGCTTGAGCAAAATTCAATCTGATGGTTGCAATTAGTCACAAAACGCCAAGGGTAAGTCTAAGAAGATTAACCATGCTCATGATTAAATCTTGTGTAGGTTTAAATAATATCAACGGATGTGCTACCGCTAGGGATAATCCAATGGCAGTGCATATCACAAAGTGGTCAACCCATGAAAGGGTCCTATCCAATTCAAAATCAAATACACCCCACGTACAAGTAGATCCAATGGTTGCGCTCAGGCATGATTGATCTAACATTCATGCTTCAAAATAGTTACTAGAAGTTTAAAATAGGATTCATTAAAGGAATAATCAACAAATATCGACAGATGCACTCAATACCACCAAAATCCAATGGATGATATTTCACAAAGCCATTAAATATGGATAATTTGAATGAAGATAAAAATTCAATCCGATAATCATGTGCAATCTGGAAAAGATCTAATGGTAGAACTTTATCTAAATAGTTACCCATTAAAGGAATACAATTACATCACAATTCGATGGCAATGCTTGGCCAATCTAAATCTAACAACCATGATCTAATCAAAGCCATACAAATAACAAGAGCATCCATCGTTGATCGACCCAACGATCGTGCTTGTGCCAAGAAATATCTAACGATAGCGCTTCGATAAAGCTATCGTCCTTTAAAAAAGGGATCGAACGGTCGCACCTATCCTCAATTTAATCCAATAGCTATGCTTTGATCAAGACCATCAGAAGAAATCAAGGGCTGATAAACAAAGTATAGATCTAATAGATCCAACGATCATGGTGAATCCTGACCATATCCAACGACTTCGCTTGGCCAATCTACCTGGACATTAAGAACTGATCAAACGAAAGTGTAGGATTACATGATTGATCAAACTGTAACCCATCATTGAGGTCCAAAGGTATCAAGGCATGGTAAACAATCCAAATCTCATCCAATGGTTATCATCGTTTGAAGGATCCAATGGGCACACAATTCGACAACCAAATCTAAAGATAGATCCCAATGAGAATGAGAAACTTGTAATCTTTCATTTTCTATAATGAAATTTTCTTGTTACTTGATATGAAATTCATCTTGCTATTGTTTGGTTGATTTTCAAAAGCTGCCAGTGATGCTTTCCAAAAAATTTTAACTCTAAAAAATTCTTTTAACTCTAAAAAAAAAATTAACTCTAAAAATTTTTTAACTCTAAATTTTTTTTAACTCTAAAAAAAATTTTAACTCTAAAAAAAAATTTAACTCTAAATTTTTTTTTTAACTCTAAATAAATTAATGGTCGTGCCAATATCGATCGAGATCTGACAGCTGTGCTCAAACCAAAATCCAAACGTTGATTGGTAAGAGTATCGGGTAGCATAAAGTTGGGGCCATGATTAATCATGCATTAGCAAGGGTTTAATATGTTACTGATTACCCCCTTTTGGCTTAATTCGAGATTAATGAAATATGATGATGCACCCCTTTCAGTTATCAAGTGTGCAGATTACAGGAGATCTAAGGGCAGCGCCTCATCAAGGAGAAATTGGATGGATGCGCTCGATCTGATAAACACCATGGTCTAAAAATGCAAAAGCCTAAGTACGATGGTCGAGGAAGATCCAACGACCACGCTTGATCAAGGATTGATCCAACGGATGCACATTTACCACAAACCACCAAGGTAAACCAAGGTATTTTCACAAGGTTATGATTAAACCACACACAAAATGGAAAGAAATCAATGGATGCGCTCTTTCATGAAACAATCGGACGGTAGCACTTGCTTCAAATAAACAAAGGTAAATCAAGCGGTAAGAAAAGATTTGATTAGTCAAGTTTAATCATGTTTAGTGAAGGCCCTAACATGTTACTAATCATTCCCCTTCTCCTTAAATAAGATTAAAAAAAATCAAAAGCGTGCACCTTTCGATTACCTAACTCGTAGGTTACAAAATCTGACGATCGCGCTTGAGCAAAAGTCAATCCGATGGTTGCGCTTAGTCACGAAACACCAAGGGTAAGTCTAAGAAGATTAACCATGCTCATGATTAAAGCCTATGTAGGTCTAAGGAATATCAACGGATGCACTTCCACCAGGGATAATCCAACGACAACGCATATCACAAAGCGATCAACCCATGAAAGGGCCCTATCCAAGTCAAAATCAAATACACCCCACATACAAGTAGATCCAAAAATTGCGTTCGGGCATGATTGATCTAATGGTCATGCTTCAAAAGAGTTACTCAAATATTAAAATAGGGTTCAATAAATTAATAATCAACAAATATCGATGGATACGCTCAATCCCACCAAGATCCAAGATGATATTCACAAAGCATAAAGGGAAGGAGAGATGGGAATGGAAAATATCTAACGGTAGCGCTTTATCTAAACAAGTACCCATTAAAGAGAATATGATTACATCTCAATCTGATGGTAGCACTTGGCCAATCTAAATCTAATGACCATGATCTAATCGAAGCCATACAAAGGACAAGAGCATCCATCGTTGATCGATCCAATGACCGTGCTTGTACCAAGAAAGATCCAACAATAGCGCTCCATCAAAGCTATCATCCTTTAAGAAGGGTGTGATTGAATGGTCATGCTTATCTCTAATTTAATCCAACTATTGTACTTTGATCAAGACCATCATAAGAAATCAAGGACCGATAAACAAAGTATATATCTAATAGATCTGACAATTATGGTGAATCTCGACCATATCCGACAGTCGTGCTTGGCCAATATACCTAGATATTAATAACTCATCAAACGAAAGCATAGGTTTACATGATTGATCAAACTATAACCCACCATTGAGGAAAAAAAATAAAAAAAAAGAAAAAGGATTTTAAAAATAAAAAGGGAAAGAAAAAAAAATTAAAAATAAAAAAAAAAAAAAAAAAAAAGAATAATTTATAAAAAAAAAAAAAAAAAAAAAAAAGGCCTGGAGACCCCCCTAAAAAAGACCTTGTAAAATAAGGGGCTAACACTCTTGAGGTCCAAAAGTATCAAGGCATGATGAATGATCCAAATCTCATCCAATGGCTATCATCGATTGAAGGATCCAATGGGCACACAATTCGATGACCAAATCTAAAGATAGATCCCAAAAATAATCACCACCTTGATTAACGATTTAACTATTTTCAAAGCCAAATTTCTTTCAAGACCAACAGAGTGGAGCACTTACTCCTAAAAAGCCACCATCGCCATGTTTATAATTCCATGTCAGAAAGATGTCCATTTCGATGACCAATAAGGAAGCAATGAATGATTGCAAGTACATGGACCAAAGTCCCTACGGGCGTGTAGGACGAGGAGAGCCACCTACCATTAACTGTCCAACATTAGAAAGTGATGCTTCGACAAATCTTCATTGGCAAATTTGAAAAAGTAGTAGGTGACACAATATTAATGATGAGGTATGCGAGTACAGTGAACCCCACTCCACCATCAAGTATTTAAAAACACCATATTGAGCAACCTTACCACCCTGGTAATCCTGAGCAAAAGACTGGTTCGAAAGAGCAGAGAGTGAATAGAGAACTGAGAACTTCGTTTCAATAGACTAAAATAGTTGTAGAGAACAAAATGGAGGCTTGGGGAACTGATTTTGTGCCCAAAGACATAGAGGAGGTAGTGAGATTTGTCATAGACCAACTACCATACGCTGAACTCCCTGGACCAGTTGTGCTCAGGACTACCATGTATGAGTTCACCTAGAAATGTGGGCTAGGAAAAAAGCTCACTCCTATGCAGCAGTACGAAATGGAAAATACCTGCATCAAAAGTTTTGCTCGCATGATGGAAAATGATGAGAAATGCCCTTGGTTGTTGGCAGATTTATTCCACAAAGCGAGGAGACTACAACATAAGGGTTTCCCCAAGAGCACTAGATGGACCAGTAACCTTGGAAAACTGATATGTCCAAAGGTACACTACTCTCTCGACTTGCTAGCTTGGTTAGTCGTAGCGTACGACGAGAATACCAGAACATTTCGAGACAACAAAGATAGACCAGTATTCAGCATCGCTCCCAGGCACATCGAGTAGGTTTTCAAACTGGCACCAACAAATACTCGACTGGTGAAAATGGTAATTGAACGACAATCCCAAATGTTAACTAAATTAGATATTTTTAAATCATTTTTTGAAGCACATGAGAAAGTAGTTGATAAATTTCCAATAGCTAAAACTACTCTCAAACCATGGGTTCGAGACTTTTGCGATATGATTAACATTGTATTGGGAGTACAAGACCTCAGTGTAGTAGGTAGGAGAGTGTTACTTTTAGTAGCACATTGTAATCGAGCAATAGGCACTCCAATCTATGCATGGGAGCGAGTCTTGAGCGATCAAATGCACTCACAAATGATAGATTTGAAAGAGGTAATCCTGAAACGAAGATAGGAGATGCCTGTTTTCTCTAATTACTCCATCCTCATACACCTACTGGTAGGAAAATTAGGAGAAGAAAGCCAAAAAAGAGTTGGGGCCATTGAGAGTCCTTATGTCCAGACTAGCTTCTGGAAGATACATGAAGGTCGTTCCCACGTAGGTTGGTTTTGTGATGTGTTCATGGTGGAATTTCACTGGATTTTGATTGGTTTTCTCCCTGAGAGACTAGGGCCTAGGGTGAGAGCCTTCATAAGAGAAAAGGATATAGGAGACTATTTCTTCTCAAAAGGGTTCACGTATATACGACTCTATGGAGCTAAAATTCCCCCAAAAATGTTGCCAATGTATTGTCCCTTATCCCTCGCTGCCCTAGAACTGTGTAGACAGGTGGCCGAAGAGGCTAAAATGAGGTTGGTGAAGAAACACGACAGGGTTCCATGGCTCAGCATCCCTTGCAGGTTTGGAAGTTACTTGTTCATGGGATACCCAGCCTTACTCAAGGGAATGTTTGATTTGGATACCATGGATTTTGAGGAAATAACTTGGAGGCCCTATGATCCAGATGGAAAGTACGAAAAATCAATGAAAAATAGAGAATACGCCTGGGTCAAGCATAGGAAGGATGCTTATGAAGAAGAACTATTAGATGCTATAAAAATAGGGAAAGATTTACAAATTGTATGGGATAAGTATCCCTTCGAGAAAAGGGGTAATTCTCAAATACATAAAGCATATGAATACCCAACAGAATTGGTTTTCCTCAGAGGGATTTTAGTGGAATCTGTAGCCCCTCTCTTACCAGAAGCCACCCAGGCAATCGAGGAGGACCCTGTGTTAGAATTGATAGAGGATCAGGGCATCGACCAGTTGGAGGTCATCGTGAATCCTATAGATATCGTAGAACAACAGGTCAAAGTCCCTGATAATACCCCCCTCAAGCTGGAAGAGGCACCTAGCACTGCCTAGAAGGTCCTCGAAAGCTCAAGTGTAGCAAAAGGAAAGGAGGTGGCTACAACAATAGTAACTTCTCCCCAAAAGGCTATAGTTCCCATATCTAGCCAGTTTTTAACAGTGACCAATGTGAAGTTAGCCCCCAAAGCTATTCCTAGCTCTTTGAAGATAAAAGATAGGGAAATAGTAATTCCATCAGTAGTACAAATGAACATGAAAAGAGCAGGTGGATTTGGAGGTATCTTCAGAGACCTTGAGGTCAAAAAGCAAGTAGTTGTATCTGCTCTAGAAGCTAAGAGACCAAGGCTATCACTGCCCTCCACCAATGTTGTATTGGAAAGATCTGAAGAACAAACAACTTTTAGTAATGCCCAAGAGCAAGAGCTACAAATGGTAGCAGGCATGGGAAGCAGGGGAGATGATTTCGTGGCATGGATGGAAATAGAAACTCCCAGATCAGGTATGACAGAGATAAAATTGCCTATCCTACAGGAACCTGTGGTTCTTAAAGTTGATGAGATAACTAGAGGAACGTCAGTTCATGGAAAATAAGGTGACATGGTCGAAGTGGCCAAAGCAGTCCATGCACAAACTTTGGATCAACTGCATCAGAATAACACTGAATTAAGAAGCCAACTGGAGACCAATGATAGAGAAAAGGTAGAGATGCAAGCCTTGATAAATAAACTGTAGGAAGAGTTGGCATAGAAAGACACCCCAGTAACTCAGCCCCCCAAAGTGGTAAGGATCCTTAATTATACATATTATTTGAATTCAACAAAAAGGGAAATGTCAAAGAAGATTCGGGATAGAATTGGGGGGATCACTAAAATATTTAGGTAGATCGGGGTAATTCGAGTTACTGCTCAAGAGATGGAAAGTTTAATCAGTCAAAAATAAGAAGACCTCAAGATCATCCGCCCTACTCTTGACTTAATGTCAAAGCACTTCGAAGAGATGCAGAATCAAGAAGTACTGTTGAATGATGGGATTGAGGTCAAATGCAAAATTGAATTTATGAAGGCAGCTATGTTTGTATCCAACATGGGAAGGTGGTACAACAATGTTGCAGAAATGTTTAGTCTATTAGATGATATAACAGAGAAATTGGCAGATGTAGGGCTATCATTGGAAAAGTTTTTGGAAACTACCAACGTAGAAAATCTTCTTAAAAACAAAATAGAAGAGTTTGATTGTGAGCCCGATGATGAGCCTGAGATGAATAGACAGACTACCTTCTTGGTAAACACCATGGAGATGCTGATCACCCATTATGAAAAAAGCAAAAATTACATTAGTATACAAAAGAACAGAATTCTGCAAGAAATGAACATGTTGAGGTTTGTTGTGTCTTTTGACATTGATGCCTAGGGAAGGATTGATAAAAATATAAGATGGTTGCGACAAAGCAAAAAAGGAAAAGAAATTAAAACTTGCAGCCTACAATTGGAAATGAGTTCCCCTCCTAGAGATGAAGAACAGATTGAAGAGAAAGGGGAAACATCCAAAGTAGAGGACCAACCAGATAATCAGTAGAAATAGTAAGGGAAGAAGCCAAGGATGAAAAGGAAGAAGAGGGAAGTCCCCAACGTATCGGTATCACCGGTTGAACCCCTCAGGTAAAAAGAGACCAAAGAAAGGGTATAGTATGAATGAAAGAAGACAATGGGAACCAGTTGTACTAATTTTGGAAATAAAATCAGATAGCGACAGGTGTAAGGCCAAGATTGTACCAAGAATAATAGATTCAAGAACTAGAGGCTATAAAAGGAAGCAGCTGCGGTCAGAATCTGCATCAAGCATTTAGATAGCATTTTTTCTAAGAGGTATACTTGAGTGCCCTACTAGTTGTGCTGTTGTATCTCCTTTTGTGTCTATTTTTCTTTGTCATTTCTTATTCTTCCCTTTGTCGTGCAGGATTTTGATAGGAAAGTGCTCAAGAAGCTGAGATTATTTCCTGTCCTATTGAGCCTGAGATTCAGAGACTCTGTTGTTACCAGATTGGAACAAGGAGAGTAGGAGAGACTTGTTACATTATTTGAACAGAGTTTCTTCATTGTATTGATATATTTCTTTGAGAAAAATAGAGTTAAAAGGCATCTTGCCTACTCTGCATGTAATTTACTATTAAAATCAATACAATTTTGGGTTTCATTCTTATTAATTCTTTGTCTTGGTACTGTGTGTTACTACGTAATGTGTTACATTATTTGAATGTATTACGTACATTTCTATCATTGGCCAACTGTTATGTTTATTATGATATTCAAATGGATATGATAGTGTCAATTCTCTCTCAATCTCGTTCTTTCTTTTTCATGTTAAAAACATTGTTAAATTGCTATAACAGCCCAATGAATCTAGGCACCGGTCTACATAAGGCATAATAATTGGTTATTTTCATTGCTTGGTCATTATTAATACATATAGTATAATTCTAATCTGGAGCATGTAATAATCGTAAAATCATAAGATTACCATTGGGGTTTCCTTACCCATTCTGTAGTTTCTCCTATAGCAATAGTTATTTTAAATCAGAATGAAGAGGCAGGTTGACCAGAGCCTGTAATAGCTCGTTGGTTTCAAATGATTTCTTGTAGCGTGACAATCGAATCCTATGGATGCAAGAAATGGTTCCAATAGTTTTTTGGCACCGTTGTTGGGGAATGGACTTATATGTTAAATACATATCTTTTTTGTTTGTTTTCCAATGACATTTTCTATGCTTTAACCCGTCAAAATGACTCCAACATTTTTTTGTCACCGTGGGAATGAACTTATATGTTAAATTCATATCTTTTTAATTTGTTTTCCAACGACACATTTTAATCAACAGGCGACCAATTAAAATAAAGAACCTATGTTTTGATTTTATCTTTATCGTTCTTTATTTTCTTTTTGCTCATAGTTTTTAATTGAATTTTGGTGAGTTTATGAGTTTCTTGATTTTCTTGAATTATCCCAAGAACCATTCCCTATGAGGCTGAGTGTTAAATATCAAGCAATCTTGATAAGCACATCTGTTCTTTCTGCACTATCGATGTTGGCGACTCTGTCTGGATGAACCCAGAAAACAAAAATCAAGAAAGAAGGAGCAGAACATGCTGGCGCACACCAGGAGAAGCGGTAAGGATCTATTTCCCGAATTCGAGAATCTAGAGGTATTTACCCATAATCAGAAAATCCCACTTCTTAAGAGTACCGTATATGAGAATAAATCATATTTTAGCAGTAAGAAGTACGTAAAGAAAAGTAGAATTCAAAGCACTGTTGTTGCTGATATTACTATAGATGAATTTTTAAATGTTACTATAGAAAACACATTAGAATCATCTCAGTATTCTAATCCTATAGATTGTAATATAGAGTTAAATAATTCTTCATATTATACCTAGGCATCCCAAACCCATATTCTTGTAGGCATTGTTGCTATGAATTTGAATCCTACAGTAACAATGGCTCAGGCAAATCAACAAAATCAAAATCAGGCTAATGTTCATTTATGGAGAACTAATAGATATAGGCCTTTTGTGTTACCTATAAATTTAAATGCCTTGCCCAGTAAAGCTCACAAATACCTTCCAAAATTCCTAGGAAATAATGCAATAACTGGAGAAGATCACATCAAAAGTTTTCTGTATGCAATGGATAGTCTAGAGGTTGAACATGAAGATGTAGTCTTAAGACTATTTTTACAAACTTTAGAAAAATATGCTAGAGAATGGTTCAATTCTCTTCCTAATGATGACATCCCAGACTTCACTAAAATGGAAGCTATTTTTCTAAAGAAATATGGTGAAAGAAAAAATGAACAATCTCTGTTAACTGAATTGGCCACTATGAAGAAAAAATAAAATGAGGTTGTCAATGACTTCAACAGAAGATTCTCAAAAACCAAAAACAAAATCCCTGCCAACCTTAGGCCTAGTGATATTCAGTCTATTTGTTTTTATAAGAATGCTTTTCAGGGAGAGTTTAACTATGAGCTAAGGTAGGAACAAGCCACTACCATTGACAGTTGTATGGAAAAAGCAATGGATATAGAAAGGAACATGCTTGATAGTGGTAAGATGAAGCCTTACTCCCTGGAAGTCAATCTACCTGAAAGAAAGCCCAAAAGGGTAGCATTTGATATACAAAGAAGAACTGAAATTGATCCAATGGAGAAATTGACTAATCAAATGACTGAGATGTTCAATACCATGAATAATAGGTTAGCAAGAATTGAAAGAAATAATGGTAATAATGGTGAATCATCACAAACAGAGCGACCACATGTTGACAATCGTCCTCCCTTTAAGAAAAACTTCAATAGGAATTGGGGAAACAACAATGGTTCTGAAGAGGGAAATAGGAGTAGGAATAATGGAAACAATAACTGGAAAAATAGAGACTCTGACAGAGATCAGAATAGTGTTCCTAACCCTATACCATCTGCTAACATAGCAGAAGGATTCCCCTATTTTTGTTCTACTTGTGATGCACCGCATAACCTTGATGCATGTGGAATTCACCTAAGTGACCAGCACAATGTAGATTTACATGCTGATTCAGAAGAGGATATAAGAATCAATGCTTGTTGGTCTATAGAAGATGAATCCAGAGAAAGGTTGTTTGAAGAGAATATGGATAAGTATGCTTCAAATCATCATCCTCAAATCTTAGTAGCTGAAGGTACTAAAATCTTGCAGAAACCACATGAGTCAAGATATGATAAAATGAAGCAAGGGAAATTAATCCCCACTACTCAAGAAGTTGAAGAATTAGAGGCTACCCATACTCTGAATTTAAGAAATAGGATTGTCCCAGATCGAATAGAGAAATCTTCTACAAGTGAAACAAGAAAACAAACTTTCACAAATAAGAATATCAATAAAGAGAAAATTGATAGAACCCTCAAAAAGATTACTCTTGAAGTAATAGAATTAGAGGAAGAGATTCCCAAAGAAGAAAGTAATAGACCACTGGATATAAGGAAGATAGAATTTGATGTTGGGTCAAAACTCAGTAAGCAAAAGGTTAACATCACATTTGGAGAACTTATGAAAGTTCAACAATACAGAGAACAAGTCTGCAGAGCATTTGGACTAGTGGAACAAAAAGAAGACCCAACTTGTCATGCTGCTAGACAAAATCAACATGATACAAGATCACCATCCTCTGTCAGACCCTTCTATGTATCATTAAGGTATAATTCAGATGAAGGAGAAAGGTATGTGATTCATAATTGCATGTTAGATAGTGGAGCCTCACATAATATCATGCCCAAATTAATAGCTGATCAAATGGGATTAATCTGCACAAGAGATTCTGCCCCTATTTTAGTAATGGATAGTAGACAAATTCCTTGTGTAGGGGTGATAACTAGATTGTTAGTTTTCTTAGACCAACACCCCAAAAAGGGCATAGTCATGGATGTTGTAGTAGTTGATGTTGACCCATTCTTCTCACTATTACTCAGTAGACATTGGGCAGAACAACTAGGAGGTTCAATTCAACTGGACTGGTCCTATGCTACAATCCCAATAACAGATAAGGAAAACATAATCTTAAGAAGGGAACCATTTAACAAACATTCTGTAGAATTAATTCAAACAGATGAAACCATGATAAACTTAGTAAGCTCTATGGAAGAAAAAGGGTTGGGAGTTTACTCCATATGGCACAACCCATTCCTAGTGGAAGTACCAGAAGCAAAGAACATGGATCCAAAAGTTATGAAAATGGTAGATGTTGAATCAGATAGAGTATTAACCCAAGAAATGTGGACTATGTCTTTTGATGGAGCTAAATCCTAATCTGGAGTAGGTGCAGGTGTTAATTTGATTGATATAAAAGGAAATTACCTTGGTATCCCTTACAGACTAGAATTCCCTTGCACCAATAATGTAGTTGAGTATGAAGCTTTATTGTTAGGGTTAAGAAAAGCAAAGGAATTAGGTATTAATTACTTGACTATAATAGGGGATGTAGAGCTGATTATACAACAAATCAAAGGTAAATATCATACCAAGCACCCTAGGCTTAAGCAATATAAAAATGCAGTATTGGAAGAAATTGAAAAATTCTTAGCTTTCAATATCTCATTTATTCCAAGAGAACAAAATCATGTTGCAGATCTCTTAGTTGTGAATGCCTCAGGCCTAGATCACCCAGAGATAACTACAGAATATATGGATAGATTCCCAACTATTTCAGTCTATAAGCCTTCTATGCTAGATAACATAGTTTACCTACAGGTCTTTCAGGATGATATAGATATTAAAGATTTTATGACTCTACAAAATCAATATGCAGATATAATCTGTGATGAAAAGGATGAAGAAAAGCTAAAAGAACAAATAGGAGAACTAGTAGAAGTAATTCAGTTGAAAACAAATAAGATACCTAAAGGATTGGTTTCTCTAGAAAGTCTATTTGATGATTTTGACAAAGCTTACAAGCCTTTAAGTAGAGAAGTAATATCTGAAGACATTAACATTGGTACAATGAAAGAACCTAGAATAGTGAAGGTAGACATGGCCTTACCTACAAAAGAAAAGGTTGGATACATCAGTTTCTTAAAGAAGAATAAAGAACATTTTGCTTGGACTTATGAAGACCTTAAAACCTTCAAAACAGATGTGATGACACACATAATACCCCTAAAGGAAGATTCCAAGCCATTCAGATAGAAATAGAGGAAGTACAACCCCACTCTACACCCAATAATGCAAAAGGAAGTACAAAAATTGTTAGATTCTAAAATAATCAAAAAGGTAAGATTTTCTTCTTGGATATCCAATTTAGTACCAGTCAAAAAAATGAATGGTGATATCAGACTCTATGTAGACTTCAGAAATTTAAATAAGAGTTCATTGAAAGACAATTACCCATTGCCCAATATGGAACAACTATTGCAAGCAGTAGTTGGTTCATCTAGATTGTCCCTGTTAGATGGATTTTTTGGATACAATCAAATTCAGATTAATCTAGAAGATAGACATAAAACCACATTCACTACACCTTGGGGCACATTTGAATATTTAAGAATACCTTTTGGCCTGATGAATGCAGGTGCTACTTTTCAGAGAGCAATGGATTTTACCTTCAAAGGATTAATGTTCAAAATAGTAGTTGTTTACTTGGATGATATCACAATATTCTCTAAGAATCCAGAAGATCATTTAGAACACTTGGCTACAGTTTTTGCTCGATGCAAAGAATTTGGAATTTCTCTAAATCCAAAGAAGTGCATATTCGGGACTACACAAGGAAAGTTGTTAGGTCATATAGTTTTAGAAAAAGGAATAAGCATTGATCTAGAAAGAATTGAAGCTATTTCCAAAATTCCCCCTCCCAGAAATTTAAAAGGTGTCAGGTCATTCTTTGGCAAAATAAATTTTATCAGAAGATTTGTTCCAAATTTTGTAGAGATGACCAAACCCATAAATGATATGGTTAAGAAAACTGGAGAAATAAAATGGACAACAGAAAATATGGAAGCATTCAATAGAATAAAAGAAGCCATTTCTATTACTCCTACTCTAAGCTGCCCTAACTATTCTAAAGATTTTAACATTTATTCATATGCATCTGAACATTCAATTGTTGCAGTTCTTTCACAAAAATATGATGAAAATAATGAAAGGCCAATAGCCTTCATGAGTTCAGGTCTGAAAGGAGCACATCTTAAATACACCTTACTAGAAAAGCATGCTTATGCAGTTATTCAATCTTTAGAACATTTCAAAGGTATATTTGGTTCAAACAAAGTTTACTGTTGCATCCCTTTCATAACAATAAAAGATATTTTTACCCAATCTGAACCATTAGGAAGGCCAGCAAGATGGATGGTGAAGCTTTTGCAATATGATGTTGAGTTCAAAATAGTCAAAACTATAAAAGGACAGGGCTTAGCCAAATATCTAGCATATAAAGGAGAGGACTCTAATAATGTCATCATAGTAGATGAAATGCATGATAACAGAAGAATCAATAATCAAGAATGTAAATGGTATGATGAAATTTTGGCATATTTACAAACTCTGTCTTTTCCTAGAGATATATCAACAAATAGAATGAGGTCAGTGAAACTTCAAGCTCAAAAATATTATGTGCAGGATGGTGTGCTTTACTGGAAGCACCTAGATGGAGTGTTATTAGTCTGTTTATATGAAAATGAAGTCCCAAAAATAATTAATGAATTTCATAATGGTTTCTGTGGAGGACATTTTGCTCCAAAAGCCACAACTAATAAAATAATGAGAGCAGGATATTATTGGCCTTCCATTTTTAAATATGTATATAAATATGTTAGGAACTATCATAACTGCCAGGTTTTTGTAGGAAAGAAGCAACTAGCAACCATGCCCCTCAAGCCAGTAATCATTGAGGCACCCTTTGCCCAATGGGGTATTGACCTAATTGGAGAGATCAAGCCTAATTCATCTGGCCAACACAAGTGGATCATAATTGCAATAGATTACTTTACAAAGTGGGTAGAAGTTGCACCTCTAAGGACATCCACAACTGCCACCATCATCAAATTCTTGGAAGAAAATATTCTAACTAGGTTTGGAGTTCCTCAAAAACTGGTAACAGATAATGCATAGTATTTTGTTTCATATGAAATGGTAGAGTTTTGTGCTGAATATGGAATTGAACTATCCCATTCTACTAATTATTACCCCCAAGGAAATGGTCTTGTTGAGTCATCAAATAAAAATGTAATAACTAGAATAAAAATATCATTGGGTAAGAACAAAAGGGGATGGGATAGTGAACTCAAATTTGCTCTATGGGCTGATAGGTTGTCTGTTAAAAGAAACACAGGAAGGACTCCCTATGAGATGGTATATGGAGAGAAAGCCTTATTACCCTCAAGAATAGAAAAATTGGCACTTTCCCTCTTGTTGCAGGATCATGAAGACCCCAGCCCTTTACAAAGAAGGCTTGACCACATTGTCCTGTTAGAAGAGCAAAGAAGAGAGACCCTTAATAGAATGATGGAACAAACCCAAAAAACTATGAAATTGTTTAATAAGAAAGCCAAGGGTACTCCTTTTTCTCAAGGAGATATAGTCATCTATTGGGATCCTAAAAATGATAAGCATGGTGAAAAAGGAAAATTCGAACCAAAATGGATTGGTCCATACCAGATAGCCCATGTTATAGGGCAGAATACTTACAAGTTGCAGAATTTGCAGGGAGAACTAATGGCTATCCCTATTAATGGCCAACACCTCAAGATGTACAATCCCTGTTGAAGGTGAAAATAATAAAAAATTTTGGAAAAACCAAAAACCCCAAAAACAAAGTGATGTATTTTGTTATTTTGTGTACTAGATAAGCTTTTCTTTTATTGTTAATTCTGAGTTTGTTGTTACACATGGTATTCTTAGTTTGATGAGTATACATTACTGTTGATTCCCCCAAAAACAATAAGAAGAAAGGAGATTTATTTTAGACTCTGATGAGGTTTACAATTTTTTCAAATATGAGTGTTTATGCAATAGTTATTTGATATGAGATAAAACAGAATGAAAATAGAGTTGATTGAAACATCATGTCAAAGCCTCACATTACAAATGATACTTAAGGTGACTTCAAAGGTCCAAAGAACCGAGTTATCTTTGAGAGGGTGGTTGAGCTAAAAATCATTACACTCATCCTTTTTAGCCAAAAACTAATCCTCAACTCAGGCATACTCTTTGCACAATTTGCTTATATATCCAAATACTTCTCAAATGAGAAAGAAAAATCAAAAATAAAGTAAATTGAGTCACTGCCTGAGATATCTTGGAAAACCTCTACCGGGGCTATAGACGCTTGATTGGCAGTAGGGTAAAATCGGATGGGATTAGAAGCAACTCCACCGGGGCTATAGACGCTTGACTAGCAGTGGAGCCCTACAGAATGGTGAAAATTTTTAAAGAGTGAAATCACATATTAGGCTTAACTATTTTGCTCAGATATGGCAAAGTTCTGAAAGACTTAGAAATCAAAATGAATGCACAAACACACACATGGGCCAAAGCATGATGAAGCAAATGGCTTTGACAAAATTTTGTGTAATCATATCCTATGACTTAGCTAAAATAAGCATTACAATATATCTAAAAAACTCATCTGTTTCTAAAATTCTGACCCTAGTTTCCAAAGTGAATAAAAGGAATTACAATTTTTCAATACTCTATTACTTTGATGTCCTGTTGTTTGTACAATTTTTCAGTTTAAAAATTGTTATGTTTTGTTTTTCAAGCTTTGCTTAACAGTCAAGATGATTTGAATTTTTGTCCAAAATTGCAATAAAACCAGGAGATTCTATAATTCTCAAGTGCCTCATGTTTTCAGCACATTGTCCCAATCAGAGCCTATGTTGGAGCCAAAATTGACTCAACATCTGAAAACCCCCAAATTTAAATTTTTGGTTTTCAATAAAATTAACAGAAGATTGCTAGCCTCTATTGCATTTTCATCTGAGAAGTTGACTTCCATATGTTTGAAAGTTTAAAATTAACCTAAGCCTTTTTGGTTTTGATTTGACCTTATGGCCATTGTTTTATCATGTGAAAAGTCATTAAGGCCAAATTATTTGAGCACCCGGTACCATGGTAAAATCATAAGAATACCCGACTTCAAAGTAAGGGTCATGACAATCATAATAATCGGACCTAAGCCTAATGAATAAACTCTTAAGTCCTAAAGTATTAGAAAAAGATAATTCAAGGCCTAATGATGAAACACCATGGTCTAAAGTCTAAAAACCTAAGGTTTGAACAAAGGTCTTAATTAAAATCCTCGAGGGTATGCACCCCATTGCGTTAAAAATCGAGCACCTTAAAATAGATCTAAGGGTAGTGCTTCATCAAAGTAAAATCCAATGGATGTGCTTGCTTTGATTAATCAACTCTTTAAAATGCTATGGTCAAAGGAATTAAAGTCTAAAGTTTTGAAAGAAAAATTAATAATAACATTAAGGGTATGCACCCCCTTTAATTAAACATTGAGCTAATTAGGTAAATCTGATGATAGCGCTTGATCAAGATCTGATCGGATGACAACGCTCTCATAAAAGGTGCATTAAAAAAGGCTAAAGACTGCAAGATTAATTAAAATTGTTAAATAATATTAGTGAGGGTCTAATGCATTGGATAATTATCTCCCTTTCAGCTTAATCAAAGGTTAAAATCAAGTCCCCCTTGGTAACTAACCCCACAGGTTGAAAGAGATCAATGGTCATGCCAATCTTGATCGAGATCGACGAGATGTGCTCAAATCAAAACCCAAACGTTGAATGGTAAGAGTATCGGGTAACATAAAGTTGAAGCTATGATTAATCATGCATTAGCAAGGGTTTAATATGTTACTAATTACCCCCTTTTGGCTTAATTCGAGATTAATGAAATATGATGATGCACCCCTTTCGGTTATCAAGTGTGCATATTTAGGAGATCTAAGGGCAGCGCCTCATCAAGGAGAAATCGTACGGATGCGCTCGATTTGATAAACACCATGGTCTAAAAATGCAAAAGCCTAAGTACGATGGTCGAGGAAGATCCAATGGCTACGCTTGATCAAGGATTGATCCAATGGATGCACATTTGCCACAAACCACCAAGGTAAACCAAGGTATTATCACAAGGTTATGATTAAACTATGCATGAAATGGAAAGAAATCAATGGATGTGCTCTTTCATAAAAAATCGGATGGTAGTGCTTGCTTCAAATAAACAAAGGTAAATCAGGTGGTAAGAAAAGATTTGATTAGTCAATTTTAATCATGTTTAGTGAGGGCCCTAACATGTTACTAATCATCCCCTTTCTCCCTAAACAAGATTAATAAAAATCAATAGCGTACACTTTCGATTACCTAACTCGTAGGCTACAAAATATCTGACGGTCGCGCTTGAGCAAAAGACAATCTGATGGTTGCGCTTAGTCATGAAACACCAAGGGTAAGTCTAAGAAGATTAACCATGCTCATGATTAAAGCCTGTGCAGGTCTAAGGAATATCAACGGACGTGCTTCCACCAAGGATAATCCAATGACAGCGCATATCACAAAGTGGTCAACCCATGAAAGGGCCCTATCCAAGTCAAAATCAAATACACCCCACGTACTAGTAAATCCAACAATTGCACTCAGGTATGATTGATCTAACGGTTGTGCTTCAAAAGAGTTACTAGAAGGTTAAAAGAGGATTCATTAAAGTAATAATCAACAAATATCAATGGATGCGCTCAATCTTGCCAAAATTTAATGGATGATATTTCACAAAGCCATTAAAGGTGGACAAGTCGAATGAAGATAAAAAGTAAATCTGACAATCATGTGCAATCGGGAAAATATCTAATGGTAGCACTTTATCTAAACAAGTACCCATTAAAGGAATACAATTACATCATAATTCGATGACAACACTTGGCCAATCTAAATCTAACGGCCATGATATAATCGAAGCCATACAAAAAATAAGAGCATCCATCGTTGATCAACCCAATGACTACGCTTGTGCCAAGAAATATCTGACGGTGGTGCTCTGATAAAACTATCATACTTTAAAAATGGGATCAAACAATCGCATCTATCCTCGATTTAATCCAATAGTTGTGCTTTAATCGAGACCATCAAAGGAAATTAAGGGCCGATAAAAAGAGTATAGATCTATCAGATTCGATGATCGTGGTGCATCCCGACCAGATCCAACGATCGTGCTTGGCCAATCTACCTGGATGTTAAGATATAATCGAACGAAAGTGTAGGATTACATGATTGATCGAACGATAACCCACCATTGAGGTCCAAAGGTATCGAGGCACGATGAATGATCTAAATCTCATCCAATGGCTATCATCGTTTGAAGGATCCAATGGGCACACAATTCGATGACCAAATCTAAAGATAGATCCCCAAAAATAATCACCACCTTGATTAACAATTTAACTATTTTCAAAGCCAAATTTCTTTCAAGACCAACAGAGTGGAGCACTTACTCCGAAAAATCCACCATCACCACATTTATAATTCCATGTCAGAAAGATGTCCATTTCGATGACCAATAAGGAAGCAATGAATGATTGCAAGTACATGGACCAAAGTCCCTATGGGTGTGCAGGACGAGGAGAGCCACCTACCATTAACTGTCCAACATTGGAAAGTGATGTTTCGATAAATCTTCATTGGCAAATTTGAAAAAGTAGTAGGTGACACAATATTAATGATGAGGTATGTGAGTACAGTGAACCCCACTCCACCATCAAGTATTTAAAAACACCATATTGAGCAACCTTACCACCCTGGTAATCCTGAGCAAAATACTAGTTTGAAAGAATGGAGAGTGAATAGAGAACTGAGAACTTCGTTTTAGTAGACTAAAATAGTTGCAAAGAACAAAATGGAGGCTTGGGGAACTGATTTCATGCCCAAAGATATAGAGGAGGCAATGAGATTTATCACAGACCAGCTACCATATGCTGAACTCCCTGGACCAACTATGCCTGGGACTACTATGTATGAGTTCACCCAAAAATGTGGGCCAGGAAAAAAGCTCACTCCCGCACAATAATACGAAATGGAAAATACCTGCATCAAAAGTTTTGCTCGCACGATGGAAAATGATGAGAAATACCCTTGGTTGATGGTAGATTTATTCCACAAAGCAAGGAGACTACAGCATAAGGGTTTCCCCAAGAGCACTAGATGGACCAGTAACCTTGGAAAATTGATATGTCCAAAGGTACACTACTCTCCCGACTTGTTGGCCTGGTTAGCCGTAGCATACGATGAGAATACCAGAACATTTTGAGACAACAAAGATAGACCAGTATTCAGCATCACTCCTAGGCACATCGAGCAGGTTTTCAAACTAGCGCCCACAAATACTCGATTGGTGAAACTGGTAATTGAACGACAATCTCAAATGTTAACTAAATTAGATATTTTTAAATCATTTTTTGAAGCACATGAGAAAGTAGTTGATAAATTTCCAATAGCTAAAACTGCTCTCAGACCATGGGTCCGAGACTTCTGTGATATGATTAACATTGTATTAGGAGTACAAGACCTTAGTGTAGTAGGTAGGAGAGTGTTACTTTTAGTAGCACATTGTAATCGAGCAATAGGCACTCCAGTCTATGCATGGGAGCGAGTCTTGAGCAATCAGATGCACTCACAAATGATAGATTTGAAAGAGGCAATCCTAAAATGAAGATAGGAGATGCCTATTTTTTCTAATTACTCCATCCTCATACACCTACTGGTGGGACAATTAGGAGAAGAAAGCCGAAAAAGAGTTGGGGCCGTTGAGAGTCCTTATGTCCAGACTAGCTTCTGGAAGATACATGAAGGTCATTCCCACTTAGGTTGGTTTTGTGATGTGTTCATGGTGGAATTTCACTAGATTTTGATTGGTTTTCTCCCTGAGAGACTAGGGCCTAGGGTGAGAGCCTTCATAAGAGAAAAGGATATAGGAGACTATTTCTTCTCAGAAGGGTTCACGTATATTCGGCTCTATGGAGCTAAAATTCCCCCAAAAATGTTGCCAATGTATTGTCCCTTATCCCTCGCTGCCCTAGAACTATGCAAATAGGTGGCCAAAGAGGCTAAAATGAGGTTGGTGAAGAAACACGATAGGGTTCCATGGCTCAGTATCCCTTGCAGGTTTGGAAGTTACTTGTTCATGGGATACCCAACCTTACTCAAGGGAATGTTTGATTTGGATACCATGGATTTTGAGGAAATAACTTGGAGGCCTTATGATCCAGATGGAAAGTACAAAAAATCAATGAAAAATAGAGAATACGCCTGGGTCAAGCATAGGAAGGATGCTTATGAAGAAGAACTATTAGATGCTATAAAAATAGGGAAATATTTACAAATTGTATGGAATAAGTATCCCTTCGAGAAAAGGGGTAATTCTCAAATACATAAAGCATATGAGTACCCATCGGAATTGGTTTTCCTCAGAGGGATTTCAGTAGAATCTATGGCCCCCTCTTACCAGAAGCCACCCAGGCAATCAGGGAGGACCCTGTGTTAGAATTGATAGAGGATCAGGGCATCGACCAGTTGGAGGTCACCGTGAATCCTACAGATATTGTAGAACAATAGGTCAAAGCCCTTGATAATGCCCCCCTTAGGTTGGAGGTGACACCTAGCACTTCCCAGAAGGTCCCTGAAAGCTCAAGTGTAGCAAAAGGAAAGGAGGTGGCTACAGCACCAGTACAAGAGCAAACTTCTCCCCAACAGGCTATAGTTCCCATCTCTAGCCAATTTTTAATAGTAACCAGTGTGATGAAGTTAGCCCCCAAAGCTATTCCCAGCTCTTTGAAGATAAAATATAGGGAAATAGTAATTCCATCAGTAATACAAATGAACATGAAAAGAGCAGGTGGATTTGGAGGTATCTTCAGAGATCTTGAAGTCAAAAAGCAAGCAATTGTATCTGCTCCAGGAGCTAAGAGACCAAGGCTATCACTGCCCTCCACCAATGTTGTTTTGGAAAGTACTGAAGAACAAACGGATTTTAGTAATGCCCAAGAGCAAGAGCTACAAATGATAGCTAGCATGGGAAGCAAGGGAGATGATTCCGCAGCATGGATGGAAATAGAAACTCCCAGATCAGGTATGATAGAGATAAAATTGCCTGTCCTACAGGAACCTATTGTTCTTAAAGTTGATGAGAGAACTGGAGGAACGTCAGTTCATGGAAAATAAGGTGACATGGTCGAAGTGGCCAAAGCAGTCCATGCACAAACTTTGGATCAGCTGCATCAGAATAACACTGAATTAAGAAGCCAACTGGAGACCAGTGATAGAGAAAAGGTAGAGATGCAGGCCTTGATAAATAAACTACAGGAAGAGTTGGCATAGAAAGACACCCCAGTAACTCAGGCCCCCAAAGTGGTAAGGATCCTTAATTATACATATTATTTGAATTCAACAAAAAGGGAAATGTCAAAGAAGATTCGAGACAGAATTGGGGGGATCACTGAAATGTTCAGGCAGATCGGGGTAATTCGAGTTACTGCTCAAGAGATGGAAAGTTTAATCAGTCAAAAAGAAGAAGACCTCGAGATCATCCGCCCTACTCTTGACTTAATGTCAGAACACTTTGAAGAGATGCAGAATCAAGAAGTATTGTTGAATGATGGGACTGAGGTCAAATGCAAAATTGAATTTATGAAGGCAACTATGTTTGTATCCAACATGGGAAGGTGGTACAACAATGTTGCAGAAATTTTAGTCTGTTAGATGATATAACAAAGAAATTGGTAGATGTAGGGCTATCATTGGAAGAGTTTCTAGAAACTACCAACGTAGAAAATCTCCTTAAAAACAAAATAGAAGAGTTTGATTGTGAGCCCGATGATGAGCCTGAGATGACTAGACAAACTACCTTCTTGGTAAACACCATGGAGATGCTGATCACCCATTATGAAAAAAGCAAAAATTACATTAGTATACAAAAGAATAGAATTCTACAAGAAATGAACATGTTGAGGTTTGTTGTGTCTTTTGACATTGATGCTTGGAGAAGGATTGATAAAAAGATAAGATGGTTGCGATAGAGCAAAAAAGGAAAAGAAATTAAAACTTGCAGCCTACAATTGGAAATGAGTTCCCCTCCTAGAGATGAAGAACAGATTGAAGAGAAAGGGGAAACATCCAAAGCAGAGGACCAACCAGATAATCAGCAAGAAATAGTAAGGGAAGAAGCCAAGGATGAAAAGGCAGAAGAGGGAAGTCCCCAGCGTACCAGTATCACCGGTTGAACCTCTCAGGTAAAAAGAGACCAAAGAAAGGGTATAGTACGAATGAAAGAAGACAATGGGAACCAGATGTACTATTTTTGGAAATCAAATCAGATAGTGACAGGTGTAAGGCCAAGATTGTACCAAAAATAATAGATTCAAGAACCAGAGGCTATAAAAGGAAGCAATTGCGGTCAAAATCTGCATCAAGCATTTAGATAGCATTTTTTCTAAGAGGTATACTTGAGTGCCCTACTAGTTGTGTTGTATCTCCTTTTGTGTGTCTATTTTCTTTGTCATTCCTTATTCTTCCCTTTATTGTGCAGGATTTTGATAGGAAAGTGCTCAAGAAGTTGAGATTATTTCCTATCCTATTGAGCCTAAGATTCAGAGACTTTGTTGTTACCATATTGGAACAAGGAGAGTAGGAGAGACCTGTTACATTATTTGAATAGAGTTTCTTCATTGTATTGATACATTTCTTTGAGAAAAATAGAGTTAAAAGGCATCTCGCCTACTCTGCATGTAATTTGCTATTAAATCAATACAATTATGGGTTTCATTCTTATTAATTCTTTGTCTTGGTACTATGTGTTACTGCGTAATGTATTACATTATTTGAATGTATTACATACGTTTCTATCATTGGCCAACTATTATGTTTATTATGATATTCAAATGGATATGATAGTGCCAATTCTCTCTCAATCTCGTTCTTTCTTTTTCATGTTACAAATATTGTTAAATTGCTATAACAACCCAATGAATCTAGGCACCGGTCTACATAAGGCATAATATTGGTTATTTTCATTGCTTGGTCATTTTAATACATATAGTATAATTCTAATCTGGAGTGTGTAATACTTGTAAAATCATAAGATTACCATTGGGGTTTCCTTACCCATTCTGTAGTTTCTCTTGTAGCAATAGTTGTTTTTAATCAGAATGAAGAGGCAGGTTGACTAGAGCCTGTAATAGCTCATTGGTTTCAAACGGTTTCTTGTAGCATGACAATCGAATCCTATGGATGCAAGAAATGGTTCCAACAGTGGCACACACCCCAATATTATTTTCAAACAATGGCATGCATCTCGATTCATGTGCCCCTTCAAGAAAATAACTACCATGCATTATCATTTTGCTTCAGGCCAATGATATTACTTCGATATCATCCTGGGCCAATAAATTGGTGTCACCTTTGCTTTGGACCAATCAGCAGGTACGGTGCTACCTTAAAAAGTGGGACCTTTTATAATGTTGAGAAAAATGATTTTCCTACCAAAATTTTATGGTTGCTCTGAGGTGGCCTTTGAGCATAGACAAGTCGTGCCATCACAACATTTTTCCCTGGGGCGGCCATCAACTGCCAAAAAGAAAAATCGTAAAAATTTACATTAAAGGGGCCTTTGAGCACCGAAAAGTCACACCATCATGATATTTTTCCTTGCAGCAGCCATCGACTGCCAAAAAGTCATGAAATCATGATAATTTACATTGAAGGGGTCTTTGAGTGCCGAAAATTTATGCCATCATGATATTTTCCCTAGAGCAGCCATTGGCTACCAAAAATTTGTGAAATCATGAAAATTTACATTGAAGGGGCCTTTGAGCACTAAAAAGTCATGCCATCATGACATTTTTTCCTAGAGAGGCCATCAATTGCCAAAAAGTCATGAAATCATGACAATTTACATTGAAGGGACCTTTGAGCACCAAAAAGTCATGCCATCATGACATTTTTTCTTGGAGCGTCCATCGACTGTCGAAAAGTCATGAAATTGTGATAATTTACATTGAAGGGGCCTTTGAACATTGAAAATTCACACCATTGCAACAATTTTCCCTGGAGCAGACATCGGCTGCCAAAAATTCACAAAATCACGATAATTTACATTGAAGGAGCCTTTGAGCACCAAAAATTCATGTCGTCATGATATTTTTCCCTAGAGCAACCATCGACTACCAAAAATTCATGAAATCATGACAATTTACATTAAAAGGGCCTTTGAGCACTAAAAAGTCACACCATCATGACATTTTTTCTTGGAGTTTGAAACAAATTAAATATTTACATAAAATACATACAAGGCAAAGGAAGACCTATTACTTGTAGTACAGCTTTAGGTGGAAGTTGTTGACAAGGATAGGTTGAACCTGGCATTGTTCGTTTCTCAGCTGGAAGGAGTTTTGTTGTTTTTCTTCTATTACTTCGAAATGACCTTCCCAAAACGTGTCAAATTTGTCATGATTTCTAGGTTTTGAATTATTTTCATTCCATCTTAGGACCAAGTCTCCTACTTTGAAATTTCTCAGAGTGGCTTTTTTGTCGAACCATTTTTTTGTGGTGACCACATGCTTTTGATAGTGGTCATAGGCTTGCTCCTTTTATTCTTCTAACTGTAGGTGTTGTATCAACTTGTTCTCCATTGGTTCTACTTCTTCTGTGCCAGTCTAATTGAGTAATTTTAGAGTTGAGATCTCTATGTGTATCGGAAGAACTGCTTCTTTGTCATAGACCAGAGAGTAGGGAAATATGTTCATGGACCTCTTAATGCTTATTCTGTCAGCCCATAGTGCTTGATTTATCAGAGAGTGCCAACTTCTTTTATTGTCCTACAGGGTTCTCTTCAAAATCCTAAGCAGGTTTTTGTTCGTAGATTTGGCTAATCCATTTCCCTATGGATAATATTTTGAGGATGTTTTTAAGTAAATCCTATATTTACATGTAAATTCGATCATCTTGGCACCTACGAAGGATGAGCCATTATCTGTGACTAATGCATCTGGGATGTCGAATCTCGTGATTAAGCTTTCCACGAATTCCATCACAACTTCCTAGTTTTCTTTTTTAGTAGGTATTGCTTTTTCCCACTTCATAAAGTATTCGGTAGCCGTCATAATGTATTTATGTCCAACGGATGAGTTGGGCTCTATTATTCCAACAAAGTCCAAACCCCATTGTTGAAAAGGTTCTTCAACCTGAATGGACTTTAGGGGCATCAAAGCATTCCTATTTCTTCTAATGTATCTCTAGAATTCTTTGCAGTTTCTTGTTATTATGAAGGTGTCTACGAAAATAGTTGGCCAGTAGCATCCAGTTATGATGATATTTAAGGTAGTGGTCCTTCCTGAGTAGTGTCCTCCAGATGATCCACCATGGAATTCCTCTAAGATATTCTATTTCTAATTTTTATTTATGCATCGAAGCAACACTCCATCCAAATTCTTGTACCTCAAATAGCAGGGTGTATTTTAGAGCCTAGATCTTGTACCTTCTTCTTTGTGAAGCATTTAAACTTGATGGGCATTTTCCAATTTGGAAATACCTAGTTAATTCATCTACCCATTCGAGCTACTCTGAAGGTTGATCATCGTTTGAAGCTACTTCCTGAGTTTGGCAAGCTATGTATTCTGATGAAGCTTGCTTGGTGAGCTCTTGGCATAGTGCCATACCTCTTACTAGCTTGGTTGGATATATTTTTGTCGTATTCTTCTATTTTTGTCACCCAACTAGCTCTTTTTTCATTGAGCTCCCCTTGTATGATGAAGTTTTGCATGTCAGGGTGAATTACATAAACAATAATCTTGCTTTACGATAGGAAATGCCTAAGGTTTTTTAGTGACTATATTATAGCATAGATCTATTTCTCAAAAAAGTTATATTTTTCTTCATTTTCTTGCATAGTCTGACTCAAAAATCTATGGGCATTTCTTCAATGTCAGCTCCTTTCTGCGTGAGCAATGTGGCGTAGCTTTCTTGTTCACCTACCGCATACAAGACGAAGCCCCTGGAGTAGTCTGGATTCATCAAGATGGGGGCTTGAGATATTTTTCCTTGATCTACTAGAAATCATATTTCCTTTTATTGGTCCACTTGAACACAACATCCTTTTTCAACAACTCTATCATGGGTTTGATGATTTATGTAAAATCGACAATGAATTTGCATACGAATTTGATCTAGCCAAAGAATGATTGCAAGCCTTTTTTGTTAGGGGAGAGGATGATATCTAAAATGCTTTCACTCTATTAGGTCTATAGCTAGACCAGACTTAGAAATAACATGGCCGAGTAACAATCCTTCTTCCACAATGAAGATAGATTTCTTGGGATTTATGGAGATACCAAATTCTCTACATTTCTCGAACACACTATATGATCCTTTTTTTGGTGAGAGAACACTATCATATCATCTAGATATATTACTATTATTTTATTGACAAGTTCTCCAAACGCCACATCCATAGCTCTTTGAAAATTTTCTCTAATGTTGGATAACTCGAAGGGCATTCTCTGGTAAGGAAACATTCCCCACTTGGTTGTGAACACGGTCTTGAATTGGTATTCGTCTTTGACCCATACTTGATTGTACCTAGAGAAGCCATCCAAGAGTGAGAACCTTTCTGCTCCTGCTACTATGTGTAGGATTTGGTCGATCTACGGGAGAGGGTAATGGTCTTTAAGCGAAGCTTTTTTCAAGTTGTGAAATTTGACACACAATCAGATATCTCCATTCTTCTTTCTAACCAGAACTAGGTTAGTGACCCAAGTTGAATGCTTGATTGGATAAATAATTTTAGCTTCAAGCAATTTTGGTAGCTCTTGCTTCATCAAAGATTCAATTTTAGGATTCACTGATCATTTCTTTTTTCAAAATGGATTTGCTCCTTCCTCAAGTTTGATCGTATGCTGGATCATTTCTTTGGAATAGACTTTCAAGTCACCATAAGTCCAGGCAATGATGTCTAGAATTTTTTTGCATAATTCCCTGATTTTGTCTAGTTCTACTTCCATAGTGTTCACTCCTACTTTGATAGCTTTATCAAGTCCCATATGATCTTCTCTATATCTGTGCTTGTCAAATTTCATTTTATGGCCATTTGACTTATCATTGTTATCGAATAAGCTCTCAAGGGTGACCAACCCTATTAGGATGTCATTGTTCTTTAACTGGATCATGCCTGCATATTCTTCATCTTCGATTGTCCTATTGCTAGAGAATTTCATCTCGTGGATGAGGAAGTCCACTATCTATTTGTCATTCTCAAAAACTTACCAGAAAGTATCCCTATCTAGAATAGAAGGCCTGTAGATTAGCCTAACTATTTTTTACTTTTAGATGAAATTGCTTATAGGGCAGAAATTTACCCCTACTGAAGTCAACAAGTCTGCATGAGTATTTTTCTCTCTTGGGATTACTTTTATATTTAAGGATTTGAAATATTCTAGAAAATCCCAAACCTTATTCCTATAGGCTTTAAGGCAATGTTGTTTAATTGCACACTTTTTAGTGACTTGGTTCACTATCAATTTAGAGTCTCCAAAAATCTATAGTTGTTTGATACCCATATTTTTAGATTTCTTGAGGCCTACGCAGAGTCCTTCATATTCTATGATATTTTTGGTGCAACTCCAGGTCAAACTGTAAGAGAAGACTTTCTCTTCACCTGTAGGAGAGATTAGGATGATGCCTACTCCATATCCATTTTTACATCTGATGCCATCAAAGAAAAGCTTCCACAACTGATCAGTAGGTTGATTAACTAGATGGAGAGAAAAGGGATTATCCTTATTAGGTTTTAGAATGGTGTAGCTTCCCATGCCAGTCTCGATCATGGCATTGAATTCATGAAGAGATAACCGGTCTTCTTCCTGTAGTAGGTTTTGAGCCTCTTCCATCAATTTCAGGTCTCCCAGCTCTTCTGTCATTATATTCACAGTGGTGGCATGTTTTCCTTCCTCTTCTAGTTTTCCAATATGAAAAGTTGAAGGCTTATCATTAAATACTTTCACTCTTTTGCCTTTGAATGGAATTTTAAGGTGTGAAAAATCTAGTGATAGATATCCTTCTATTTTGGTAGTGAATTCCCTGGAGAGACATACCAAAATAAGGCTCCAAATCCACTACCACTACCTCTTGTATGACTATGAGCTGAGGTAGTCTATGAAGAACTATCAGGATATCCTTAATTACTCCCACTATTTTTACTGGGGTTCCATATAACTATAAGACTCTAGGAGTACTCCTTGTATATTCCATGCCCATGATATCACATACTGCTTTGGGCATTACAGTGGTCGCAGCTCCAAAATCTATCATACAATTGTAAACTACCCATCCCTCCATCTGAAGAGATAGATAGAAGGGAGGAGGTCTATTTTTTCCTAAAGTAGAAGTTAGACTTGCCTGTGCAAAATCCAATTGGACTAGATTCCTATTTTTATTTTTCATAGATCGTAATGATTCTTCGACTCTTGGAAGTTTCAAAGCTTCATACATAGTTGCATTTGAGGGGGTTTTCTTTAATTCTTCAACTATATTAAAAGGAAGGGGTTCGACACTTTTCTCTTTCATAGTTATATCATACTTATTTTTGTACCCCTAAGTAGTGTCTATTCTTTTGCGCTTAGTCAGTAATGGGTATCTCAGTTTATCTCTAGCTTGTTCCTGTATCTCTATTTTCCTCTGTTGAGGTGATTCTCTACGAGCTTTCACTTCTTTCTGGTTTGAATTTTGGGAAACTTTCTCATAAGAATTTCTTTTCTCGATAGGGTTTCTTATAAGTGAATGCACCTTCAAGGGGTTAATCTCCTAGGGATCAACCTATAGGGGCTTCTTCCCTAATATGGTTAGCACAACCACTTGCTTCACTAAAGGCATCATAAAATTCTAGTTCTCTTCTCTAATCATATTAATCTGACCCTTGAGGCTTCTTTCAGCTTTCTCAATGGCTATCTTTTGTACCTGATGTTGGTGAATCATGCAAGAAGTTTCATCATGGGGATCATTACACGTGGAGCACCATAAATTTGACTTTGTCAAAACATTATTGGGTTTTCTATCTTCATTGGCATAAATAGTGTTAGATTTATTGTAACTTCTACCACTCATGGAGGCTTGATCCTTTGTCACTTCTGGGAATCTCCTTGGCTGGAATTTTTTTTGCTTCTCTTCATTCCATTGATGTAAATTTATTAGCCAGATTTTTAAATGATGCTTGTAGATCTTGCAGAACCGTAAGTTGGAAATATGGAGTTGATGGAACTATTGTCATAGGGAGTGTAGGAATGGCAGGGAGCATTGGAGGGGCAGGGGGTGCCTGTATTACCAGAATATTATGTTACCTTGTCCATTTGGTAATACTGGAGATGGAAGTTGAAACAGGAGTTGGAAAAGCAGCACTTGATGCTTGGGGTAGATCTGGAAAAATGGGCATCATAATTTTGGTCAGGAATATCTGAATGGTGATCAGATCTCTCTCTACCTTCTGTTCTTCCTGATAAATCTTTGGGAAGGTAAAAACATGGGACTGCCTAATGGCCATACTTATATCTAAGTTAAAATCTCTCAGATAATAATACATCACCTGTTCATGTGTTGGTCTCAACCTGTCAGGTTCTCTTTGCCAAGTCTGACTGAATCTGATGTTAAAATCTATGATCTCCTCTTGAGGGTGTTTTTGGATAACAATAAATTGATTCAACAAGGAGAATTGGTCTTCTTGCTCGTTGAATTATTCCACTAGTTTACCAGCAAGTTGTGCCTAGGTGGATATAGTTTTATTTTTTAGAGCTCTATACCAATAAAGAATTTTTCCTTTCAGGGAAATGACTAGCAAAACATCTTCCTTGTTGATGTTATGCATTGGTTCTAGTGTTGCTACTTCTTGATAATGTTCATAAGTCATATTTCTAGTATCGTCATACTAGGGTAGAGCTTTTAGGGCCACTACGATAATCGTATGTTGAGCTACCAGATTCAACGGGCCTGTATGGTTCCATAAAGAGTAAGGAAGAATTGACTGATTTGCAGCCATTACAATTGTATGATTAGCTGGAGTTAATGTTCTGCTAGCAACAGTACTAGGGAGATTTACAAGGGAAGGATTTATGTATCCTATATTATGGGCATATGCAGAAGTTGTTCTAGCAACTAAAACAGGATTAGCTCGGAGGCTACCAATGTGTAGTTTGAAGAACTCTATAAGATCTTCTAAATTTTTTGCTTTAGATCTGGTTATCATAAAATACAGTGCATAACCAAAAGTTGGTTAAATGCTTTTATAGGGTTGCTTTCTGGTGCAGAGTCGCCATGTGATTAAAAAGAAATAACAAGGTAAAGTTATTCACCAGAGCTTTGATTTGTATACTGCGTGGGGTTTTTGTCCCACCAGGTGTGCCAAAACTATTAGAGAAAAATCTACCTTTGGTTATGTTTGCACCCAAGACTTTGCCAACATTGAAAGACCAAGGTAACACAGAGTTTTCCAGGTTCAATATCGATAGGAGGTTAGTTCCTTGCTTCTTTTAGAAAAATGGGAGAAAAGAGAAATGCATAAAGAGAGGTAAATATAGTGATGGCTAGAGAGATAAAATGGTACAGATTAAGTAACAGTAAAGCAACTATTGTAGCCTTTTATAGAGAAGTATAACAGAGAACCAAAACATAGAAACTAAAATTTTTGGTGAAGATCTATTTAAGTGTAAGCTTATCTATGAAGTTAATTTCAGATCTAACTGAACTTTATTAAAAGAATTTAGAATAATAATTAATGTGGGTTACATTCAATTTAGACTTATGTAGCAATCGAAAACACATACATATCTAATTTAGAACACTAGTGAGCCAAGAACCAGAATGTATGATCTTTATTAAACTTTTTATAAGTCTGTATACATAGCCTTGTAAACACCTAAGAGCCGACCATTTTTTTGGGTCGCTCATTCTATATATAAGAGTTTTACATAACAAAAAATTGAAAGTTGTTACAATAGTATGCTCGTAGGCTCATTTTGGTAAAGAAGTATTCAAGAGAGCATGGAGCTTTCAACTGGAAGTGGTTGAGATATTCGTGTTATGGTGATCTTCTTTAACCTCTTCAGAGACGTCGTGATCCATCTGGCCTTTAAAAGGTCATGCCATCACAAATTTTTGCCTTTGTTAAGCTTCCCACCTTTAAAATATTGTGTCATCATAACTTTTGGTCATGGCTAGATCCTTAGCTTTCAAAATGTTGTTCTATCATGACTTTTTGCCTTGGTGATGTCCTCGACCTTCAAAATATCATACCATCGTGACTTTTTACCTTAGCTTTATCTTCAACCTTCAAAATGTCATACCATCACGACTTTTCGCCTTAGTTTGGCCCTGGGCCTTCAAAATGTCGTGATATCATGATTTTTCACCTTGGCATTGTCCTTGGCCTTTGAAATATCATGTAATCATGACTTTCCACCTCAGTTCAGCCCTAGGCCTTCAAAATGTTGCATTATCACAACTTTTCACCTTGGCTTAACTCCTTAGCTTCAAAATGTTGTGTCATCATGAATTTTTACCCTTGGTCTGCCTTTGTCTTCAAAAAGTTGCATCATCATGACTTTTCACCTTAGCTTCTATCTCGGCCTTCAAAATGTCACACTGTCATGATTTTTCTCTAATACTTAGTGAAATCTAGAGAAACTTTGGGAAGATTACTCCTTATTTCCTTGGATGTGGTCATTTTGACCAACAGGTCCCTAATACACCTTTGATTTGAGGGAGCATTAGCACCCCTTATATAAGTTGGTTTAAATAGAATTTTAACCAACTTATATTGAGTTCCTTTCTCTATGTTTGCCCTTACTTCCTTGGCTCTCCCTTGATAATTTAAAGGTTTTCCTCTTTTTGCCTTGTCAGTATTGGGAGTAGGTTCTATTCCTCAATATTCTTTCACAACTTTACTTTTCATTAGATTTATATTCTTCTGGCTTTGTTAAGAAATTTTTTTACTTATCTTTTTTATTTTCTAGTATTTCCTTGTTAATGGTAGAGTTATTTTCTAAATGGTGCATGGAACTTTAAGAGAGTCTTCTAATTTTTATGAGATGCATTCCTTAGGTTCAATAAGAATGTTCATCCCTAAATTAGGATCATACTGAGTAGAAAATTCCTTGTAAATTACCATGTCCTCTAAGCTTTGATATGCTTTTTCTTCATAGGCTAAATATTGGTAATTCAACCAAATTATCTCACAGGTAAATTTATCTAGGATCATACAATAATACTCACAATAATAATGCACACAAAATACTAAAAATATTATTAATCAAATCTATAATAGCATGCAAGAGCAATTCTAGTTTAATGCTTTTTACAATGTTTTGTCACTAATATATAATTACATAAGACTCCATATTCAAGTCTCTTGACCTTCCCTCTTCTCTCATAATGACAAAGTATCTCATAATAACATAACTCTTCACTTGCCTACTTGGCACTTTGCACTCTCACAACTCACACTTGCACTCTTGACACCTTGCACACTCTATTACATAACACATAAACTAAATGCACACTCAAATGTTGAACTCTGTCTAAACTAATAATCACACCCTAAACAATTACATGACCAAATAATGTAATATCTCCAACACCCCTCCTATTACATTAGGTGGTAAAATATTTTCTTTCAAAAACAAAACATTAAAAACTTGAATGAAAAATATTTGAATTTTAGTAAAGTCCATTAAACTTTCACATCCTCTAATCTGTCCTCCAAATTAATCTTTGTGATCCTTGTAGCTAATTCTAAAAGTGGGACCCAATTTAAATTGTCTTTGAGAGTATCAATCTAGACTTAAGTAAGCATAGCTATGCATAATGCAACACCCAAAAATGGACCACCTTTACCTTAGTGACATATCAATCATAGAGTATATATGGAAATGTGTACCATTTATATCTCTAAGAATCAACTTCATGCCACTGGTTGTAGCCACCAACAAGTTGTCATCTAACTCTCTTCCCTTCATTCCTTTCATCCAAGTCGGTTGAAGTCCCAATTTAAAAGATAAATTCAATCCTTTGAGCAACCAAACAATTGTGTTTTCTCCAAAAAATCCCAACTATCAATGGACTAGTGTCATGATTTAGATACACAACAAAATGCATAATGATATACACAAGGTACTCTTGCAAAATACAGTAAAGCCACATCATTTGGTAATCCTAGTAAAATTCCATAGTATTTTCTTTCTAGCACTCTATTTGATTTACCAACTAATCCATTATCCTTCTTCCTAGACCAATATATTCTTCTGAGTTTTAGCCTTTTACAAAACCAAATATAGTGGAAGGACTTGATAGACCAATTTTTGGGCTTGGACCTAACTTGAACCCATATCTTGAATAACCTTGGTGATGATCTACAACACAAGAATCCTCTTCCCATTACCCAACAAAAAAAATGCATAGAAATATTTAGATAAAATTGTGTATTCCATCCAAAAATTCCAAGCAGGTTTTCCTATTTTTGCAAAAATCCTGTATGCTAGTCCATTGTTTTTCTCAAGTAAGACTTCCATTAAATGTTTTATTTCAATGACTTGCTATTTAACCTTATTAGAAAAAAAATAAATTGGTCCTTTTGGGGATGAAATCATTATCCTTTATCTCTACATGATTTTCTAAAAATATCTTACTCTCCAGCTCAAATATTTTAACTTTACAATGAGCTTCTTTTGCTGCCTCTTCAATATTACTACTTTCCATGTAATATTCGTTCCTCCTATGCATAACATCTGAGATTTTCTAGTTTTGCATTAACAACTTTAGAAAACTAACTACATGTAATGTCCTATCATTTATTATTCTTTTCTTTAATATTATTTTATGTTCTTCCACAATTCAATGGACAACTGGACCAAATTCTTCTATTCTTTCAAAATGAACATCGTTATTGTCTTCCACAATGTCATGTAAGAGTTTTGCTATAATTGATTCCAAGTCTAATTCAAGCTTGCCATGTATTCAATAATTAGTAATCCAATATCTAGATCAATAGTTATGAAACTGGTGGTGATAAAAATATACTAAAAGCATAGGAAGAGACAATTTTTGCTCACATTGCTCAAAGTATCATTTTGACTTGTCCATTGCTCGAATTTGAAGTGATCTCTTTCCCTTTTACTGCCATGACAAATTTTTCCTTTTGAATAACACTTGTTCATATTTGTTATCCCTTTATTTCTTAGCATCATTGACATCTCTCTTCTCTTCATTAAATCTCAACTAACATTGTTTTGTAAACTATCTCTACTTGCATCTAATTCATTAGATGTTCTACTCTTCACATCTAAAATATCTTAATACAGTTGTGCTCTTCTTGTCCAAATATCTAAGGCAATATGTCCTAATATTTGCTTCTCCAACAAATAATTTTCAAGCAAGTCACTCTGAATATGCTCTCAATACTACACTTGTTTAACACAAATATCTTCCATGAATTTCTTCTTCTTCAAACTTTCTTTTTGCTTCTTTCTTAAACTTTGTTCTCAAAAATATTCTTCTTATCTCTCCAATATTAATTCTTCCAATCAATTAATTCAAACTTCTTAAATAAAACTTCTCTTCTTATTTCTCCAATAATTAAAAACTCTTCAAATAACTTTCTCAAATGAATTTAAATTTGCATTACCTAGTAATATTCTCCTCTTTTGCAACTTGGGTGACCTCAACCCTTCAATCTTCATTCTTCTCTATGTCAATATTCTTTCTTCAATATCTAATCTTTAGTCTTCAATATTTATAACCACATATTTGAATTGTCATAAATAACTTTGGTGTAATCATGAATCTTCCTTTTTGAAGTCATGACTTCTTACACTATGGTTTTTTCATCATGAATCTTTCTTTATTAATGCTTGACTACTTACAGGTATGATATCCTATTTTCTTGTCCTCCACAAATATGGGCCTTCCTTCTATGAGTCTTGGCTCCTTTAAAATACACAATCTTCTAAATATTATCTCTTCCAAATTATATAATCTCCAAGCAATCTCTTCTTGCAATATCCTCTTCCTTCAATCATTAATTTCTCTCACCATCATTATGAAGCAAGTTGCCTTTTGCCAATATGGCTCTAATACCACTATTGGCAATTTAGCCAAATTATCTCATAGGTAAATTTCTCTAGGATCATACAATAATACTCACAATAATAATGCACACAAAATATTGAATATATTATTGATCAAACTTATAATAGCATTCAAGAGCAATGCTAGTTTGACACTTTTTACAATGCTTTATCACCAATATATAATTACATAATACCAAGGTTCCAAGAGCCTGGGGTATGGGGGACGGGTTTTGGGGACAACAAGGGACAACATACCGATTTTAGGGGATGACTAGTATAATAGTATAAATTTAGAATTTTAGAATAATCTACATATTCTACACACAACAAAAATGAAAAATACTAAATATTAATAGTTTACAACAAAAATAGTCTATAACAAAAATATTTAAAACTTAGAAGTCATTAGATTCTTAGAATAATTTAAATGATAAATTTTACAACAAATGTCAAAATGAAAAATAGTTGCAAAAATTATAAATACTAATAGTCTCAATGCTCATTACAAGTTACAACAAAAAGAGTAAAATACAAAGAGAACAAAAATACAATAAAATAGTGAAATCAGAAGTACTAATGGTCTAATACTAAATAGTATCAATGCTCATTTACAACAAAAATACTAAATAGTTTCATTACTATGTAACTTCTACTAGGTTATCACTATCAAATTTTGTATATGATGAGCTACCCTCATCATCTAAGTGAAGAGCCTCCAATGGAACTCCAACCAACCCCTCCTGACCATCATACTCATCAATTTATCCTACATCCTTTGGATCAACATCCCATCGTGTAGCTAGAGATTACCTATAACCTGGCCTAACTCTTTCATGAAGGCAAAAAGAACTATGCACTACAACTAGCTTCTCTGCTCTGTGAGAGGTAAGCCTATTCCTCCTCACATTGTGGACAAAGTTGTATGTGGGCCAATTCCTATTAGCAGCAGAGGAACTAGCAACCTGTGAAAGAAGCCTAATTGTAAAATATTGCAAGTTAGGTGTGTCATCCCCATATAGTTATCACTATCCAATGGGATTTTTTGAGCAATGGTAGCCCTATCCTCTATACACTCTGGTTGGCTAAAGCAAGGGCCCATAAAATTCACAAATTGGAGCCACTTATCTCTAAGTTTCGAGCCCTCCTCCTTCATATAAATATTTTTAAGGACACTTAAAAATCCTTGTCTCACCTCTAGATCTTTATAGAAAGCCACTCTCTCGATCCTAGGATCATACCACTTTGGATTTATTGCATATGTTGTCATATGAAGGGGGTTGTTCATCCTATCCCACCTCCTCTATATAATAGGTCTAGTGTTGTCCTCATAGAATGATAATGATGGATCTCTAGTAGAGATAACTCTTTTTATCTCCCTTAATATGCTATCAAAAGTCTCATAGATCTCTTCTATATTAGGAGCATATGTATCAACATATCTGCTGACTGCAACAATTGGAGCAACAAACGACACAATGTACCTACAAGAAATTTAAAAAACAAATAGAACTTAGACTATATGAGCAATCCAATTTGAAACTAAAAATGAAAATCATAAATGATAAATCAATAAATCATAAAAAAAAAAATTAAATATAAACCAAATCTTAATTTCAACATTTCTTACTTGGCTTGAGTCCACCAACTTTCTTCCAATATTTTATCTCTGATTTTCTTTCCCTCCTTTGTCCTTGATTTTAGTCACCTCTTCCACTTCGTGCATACTACCATGGACTGTAAATCATCTTGTACCTCAATAATTCTCTCCAATAAAATGAATTAGGTGGTGTATCTATTATCTCCTGGTTTTATGAACTTCTTTTAGAAGGACCGAAATAGGGATAAGGAAGTGTGATGGTTGCAAATTAAAAATTGTGAGTCTCTGGCTTCTACAACCATAGCCCTCACCCAATCTATCCTTCAAATGTCCTTCAATGTATTTTTCAATGCATGAACACAACATGGGGTCTAAAAAATATGTCTATATGAATGTTCTATCATTTGCCTTACATGCTAGCAAATAGGGGCTGCATTTGTAACTACCTATAGTGTACAACAAAAAAATTAGAATAATTTACACAACAAAAATGGTCTCATTTAAACAACCATATAGATTTTGATTTTCATAAGAAAAACGAAAATTGTCAAATTGATTACCTGTACAACATTGGAGGCTCCAACCTCCTCAATAGCCTCCTTCAACAAAAGGTATTGGAACTCAACATTCTTTTTTTCCCCCATGCAATCAATGGCTCAAAGAAAATGGGACCTACTGAACATGTGACAATGATATTGATGAGTGGACATTGACAAATCTCAGTCCACCCATCCATTATGATAGAACATCCATTCATAAACCATGTTTTCCTCATCTACTCCATAACTACACTGCATTTGGAATATTGTTTATCCAAGAGAGGTACAAAAATTAGTTTCTCCAGGCATTGGATATGAAGATCCTACCTTGGCTATTTTTTAATGCTTCCTTGAAATAGGGAGAATGTGCAATATGGAAAGGAAGCCATTGTATAAAAAACAATTATGATATAGCATCATCTACTTCCTCTCTTGCTTGCACATTAAACATCTCACTTATAATTCCAGTTTTTAGGACAACGATGGTATACTAGAGGTTTGGGTTGATTCTTGTGGCTGTTTTGAGGAGGCTCCAAAGTCACCTCTAGATGATTGGCCAGCTGTAGGGAAAGGCATGCCTAAACTTTTAAATTTGGACTCTTGCACAAGCTTATTGGCTTTAGACACTTGTACTTGGATCCATTTTTTGCAATACGTAACCTCTATTCCTACTTTATCAGTGAGATGAGATTCAATCCTAGTATAGTTGCCCTTAAACTCAGTTTTAAAAAAATTAAACAACCATGTTCTTGAGCCCCTATAAATTTTTTCCCTTGATCATAGTTGGTTACAAATTACAATAGAGGTTTTTTAATATTGAATGGATCGTTGGTATATTCTTTTAATAATGTTGATGAACAAACAAAACTAGTCCTAGAAGTAGTGTTGTCCCCTTTGGAAGTTTGAGGTTGGATGGTAGAGGTAGAATCCCTAACAGCATGAATATTTTGGTTTTGATTTTTACTTTGGTTTTCCCCTCCATATGAATGTTAAATGAGTCTAATTCACTATTGCTCATGTTGAATGTTGAAAGAAAAATATAAAATTTTCAAAACAGACTTGGATGAGGTAATTAAAATTGGAAAACTTCAAAATAAACTTGGATTTGTGTTACCTGTGGTTGTTTTCTCTATTGTTGCTACATGTTATTGTTATCCATGATCTTATTGCCTATTGTTGCTACCTACTCTTGTTGCTTGCTCTTGTTGTTGTTTTTACTACCTCCTATTGTTATCCCTACTCTTCTTCTTCCTCATTGTTGAAAGCCTGAATAAGTGTGTTTGTTTTAATATTTAACTTTTTCTTTTTACTTTATAGTGTTAGTTTCTTTTAGTTTTTAGAGTTTGGGAGAGAGACTTTCATGATTTCCACCCCCTACCCTTTTTTTTAATTTAATATGCTAACTTTATTTTATGTTTTAACTTTTTCTTGAGATGCCTAGTCGTAGGGGATGGTTGGGCATCTTCGAGGATGCTTAGGACATCCCCAAGGATGTCTAGGTGTCTTTGGGGATTCTCGAGCCATACCTAGGGATGGTCCACTAGGGATGCTTGACTCATCCCCAAGGATGGTTGATTGTCTTTAGGGATGCTCAAGTCATCCCTAGGGATGGCTAGGTATCTTTGGGGATGCTCAAGCCATACACAAGGATGGTTGGATGTCTTTTGGGACACTCAGGCCATCCTTGAGGATGACCAACTATCCTTGGGGATGGTCCAAGCATCTCCAAAGACACCCAGTTGTCTCTATGGATGATTGGTTGTAGGTCTCTAGCATCCCAAGGATGGCTCTTCGTCGTCCCTTAAAAAGGGGGACATTGGAGAAACGTCCCTGATGATATCTCCTAATACCATGGATGCATCCCCATGGAACCCTATATAAGACTCTCCATATTCATGTCTCTTGACCTTTCCTCTTCTCTCATAATAATATAACTCTTCACTTGCCTACTTGACATCTTGCACTTTCACAACTCACAATTGCACAGTTGACACCTTGCACACTTTATTACATTACACATAAACTAAATACACAGTAAAATATGAAATAATCACATCTTAAACTATTACATGACCAAATAATGTAATGTCCCCAACATTAAAACCTCAAAAGAATTGGTATTTCTTTTAATATCCTTATTGTTCTCTATTATTTAGTTTTTTTAGGGTAAGAAGGGGTTTTAGGGTCCCCAAACTCGTACATCAAGTTGTATAAGATAATACAATATGTTGCAGCATATTAAAAAAAATACTACCATCCACTTACTATTACGATTGAATCTTAGAATACCACTTGTAGACACCAAAATCTAGGCATTTACAATTCACCACATAATTTTGCATGATAAAATATATGCCTAGGTCTAAACTTAGGTATATTAATTCATGTACACTTCACCCACATTGCACACCACAATTCTACATAATAATATATGCCTAAGTCTAAACTTAGGCATAAAAATCCTGCACATTATCCTATTTTCTAGATTTTAATAAATCTGGAAAATCCCCCTAGGATACCCTGCCTACCCATTAGACATGTGTCCTAGCCACCTCACTACCCCACCTTGCCACATCTCATACACCCTTGTCCCCTTTGTCCCTTCACATGGGACAACCCTTACACCTCACTCCACTTGCACCCACATCACCCCAGTTAAGTGAGACACCCTAGGTGACTCACTCTAACTGCCCCTCCATTTGGCAGCCCAAGATTGCCACTTGGCAGCCCTGGCTTGCCACCTCTCATTTCCCTCCAAAACTAAAATTACCTATAAAAGCAACACCATTCCATCAAGAAAAGGGGCTGGAAAATACATCGTTACGCTATCAAAATCATTGTAGGGAATCATCAACGATCATGGAGTTTGAGACATCGAGGTCCCGGATCTGAGTTTCAAGGTTTTCTGCCATCTCTGCACAACCGTGCATCCATGTGGTACATAATCACAACCAGTAGGCCATGTTTCTAAAACATACCGTTACAATAAAAATTTAAATACCATGGTTACATAGTCACAACCGCAATCCTACGGTTTCTAAACTGCACACCCATGGTTACATAGTCACAACCGTGGACCCGCGGTTCTACAGAAACTACCAAACTTGTTTTGGCCATATCTCCCTCATCCGGACTCGGATTGAGCTAAAATTTTGAGGGTAGGTTCCTGACATCCCCTAGAACATCTCCACCAATTTTTAGGCTATTTGGAGTAGCATATATTAGTAAGTTATTCATTTTTTATCAAGGCATTTTTAATTACTATTTCTATGTTTTCTACAAGCATTCCTTCAAGGGTTTTTATTTGTACTTGTTTCTAATCATGTATACAGGTGCTACTGACTCTTGTTTGACTTTCATGTGTGTAGGATATAGGTATTTGAAGAGCTATTGAAGCTAGGAGTGGCCCATCATTGGATACTCAAGCCCACTCACCAATTGGATTGGAGCGAAAGAAGACCAAAGACACCACCAATAATTTGATTAGCCAAAGGGGTTTTTCCCCTATTTGTGCTCATTCTATCATGTGAAAGCAAGAATTCACTTATTGTAATCATACCCCTATGCACTTGGGGCAAATCACTTGTAAAAAGGAGACTAAGGCTCCAATAAAATTTAATACAAAATCCTTTAATTCTACAATTGCTTGTTTTCATTATTTTACTTGCAAGGTGTTGTCTTCTTTTGCTTACAAAATGGCGATCATGGTGGGACCTCCCAAGGGTTCCATTTTTTTTTGCCTTGCTTTCTTTTAATCTTACTAATCTCTGTTTGCATGTACAGGTGTCAAGGATTTGAAATGCATGGGAATTTGATTTTGAATTGTTTAACCTGTTACTATGGAACCATGCATCCACGGTTTACCTTTTGAGGAAACGCTCATTCGTGGTTGCTGCACTATTGAAACATGGATCGACGGTTGAAAGCTAGAAGGAGTAGCAAAAGGAACATAGGTCTGTACCCTATGCCATATTTTAAAATTTTCCTTTAATTCTAGTTTTAGGTTGCATTTAAGTAGATTAAGAGTCTTAGTCCTGTATGCCTTTGTTTGCATTTAGGTCTTAGGAATAGAAAAACTTACTTAAATATTGCATTCATATACAAAATAATAAAGGGAAATAAAACGAGAATTGGCATATGCATAGTAGGGAACAATCATCTTGCATATACCAGGTTAGAAATAACCTAGGTATTTCTTTTTTGGGGTTTGGGCCTGTATTCGGCTTTATTCTATTGATAGAAAGGACCCACACACCCATGATTGGGATTTCCTCAAATGCGCATGTGCGGTTGGCAAACCACATACCCATGGTTTACCAGAACTAACCGCTCACCCACGGTTAGCCTTGTTAAATAGAATTTGGTCGAGTCTTACCTGAATTTGCAATTTTACCCCTGATATGATTTTGTCTGCTATTCTATGTCTTTCCTACTTTTTGCATTAGGCATAAAAACATAATTGCATGTTAGATTTGCATCGCACAATAGAAAACAAAACCTTCACACACACACGTATAATTAAAACATTGGTCCGGTTGGATTTCATCACCAACCCCCAATTCAGACCGATGACATTGGAATTCATCTCCTTCCATCGGCTTGCCCCCTAGATCATCCTTAGATAGGATAAAAGCACTCTTTAAGCTGGTATAAGTCATTGGTGTTCAAGTTGTCTCCCACTATTGGAACGATTGTTGAATCAAAGTGGAAGAGCTAGGCGAACCCCCCACTGGGATTTAAGCGGTGTACCCTAGCCTCTTTTGAGAAATCACGCTTGGTGCTAGTGTTCTTAATCACCATATTCATTGAGTTCTATTATTCTATTCCAAAAAGAACAAAATCTCTTCAAAAACTTCAAAAAAAAACACACAAAAACTCAAAAAAAAAAATCAAAAACTTAGTGCAAACTAGGGTCAAACACTTTGTATGTTTATTTGCTTGGCATGTTGTATTGCATTGTACTTTCTTTTCATTCACATAGATTGCATATTAGCGTATGGTAGTAACTCATAGTCAAGCAAGAAAATTAGCATTGATCCAGAGTCAGTGGTCCTCCTCCATGGCAACCCAGTCTAGTGAGGCCCCTAACACTTCGGTGCTAGGGCAAGTCAACATGCCCTCTACTATGTCCCAAAGCCTAAATGTAGGACCCTCTAGCGGTGCCCCCATTTCAAACATAGATATTATGCATAGGGCTACTCACACCGCTATTCTCGAGACTCCTAGGAGTGAATCACCTACCATAACTGATGATCATGTCACACTTGTAGACGTGGATGCAGTTAGGATGTACCTGAGTGCAGCTAGAATGGTTTTTCCATTGCTACCACCACTTACCATTCCACCCCATACCATCCCATCATTCCATCAGGAAGTCACCTTCCCACACCCACAATAGTCTAGCCAAGCCTTTGCGAATCCACTTTTTGAGCACACTGCTACCACCATAGCCCATACTCATCCATCATCATCTAATCAACCTCCCATCATCATACCAAATCAACAAGTCATTTGCACCAACCCCCTTTATGAAGCACCCATTAGTGTTGCTTCACAAATCCCTATGCCCATTCCATCCATAGCACCCATAAGCACCATGGTCCATAACCCCCCTCCTTCAGTAGCAATGCAATCTTCCACTTACCCACCATCAACATCCCATCAACCCCCCACCTTCTTCACCCAAGATCCATCTTGGGTGTTGCACCCCCCAACTATAACCATACCTACACATCCAATCAATCACATGTATGGTGCTTCATCAACACAACACACCATCATTCCACCATCTCCTCATCAACAACTACCATTTCACCAATGCACTATGCTCATTTTACAACAAATCTTGAACCGCCTCACAAGCATTGAGCTACAATTGAGTCATCATCAACTTCATCAAAATCACCCACCTCAACAACCTCATCAACCCCATCCACATGGCCAATCTCATCCAAATCATCAACCTCGTACTTGGACCCCTCTATCCGAGCCCATGTCAATCATCTTTCAAAAGTTGTAGGATGCAAAAACAATCGTTTTACCTGACATACGTCCTGCAGATACCAAAATACATAAACCTAGGTCGTATAGGGAAGATCGTTATTGTCTCTATCATCGACAAGTGGGCCATGACATCAATGATTGCAAAGCCTTTAAAAAGGTGGTCCAAGATCTTATTGACAAGGGGGTCTTTTCCATCGAAATTCCACTCATCGTATCCAATCAAAACCCTGGTAGTCAACAGAACCATTGTGGGGATACTCAAGGCATCACACCTTCCCCAAAACATTTGGGGATACTCAAGGCATCACACCTTCCCCATGCTCACCAGGCATAAAACATTGTGGGGATACTCAAAGCATCACACCTTCCCCATGCTCACCAAGCATAAAACATTGTGGGGATACTCAAGGTATCACACCTTCTCCATGCTCACCAGTCACAAAACAATTTGGGGATGATTAAGGTATCACATCTTCCCCATTCAAAAAAAAAAAGCTCCAAAGGAACCAAATCCCTTTGGTCAATTCAATCCAAAAAGCCCCAAAGGGGACACCCCGTTGGTCAAATAAAAAAAAAATCTCCAAAGGAACCAAATCCCTTTGGTCAATTCAATCCACAAGGCCCCAAAGGGGACACCCCTTTGGTCAAATCAAAAGAAAGAAAAAAACTCCAAAGGGGGTATCCCTTTGGTCAACTCCATTCAAAAGGCCCCAAAGGAACCTAACCCCTTTGGTCAAAACTCATCTCAAAATGCTCCAAGGGAGGCACTCCTTTGGTCACATACAATTCAAAAGGCTCCAAAGGAACCAAACCCCTTTGGTCACATTTTTAGTTCAAAAACACCTAAAAAAAAAAATAATAATAAATATAAAAAAATAATAATAAATACAAAACACAAAAATATGTTCATACACATTGCATTTTTAATACATCGCATTCAAAATCCCACTTTCATTGCATTCACACATTCCACTTTCATTGCATTCACACGTTCCACTTTCATTGCATTTGCACATTTGTATCATTTACATCCATTCATGTCGCTTACCATATTAATTGTCATCCACTCAGGTTAGATAATTGTTCATTCACTAAGTCTTGTTGTCTTAATTAGGGGCACCTACGGTCTAGCATTAGTCCAATTTCGCCATCTAAAACCATGTCAAAATAGAAAAGAAAAAAAAAAAATAGCTGCAATAAAACCCCATAGCAATTTATTTCTTTGGTGGTCTCTATTTTGAGGAATCTCTAGGGGTTTTCGATCACTCAACCACTCCTAGTGATTTAAGCAACCTCCAAAAAATATTTTGAATTCTTTTAGGACCATTGCACATATATACACTAAGCAAATCTTGAGTAATGGGAATTGATTTCAAAAACATTCTTGAACCAAACACAACTTCACATCTTAAAAACATCTTGTGTCAAATAGGGATAACACCATACTTGGTAGGAACCTTGAGGTGAAAAGGGGCATCCTTGCTTGTCCCATTATGCAACATAGTCCATGACAACAGTGGTTTTCACTACTATCACAATTGCTTCTAAATTCAAAAGGTAGAGTAGTAAGGATAAGGTACAATTCTCATCACACTTAGGTTGAGAATCTGATTCCCCAAAGCTCTAAAACTTTTACATCACACACCACTGATTAAATGGGTTGTAAGGATCGTACTACATTTCCAATCAGACGGTTAAGTAGTCATCCCCAAAATTCAAGAAATCAAAAATAAAAATCATGGACTATGGAGTTAGCCTCCACCGGAGCTATAGACGCTTGACTGGCAGTGGAGTACGCTCATGCATGGCGACATGTCTCTTTTAAAAGAGACCTCTGACCGCTCATACGGACAAGCTAGCTTCTTGGTTCCAACCATAACAGGTCTACCCAATTTACTCAAGATGAGTTAATGAACTCAATTACACACACTGGTTCTTTATGGTTTAGAGTCATTACCATGCTCTTGATTCGGTAAATGAATTCACTGCACACACATTTGGTCCTAGAAGAATTAGATAATTTGAGAGAGTTTGTTTGATATACTAGGATGTTTGAGTCTTTGCAAAACAATTCTAGATCCTTTATCCTTAAGGCAAACAAATTCATAAGCAAGTTTCCATTCCATACCACCATCATATTGCCACACATATATCATAGTCCATTTCATCCTACAAATTGTGGTCAAACCATAGTATCGTATTGGTGCCCCTGATTAAGCAATAAAGGTAAAGTTTGCTTAACAATGGTACATAACTTATTTGCATGACAATTAATAAGGTAAAACCATTCATTCATTTGCATACATCACCATCAATTGCATTCATTCATAACACATGCATTCATAACACATTCATTCATAACACATTCATTCATAACACACTCATTTCATCACATGCACTAAAAAAAAATTGAACAAACCATCATTACACATGTACATAAACAATAACAAAAACACCAACTAGGGAGAGTTCAAGGTCTTACACCTTCCCCATCAAAAACATCAAACAATCAATCAAGCAACTTGGGAAAGTTTAAGGTCTTACACCTTCCCCATCAATCACATCAAACAAACAATCAAGCAACTTGGGGGAGTTCAAGGTCTTACACCTTCCCCATCAATAACATCAAACAATCAATCAAGCTACCCTAACAATCACATTAAACATTCACATTTCAAATCATATGTTAGGTTCAAAAGGTTGCACCCTTTTGTCAAAGGTTGCACCCTTTGCCTCCCATTCATGAACACAACACATCCAATTCAATTTAGTTTCATGCATTCATCAATTCAATTCACTAGCTCAGATCCCCAAGTGAACCTCGTATCTAGTGATATACTCTAGTCAACTAGCGGTTGCAGTGACTGGTTATCCATGCAATCCGGTAGGATGAGTAGATTACCATAAGGACACTTGCAATTACATCAATTCAAAAGGATCCAAAGGAACTCCAAAGGAACCCATACCCTTTGGTCAATATTTTAATTCAAAAGGCCCCGAAGGAACCAAAACTCCTTTGGTCACAATCAAACCAAAAGGCTCCAAAGGAAACAAAGTCCTTTGGTCACATTCAATTCAAATCTTAAAGCTCAAAGGAATCAAACTCCTTTGGTCACATTCAATTCAAAAAGCTCCAAAGGAATCAAACTCATTTGGTCACATTCAATTCAAAAAGCTCCAAAGGAATCAAACTCCTTTGGTCACATTCAATTCAAAAAGCTCCAAAGGAATCAAACCCTTTGGTCACACTAAAAAAAATAATAATAAATCCAAGAGAAACAAACTCCTTTGGTCAATTCAATTCAAAAGGCTCCAAAGGCACCTACCCTTTGGTCAAATCAATCCAAAAAGCTTCAAAGATACCCAAATTGAAATTCCTTTGATAAAAAAAAAAAAAAACACCAAACACAAAAACATAGAAACACCAAAAACATTGCCATGAATATTTTGTCATACAAAAACATAAAACACCAAAAATATTTCCATGCACCTTTTGTCTTAAAAAAAAACACAAAACACAAAACAATCATGCATTCTCCAAAAAAAAAAACAAAGAAAAAATCCAAAGGTACCTCAATTCCTTTGTTCAAAAACAAATTCAATAGGCTTCTGAAAGAATAGAAGTGCCCTCATCTCAACTCCCTAAGAAGGCCATACGGTTGGACTGCTCCAAGGGATAGAGGTGTACATTTCCTTCTTCCACTTAGCCTCAAGTGATCCTTGTATACAATAACTTATCCTATATACCTGGCGGTTGTAGCGACTAGCAATCCATGCAATTCGGTAGGATGGATAGGTTACCATAAGGCCCTTGAAAAGTGATTCACCTCATGCAAAAATTGAATTGTTATCATCTCAATTCCCTAAGAAAGCCATACGGCTGGACTGCTCCAAGGGATAGAAGTGCACAATTATCAACAATGGTCAAAATCACAGTTGAAACAAAAACAAAAACATTTATTTCATTCCAACCATTATCATTTGTTTCATTGCTTTCATCATTTCATATCTTCTCCATCGAATCATCGCTTGAAGGGAAAGACAAAATCAACAAATTTAGTTTCATAATCAAAGTCAACACCCAAACACTTAATCATGCAAATTACGCTCATTAAAAATGAGCATATTTTCCATGATTGGGGCAACACAAATTGAATTTTATTTGTGATCATCTTACACAACTCCTCTTCAAATGCAAATGGCTACAAAAACATTGTAAAACCCTCCAAATAATCATCTCATATCATCATCATCTCAAGTGAACCTTCTACCTAGTGATTTACTCTAGACACCTGGCGGTTGCAGCGATTGGTTGTCCATGCAATCCGGTAGGATGAATAAATTACCATAAGGACACTTATTCAAAATCATTTCATATCATCACGTTTGAAATCAAATCAAGTTGATCCTTCAATTTTTGAGTGACTTGCATTCAAGCAGATTTGTCCAAGGTTGTCATTGACGCCTACTCCGTGGGGTTACAAAACATGGAAAACTTATACTTCATCATTTGCATTAAGGAATTGCTAACAGTCACTAGGACAACGAGCTCCTAGGGTGATTGGTTCCTTTACTTCATCATCTTGCATGTCAATCAAACCAAAAGGTAAATTTACGACAACATAAGTCCACCTCAAACTTGGGGCATCCAACTTGATATTGATTTACAATATTTATATCAATCACATCATGCATTTCCACAAAAAATCTTCATCATCATCATCACATCATATAGTGAACCTTGTATTAGTGGATTACCCTATAAACCTGGCGGTTGCAGTGACTAGCAATCCATGCAATCCGGTCGGATGGGTAGTTCACCATAAGGAAACTCATTCAAACATTCAACATCAAATCACTATGGCATTAAATCAGTTAGGTCCCTAAATATTGGAGCTTAGATGTGTCCAAAATAGATTTGCACAAGGTTATCCTTCAACCCCTTCCATTGGGTCAAAAGCGGAAAACAACCAAACACAATTTGGTAATAATCAAAAATCACTTGAGTATCAAATTCCCGAATGACTGGTTCCTTGAACCCATCATTTGGAAGGAATTGCTAAAGTCACAGTGGAACAAGAACTCTAAATGTGGTCAAAGATTTTACCACATATTTTGCACATCAACGAAACCAAAGGTAAATTTGTAAGAACACAAATAATACCAAACTTGGAGCATCAAATTGATCAAAATGTCATACATTTGCATACACAATTCACCTCATGCAATCATCCACCACCTTCTTCATCCACATTTGGTCAATTGGCTCATGGGTTTCATCCTTTACCCATTCACCAATTGAGGGGGTAAGCAAACAAATCAAAATTTTCAAAAATCATTCATTCTTGTGCGTCGAGAAGATTTGAGTCCATTCATCCAATAAAGATAGGTGTCATTTGTTTTTGCACCGCATTGTATTTCATGCAACACGGTACAAAAAGGGGCATCTGTAGACACCAAAATCTAGGCATTTACAATTCACCACATAATTCTGCATGATAAAATATATGCCTAGGTCTAAACTTAGGTATATTAATTCATGTACACTTCACCCACATTGCACACCACAATTCTACATAATAATATATGCCTAAGTCTAAACTTAGGCATAAAAATCCTGCACATTATCCTATTTTCTAGATTTTAATAAATCTGGAAAATCCCCCTAGGATACCCTGCCTACCCATTAGACATGTGTCCTAGCCACCTCACTACCCCACCTTGCCACATCTCATACACCCTTGTCCCCTTTGTCCCTTCACATGGGACAACCCTTACACCTCACTCCACTTGCACCCACATCACCCCAGTTAAGTGAGACACCCTGGGTGACTCACTCTAACTGCCCCCTCCATTTGGCAGCCCAGGATTGCCACTTGGCAGCCCTGGCTTGCCACCTCTCATTTCCCTCCAAAACCCAAAATTACCTATAAAAGCAACACCATTCCATCAAGCAAGGGGGCTGGAAAATACGTCGTTACGCTGTCGAAATCATTGCAGGGAATCACCAACGATCGCGGAGTTCGAGCCATCGAGGTCCCGGATCTGAGTTTCGAGGTTTTCTGCCATCTCTGCACAACCGTGCATCCATGGTTACATAGTCCCAACTATAGGCCCATGGTTTCTAAACTGCACATCCATGGTTACATAGTCACAACCGTAGTCCCATTGGTTTCTAAACCGCACACCCATGGTTACACAGTCACAAGTTTAAAGAGTCACAACCTGGGCCCACGGTTCTACAGAAACTACCAAACTTGTTTTGGCCATATCTCCCTCATCCGGACTCGGATCGAGCTGAAATTTTGAGGGTAGGTTCTTGACATCCCCTAGAACATCTCCACCAATTTTTAGGCCATTTGGAGTAGCAGAGATCAGTAAGTTATTCATTTGTTAGCAAGGCATTTTTAATTACTATTTCTATGTTTCCTGCAAGCATTCCTTTCAAGGGTTTTTATTTGTATTGTTTTCAATCATTTATACAAGTGCTACTGACCCTTGTTTGACTTTCATGTGTGCAGGATATAGGTATTTGAAGAGCTATTGAAGCTAGGAGTGGCCCCTACATTGGATACCAAAGCCCACTCACCAATTGGATTGGAGCGAAAGAAGACCAAAGACACCACCAATAATTTGATTAGCCAAAGGGGTTTTTCCCCTCTTTGTGCTCATTCTATCATGTGAAAGCAAGCATTCACTTATTGTAATCATACCCCTATGCACTTGGGGCAAATCACTTGTAAAAAGGAGACTAAGGCTCCAATAAAATTCAATACAAAATCCTTTAATTCTGCAATTGCTTGTTTTCATTATTTTACTTGCAAGGTGTTGTCTTCTTTTGCTTACATCCACATATCGACAAAACAACTTCCAAAACATGACAAATAACTAGCCAACTTCCAAAACATAAACTTAAATCAATTGTAGCTACCACCCAGACATAACATAGAACATAGCAGCCTATAATAACATACTTAGCCAAAATAGCATCCTAGTTTTAACAAAATCGATCTAGAAAATTGATCATATCCTTCATTTCAAGTGTTCACAATTTTCTCTTAGAGTCTTCTGAAAACCATCCTTCTCTAAATTTTCCTCGACCTCATCATCAATTTTCATCACCAAGGTACTGTTTTAACCAGATCTCCTCCAATATTATTTTTCAAAACATGACAAATTACTAGACCACTTCCAAAATAGAAACTTAAAACAATTGTAGCTACCACCCAGTCATAACAAAAAGAATAGACCAAAATAGAACATAATAATCGGTAATAACAAACTTAGCTAAAACAACATCCCAATTTTAACAAATTCAATCAAGAAAATTGATCATGTCCATCGCTTCCTTCATTTCAAATGTTTGCACCTTTCTCTTAGTATTCCAGAAACCATCCTTCTCCAAAAGTTCCTCAATATCCTCATTAATTTTTATCACTAAAGGTATTGTTTTAACTAGATCTCCCATCATATTGTTCTTCCACTTCAATCTGATCACCCTCTAGATATCTAAACCAAAAGTAGTCAAACCCTCTTGTAAAACCAAAAATATGTTCAATATGACCTGAATTAGATGTTCACCTAATCTTCTATTGCTCCATGTATATTTTTGCCTTCATAGTTATATACCCATTAGTTCATTGGAATTGATGAAATCTCTAAAAATTTTCATTCCTTCATAGGGGATTGAGGAGCCTCCCTTCTTATACAAAGGATTAAGGGGGAATTAAAATCTTCTACTATGATCCATGGTATTCCTCTAAAGGTGTTCTTCAATTGGCTAAGATCTGACCACAGTTGTCTCCTTCCAACTACTGTATTAGGGGTATATACAATAGTTAATAGTCAATTCTGCTTAGTATCCAGGTTATGTCAAAATATTGTTATACATCATCTTGTGCTCACCACCAATATGCTTTTTATATTTCTTTAATTCCAAAAATATAAAAGACCTTCTAAAGCCCCAATTGCTTGCATGTTTGACATATTTACATATTTCTATACTAAGTTCTTTATTCTCTCAAATTTACTTTTAGCTAGCTTTGTTTTCTAGAGAAGAAAAATGTAGGTATTGTGCTCTCTTATTAATGCATACACCAAATGATGTTTGGTAGGGGCATTAAGACCCTTTGTCATGACCCTCCTTGGCAAGACTTATCTTTGATATTGATTTTGTTTTATGGATAGATTTTCAATGCGTAATCTTGTTTTATCAAAGATACGTGGTTTAGATGCATTTTATGTGTTAATTATATTATGCTAGAATATGGTATTGTTGATGTTGTGTGGTTACACGACCAAGTACACTCGTGAGTGGATTGATATGGAACAACCACGAAAATCGAGGGACCAAAAATAGAAATGATGGCTTGACAAAATAGACTATGACAACTCCAAGGGTAATTGATACCCTCATATAGTTGCATTTGCATAATTGTGTGTGTTTGGAGTGTCATTATACCATTGGTTGGAAAATTGCTTGGGCAAGGGAGCAGTTCTTAATAGACAAGAGATGATGGGATAATCATCTAAAAGCCTGCTAATTAAGAACAAGTGGTGGTATAATGTTTTTGCAATGGGTTATTTAATGTGATGGTTCTATGTGTGCGTTTATGCTTTAACATTAGAGAAGAAAATTAATAATGAGGAATTATTAATTTTCTATTATTAATAATGTAAGATTATTAATTAATCATTTTTGTGCTAATGTTATATTTATGCTTTAACATTAGAGAAGAAAATTAATAATGAGGAATTATTAATTTTCTATTATTAATAATGTGGAATTATTAACTAATCATATTTTTGCTAATGTTTTATGTTTATGCTTTAACATTAGAGAAGAAAATTACTAATGATGAATTATTATTTTTCTATTATTTTTCAATGTGTTATATGGGATTGAAACGGGTCCCACCCATATTACATTATCACCACATAGTGGTATTACAACAAAGCTTGGATATTATCCATGTATCGTTTGGCAAGATTTGAACCTGGATCTCCTCCTTGAAATGTTGAGGAATTTAATCGATTGAGCTAATGCCACTTGATATTATTTTTCTATTATTAATAATGTGGAATTATTAATTAATCCTATTTTTGTGCTAATGTTTTATATTTATGCTTTAACATTAGAGAAGAAAATTAACAATGAGGAATTAATAATTTTCTATTATGGGGAATTATTAATTAATTACTTATTTAATTCTTGAAAATTAAAAAGGGATGTATTATTTGGAAAAAGAATATTTTTTTAAAGGAAAATATTTATTTACTTAACAAAAAGGTACAAAACTCTCTAATCAGAGAGATCAAAGTGAACAAGCATTCCAAAAAGCAGAACATGAAGATAAAAAAGGACCTCATTATTGGAATCCTCGTCATCCTCGTATACCACCCCTGCCCTTCTACTTCTTGATGATTTGGTAGCAATAACCATGGGCTATATTTATTGTCTGATTTACTAGTGTGTCGACCTCTTTGTTGAATTTCTACCTTACGTGTTGATAGGATATTTTGCCAATTATCCTACCTAGTTGTCTAATCCTATCTTGAATAATCTTCAATTGTAAAGATCTAAAATCTTTATTTTTGGCAAGAGTTGTTATTATCATTTTAGAATCCTCATAAACTATGACCTAAGTGATTCCTTTCTTTGCCACCAATTTTAAGTCGATTTCACATCCAATATCCTCTACCACATTGTTAGATGTTGTTTCCAAGTTGATCATGTATTTGAGCAGGATCTCATAGGGTCCTATAAGAATCAGTTCCCATGTCGTTGCTTGAATGGGGTTGGACTTCGAGGCACCATCAAATAAGAGCACTAGAAAACAAATGTCAAGCAAAGAATTATTTGCTCTGCAACCTCCCTATGTTAGGAAAGCTTGGAGATTAAGTTGGTAGATCATTCTTATTTATGTGGGTGACAGATCTTCTTCATACTACTATTGAGAAAAACTAGATTTGACATTTAGGACTAATTATTCTTTTATCCTTCGTATTATATTTTGTTATCTTTACCTTTGCATTCAAAAATCCTATGGTTTCTATCTAACTAGATGTGCCAGATGATAAAATATGATATAGATCTCCACAGATATTTCAGGAAGGGCTTACCTGCTAGTTTACCTTTATATTCTTTGTTCCACTTGGTAAAACATGTGTCTATGGTTAACCTTCTAAATTAGGAAGTACCAAGAATTTTGGTTATTCCTAACCAAATTAAAATTACCTTTGGGCATTGAAACAAAATATGGAAAAATATTTCATTGTTCTACCTGTACCTATAAAAAACATGAGGCCTTGCTATACTCCTCTTTTGCATATTATCACCTGTTAATATTGTATTTTGAGAGACTAGCTAGTTGAATACTTACAATTTAGGTGGTGCTCTATTTTTCCACACTATTGATAGTTTTTTATTGGTAGACCCAATTTGTTGATGTTGGCCTACAAGATGCACTGAGTGTTCCCCATTACTACTAATGCTACCCTAAATAATTTTATTTGGCGTTGTCAAATGAAGAGGTCTAATGCTCGCCACATGGGACTTAAAATAATCTTAATCTCCTTAAAGTTGAGATAGAATGGGAGGGAGATCTAGTTCAAAGTTGGAGGTCCATAAAATAAATCACCTAATTTGGTATTCTTTGGCTTTCCAAGTGATTTTGTGATTTTATTGGAGTTCTCTCTCTTAAGGGTGGATTTTCTATGATCTGGTTCTCCCATAGATTAATTGACTTACCATCTCTCGATAGCCAGTAAATTATATCCTCTATTATGCTCTTTGTAACCACTATATGTTTTCAAACCAACGAGACTCTATGAAGTGTGTCTATGTGTTTGAGCATTTGAATACTTGTTTGATTATTTACATACTTCTTGACTAGTATGCACTGCCATGCTCGATTGTTTTTAAGCATGTTCTAGAGAAGTTTTGCTCCTAGTGCTTTTGAAACTATCTCCATTTTTTTTATTCCTAGTCATTTTTAAATTTTACTTTTGGTGACCATCTCCTAATTGATCGAGTGGAAATTTCTTCTTTTTTATTGCCTACCTCCTTGCCATAGGAAGTTGCATATGATTCTATCTACCTCCTTGCCATAGGAAGTTGCATATGATTCTATCTACCTCCTTGCCATAGGAAGTTGCATATGATTCTATCTACATTTTGGTAGACTAGAAGAGAAGCTAACACTAATTTGATCAATACTGCCATTCCTACAAGACTGAGCCAACTATTATTGTAACTCCATATCCTCCTAACCATATTGTCTAATGTTGGAGTCCAACAATCTAAGGATTTAAGGTTGAAGCTCATGGGATATATGAAGTATTTTTCTATGCTAGACCGAAATCCTAGGATAGTGTAAAAGAGTTTGACTCTTATTGTTGCAACATTGTGTATAGAATTGACTCTTTTGAGTGTTTATATGAGCCTCGGTAGCTTGTGTGAACCAATTCAAACATTGCTTGAATTGTCTAACATTTTGCTTGGTGGCTTCACCTAGAAGAATGATATCATCTACAAATTGGGTGTGTTATAGCTTTACATCTTGTTATAGCCTCTATCCTTGTTATTTTTCTTTCTCTTTGAAAATGGTTAATTAATCTTCCAAGAATCTCAACTAAAATGATGTAAAGGTATGGTGATAGTGGACACCCTTGTCTAATTCCTCTTGTAGCCTAAAAGAACTTTTTTGGTTCTCCATTTATTAAGGGGACTATTTATGGGTTTTTTATGTATGCTTTGATCCACTTGATGACCTAATGTAGGAATCCAAACTTTTGTAGGACCTATTCTACAAATTGTATATTAACTTGATGAAAGGTGTTTGTAATATCAAGTTTTATAATAATTTATTTCTTTTTTTATTTTCTACTACTCTGGAGGGCTTCATGCATTGTTATGATAGTATCATATTTTTTTTTTCCAGACATGAACCCCCATTGCTCTTCTGATATTAGTTTGTTCAATTTCTTATTTATTCTATTGGCCAATAGTTTGGTAATAATTTTATAGGAATAGTTACATAGAAAAATTGGTCTGAATCTAGAGAAAGTAGTGGCATGTTTTTCTTTAGGAATCAATGCTAGAAAGGTGGATTTTATGGCTCCAAGAAGCTTAACTTTCACCCTAACATCCTCAATCATGTGAAGCAAATCTTCTTCGATGATGTGTAAGTATTATTAGTAAAAGTTTTTTATGAATCCATCAGGTCCAAGAGCTTTTTCCTTTGGTAGAGCTACTATAATCACCTTAAGTTCCTCCATAGTGATTGGTTGACTAAGATCCTATTTATATTTCAAACTTAATATTGTCGGTATATGCTACAGTAGTATTCCCTAAGAATGTGGGTTACCATTTTCTCTAGAGATCAGAGTTGAGTAATGTTGATTAGCAGGTTCCTTAATTTTCTCCCTATTTATATAAGTGGTTCCTTCATGCTCTATTGATGAGCATCAAAAATGCTCATATTTTGTATACATTTTCTTGATTATTATGCGGTTGTATAATAAGGATTGCATATGTTTATGAATGATTATATAATTATTTGATGAAATTATGCGTGTTATCTAATTCGTGTGTTTTTAGTGTGTTTTTGTGGAATTGTAGTTGATTTAGTCAGATTTGGATCGGTCGAGGTCTTTTCATGGACCTGGCACTTTGTTTCTTTCGGAATCAACACGGAGAAGGTAGGCGCCTTCCTCTTCCAGGAAGGCGCCACGTATGCAGGCTGCCTTCCTCTTCCGGGGAAGGCGCCAAGGAAAGACAAGCGCCTTCCTCTCCCAGGAAGGCACCAATAGAAGGCTAGCGCCTTCCTCTTCCAGGAAGGCGCCAAAGGAAAATAAGCGCCTTCCTCTCACAGGAAGGCAAGGAAGGCGCCACTAGAAGGCAAGCGCCTTCCTCTCATAAGGAAGGCATCGATAGGAAGGCACCACTAGAAGGCAAGCGCCTTCCTCTCATAGGAAGGCACCAATAGAAGATAAGTGCCTTCCTCTTCCAGGAAGGCACCAATGATAGTAAGGCACCTTCCGCATAGAGAAGGCACCCGACATACTTAGGCACCTTCCTCATAGGGAAGGCACCCATATTCTTCACCCGTTGACCAGACAAGCATGACGTGGACAACAGAGACTGGTGCAGTTCCAACTCTACGTCATGTAGAGTTAAATTGGGGATCACATCGATGTATGAGAATGTCCTACCAATGCCAAGCGAAGCACAAACCAATCAGTGAACATGCCACCATTAGAAATGAATGCCAATTTTAGCAGACGTCGATCACATTTACCAGACTGTCTTAGTTTAGTCTGGAATGAATCGACTGTTATAACTTCTTTGTAATAGAAGATCTATGGGTGTGCTATATAAACACATGCAGACCTCTCTGAGGATATATAGAATATTTTGATAGTAAATGTAGAGAGATATACAAAAGAAGCATTGTAATACTTTGATAATTATAATACAGTTCTAAGAGTTTCTAAGTGCGTGTTCAGTGGGAGGAAGTCTGTTGGAGCCTAGGCCCACTCCAAGCTAGTATTTCTTCCCCTATTTTTCTTATGTTTTCTAGATTAGTTTACCACTTTTATAAGATTGTTTATCGCATTGTTATTTCTAGTATTGCAATAGGTTTATTTCTAGGAATGCATGAATATTTCCTTTCTATAGATTTAATTGTTTTTACGTAAATTATTGAGGAGTGTATGAATGATTGACGACCATTGAAACACCCCCAATAGTAGAACTAGCGGACTCATCTCAAGTGGTATTGTAAGCAATCTTGTTCAAGACCCTTCGCAAGTTTACGAAGCTCCCTGGGTTGATAAATTAAATGCATGGGCATGTGACAAAAGTAGGAAAGAAGTTAACCTTGTTTGGCCCACAACATTTTGGCACCGTTTTCGGGGAAGCATCTCAACTAGATTATTTACAATACCTGGAAACCTTCCATCTGACCTTGTATGAGTTCTTCGAGAAGAAGAGGACCTGACGGTCGGTTTATAAAAACCAATCCACTAGAACCTGAGTCAGCCGAACATTCTAAATTTGAATTAGACTCGCTCGACCCACCACCAGCAATCCATTGGAGTGAGGATCCACACTTTGTGCAAAGTGCCTCCTCATCCCATCAACTTGGGGAAGAACGAATCATCATAAATCCCCTGTTTAATAGGACACCCTTAGAGGAAGCCCTATTGTGGAAAGTTGTAGAAGATCGGACGATAACACCGAGACAACCTTAGAGCCTTGACTCAGAAAGTCTTAAATGATCGTAAGGCCATAAATACTGCATTAGAGACCGCATTTCCTAAAAAAATGGCTGACAATGAAGAAGTCTCATCTGGCTTTAGTTTCTCGATTGATGAAGGAGTAGGAGATACCAAAATGAAAAACATATCCCCTGCTCACCTTTCGACCTTTAGAGGATACCCAACTGAGGACCATGACCTATTTTTATTTAAGTTTGATGTCTTATGCAGGTCTGTGGACTACAAATCTGATACGCAGAAGCTGAAACTCTTTCCTTCCACATTGGATGATGCAGCTCTACGGTGGTTCATCGGTCTAGGAGACAAACACATTGCCACTTGGGATCAAATGAAGAAGCTCTTTTTAGAGCAATACCAAGATTTTGGGAGAGCAAGAGACTCCAGAGAAGAGGTCCTGAGCATGACGCAGAAAGAAGATGAGTCTCTCGAGGAATACTGGGAGAGATTCAACTTCAATCTTCAATGATCTCCTCACATGAAACTATCTGATAAGTCCCTCAAAAGCATATTTTTGAGAGGACTTACCAATGAATCACTGGAGGCTCTTAACATGATTTCTGGAGGTGATGTCTACCAGCACGCTATGGAAGACATCCGACAACTATGCCAGAACTACTCAAGAAGGAGAGGCAAGACCACTTCTAGAACCATGAAAGTGACTGCTTCAGTCACGAAGATAGAAATAGGTAACATGCTAGAAGATTTAAAGAGCGAAATGCTCTCATCTCTAGCATTGCAGATGGATACGCTATTGTTAGAGAAAAAGAAGCAAGAAAATGAAGCAGCATTGGCTTATTTCTATCCAAAATGTAGAGGGAAGCATGCAAAGAATGCATGCCCAGAGAACAAAGTCAGAGTATGCATAGTTTGTAGGCTGAACCATAAAACTCGATTGTGCCTACAATTGCCCAGTAATCAGGAGGATGTTGAAAGCGTGGATGCCTATTTCATAGGCAATCGAAAGAGTTGGCCACAACCCCTTGCGGGGAATATGCCAACCAGAATGTCGTCATATGGGGGAGGACCATACATGCCCCAAGGCCCACCTCAACCACCTAACATGGGGTGGTGGGGGCCATCACCCTGGTCCAACGCACCCCTAGCAGCATTCTCGAACCAGCAGCCATGGATGCCATATCCATATCCTGGGCAGTAGTGGAGAGGCCACACTACGTGGAATCAGGCTCCATAGAATGTAGCACCAGCTCACCCCCAATAGAATTTATCGGTGTTGCCAGTAGTGAGACCTACGTAGCTACCCACACAACCGATGACAAATCCTAATAACAGGGTGAACCAGCCAACATACAACATGGAGGGTGAGATGTATCCGATGTACCATATTCAGCTTAGGTCTGGTAGACAGCTAGGAGTAGGAACGCCTCCATTGGTAGAAGAGGAGGAAGAGGTAGGAGAAACACCTCTTGTAGAAGAGGTGATAGAAGAAATGCTTGAGAGAGCAAAGGCTCCATTTCCCAACCGGTTGCAAGAATAGAGGAAAGTAACGCAGCTAGAGTTTGATATCTTGTCTAGCTTGAAGAACCTCACCATGACAATTCCATTATTTCAAGCCATCCGAGATGTTTCGATATATACCAAGGCGATAAGAGAGATGTGTCTAAGGAAGCCAGGATGAAGAGCAACCTAGACTATCAATGTCATGGGTAAACTAGCAGATTTGATGATGGGAAAAATGTGCCATCCTAAGTATGCAGACCCGGGCAGCTTGGTGTTGACTATAAAAATTGAGGGACATTCCCTGTCCAATACGTTGGTCGATCTCGGAGCAGCCATCAATGTAATGCCTCAGGAGACCATGCAGAGGCTACAACTCATGAACCTGAAACCCACTATGACAGTGTTGCAGCTGGTCGATCGATCGACCGTGGCACCGAAAGGAATGTTGGAAGACGTAATAGTGACAGTCAGCGCATGGGAATACCCAACCAACTTTTTAGTCTTGCAATCTAAAACTAGGTTGGGCGGTTACCCGCTCATCTTGGGAAGGCCATGGCTGGCAACAGCTGATGCTTACATCAGCTATCGGGATGGGCTGATGACCATCTCCGATGGACGAAATGTTAAAAGGTTGACTATTTCACCCCCAGCGTAGTCCATCGACTCATTAGGAGAACCCATGTTGATCGAGCATGAAAATCTTGAGCTATCCATGATCCAGTCGGTGATGACGTTGGATGAGTTGGCAGAAGAAGATGAATATGGTGCTATTGTGGAGTTCCTCCATGGGGAGTCCTCCATATCCGCACCTAGATCACCATTGGTTGGTGCCCAAGATCACCATGTTCAGCAGATACACGTCGGGCCAGGAAGAACATTGAATGTCAGTAGTGGGTTGACTCCCACACAATTGATGAAAGTAGAAGAGCTCTTGGTTAGACACCAATAGGCATTTGCATGGGATTACTCAGATATGAAGGGTATCAGCCCAGAGATCTGTACCCATCGTATATACCTCGATGATCAAGCAACTCCAAGCAGGCAACCACAGAGAAGAATGAATCTGGCAATGAAAGACATTGTCAAGGAAGAACTACAAAAACTCTTGACTATCGGATTCATCTATCCAATTTTTGATAGTGAGTGGGTATCACCGTTAGTGGTAGTCCCTAAAAAGAATGGGAAGTGGTGAATCTATGTGGACTACAGAGCGTTAAACAAAGCGACCAAGAAGGACCACTTCTCGCTCCCGTTCATTGATCAAGTCTTGGATACACTCTCCGGGAGGAAGTATTTCTCCTTCCTGGATGGATTCAGTGGATACAACCAGATCCAGATAGGAGAAGAGGATCAGGATAAGACAACGTTCACCTGCCCATGGGGAACGTTTGCCTATCGGGTATTACCTTTCGGATTATGCAACGCACCTGCCACCTTTCAAAGGGCGGTGCTTAGCATATTTTTAGACATGATGGGAGATGCGGTCAAAGTATACATGGATGACTTCACCGTCTATGGAGAAACCTTTGATGAAGCAATGACGAACTTGGAAAGAGTGCTCGAAAGAAGCAAGGAAAACAATTTGTCCCTGAGCAACGAGAAATGCTTTATGATGATGCAAGAAGGCATCGTACTGGGACACCACCTCTCCGTAGAAGGAATAAAGGTTGATAAAAGAAAAATTGAGGTCATCAGAGACCTACCCAACCCTAGAATCTAGAGAGAGGTGAGGAGTTTTCTTGGATCAGTCGGGTACTACCGACGATTTATCATCGAATTCAACAAAATTGCAAAACCACTACACACTCTATTATCTAAAGATGTGGAGTTCAATTGGATGGAAGACTACGAAGAAGCGTTTCAGTTGCTTAAAGAGAAGCGATATCCACATCGGTTTTAAGAGGACCAAATTGGGCCATACCATTCCATATCTACTGTGATGCATCCAACAATGCGATTGGAGCAGTCCTCGGATAGAAGGATGGCAAAGAATTTTATGCCATCTACTATGTCAGCAAAAACTTGGCAGGAGCCGAGCTCAACTACATGGTGACGAAGAAGGAGTTCCTTGCAGTTGTGCATGCCATAAACAAATTCTGCCATTATATCATCGGGTATAAGGTATTTGTCCACATGGACCATGTGGCCATCAGATACTTGATGAGCAAGCCGGCCATTGGTGGAAGAATTATCAGGTGGCTCTTGTTACTATAGGAATTCGACATCACAATAGTCGACAAACCAGGCAAAGACAATGTCGTAGCAGATTTTCTATCCAGATTGATATCGACAGACCATACAGTAGTGGAAGACCAGTTTTTGGATGAACATTTGTTCACCATTAGTGAGCAAATCTCATGGTACGTAGATATAGCCAATTACTTGGCCATCGAAAGAACCTCACCTGCTCTCTCTTTTCGAGAAAAGTAGGCGGTCATAGAGAAAAGTGCATCGTTCCTATGGATTGATGGCCTCTTATTCAAAATAGGATGTGACCAGATTATAAGGAGATGCGTAGCAGAATAGGAGTTCTCAGAAGTACTCAAAGCATGTCACGATGAACCATGCGGAGGACACTTTGCAGGGAAATGAACTGCCTACAAAATCCTACAGGTTGGGTACTTTTGGCCCACTCTGTTCAAGGATGCGGCTGCGTACGCCGACAAGTGCGATGAATGCCAAAGAATGGGTAGACCAACCCATCGAGATGAAATGCCCCTCCAGCCTCGGGTACACCTGGAACCCTTCGATAAGTGGGGCATGGACTTCGTGGGACCAATTAATCCACCTTCAATAGGGAGGAGGTTTATTTTGGTCTGTACAGATTACGTCACCAAATGGGTTGAAGTTCAAGCGTTGAGAGATTCAAAAGAAAGAACAGTCACCGATTTCTTATTTGCCCACATTTTTACATGATTTGGGGTCCCTAGAGAGATAACAATAGACCAAGGGCCTCAATTTACCTCCAAGTTGATCAAGGAGCTGATGGAGCAATACAGAGTTTGGCACAATAAAACTACACCCTACCATCCGCAGGAAAATGGGCAAGTGGAAGTGACGAACAGAGAAATAGAGAACATCCTGATGAAGACCATGCAGCAACATAGAAAATATTGGGCTACACGGTTGTCGAAGGCAGTCTGGGCGTATAATACCACGTGGAAATCCACCACAGGCTTCACACCCTTCCAACTGGTCTATGGGAAGAGTGCGATGATGCCCATTGAATTTGAAATCAAGACATTGAGGACGGCTTCAGAATTGAACTTGAGCTTGGATGACGCTCAAAAAGAAAGGATTCGGTAGCTAGATCAGTTGGATGAAATCCGAATGGACGCTTTGCAGAGAACGGAAATCATACAAAAGCAAAGAAAGTGGTGGCATGATCACCACATTAAACTGAAGCAGTTCCAAGAAGGAGAATGGGTGTTGTTGTACGATTCTCGGTTCTAGGAAAGAAAAGGTAAATTAATGCAAATATGGATGGGACCGTATGAGGTGGTAGAGCTCATCAAGAATGGGGTAGTGCACGTTAGAACAATTGATGGTAGCAACACTATGTTAACGGTCAATGGCCATCGATTGTGCCCCTATAACACATCCAAAACCTTATAGGTGGAATCTAGAATAGACGTGGGGGAGACCCCATCTTGTTAGATCTGGACCAAACTCTTAATAGGCGAAATGGTGGGCATGGAGGTGCTCACCAAAATTAGTTAATTTAGTTTTTTTCTTACGGTGTGTTTTGTAGGGATGACGCCCGCATGCAAGCTATAGGCATCCTAATCTAGGGCCTAACAGGCATGAAATGCATCTAACTACCTTTATTTTTCTTTCTTTTCATTTGCTTTTTGTAGGTGGAGGACCTGACAGCATGAGGAATAGGTATCTGGGAAACTAGGCCTGATTCGGCTCAGCATTCCGACACCGACACTCGTAGGTAGAAGTTGAGGCAGCGTGAAGCGAGACTGAGAAGGCTTGATCACCCTTTCCCAGTCAATCACAACATGATTGCCAAGAATAAAGTGCCTTCCACATCGAGAAGGCATAGAAGAAGGTGCCTTCCTTATAAAGAAGGTGCCCAGCCAGAATAAGGCGCCTTCCTTATGAAGAAGGCACCCTGCTAGAATAAGGCACCTTCCTTATGAAGAAGGTGCCCACCAGAAGAAGGTGCCTTCCTTATAAAGAAGGCACACAAAAAAAAAAAAAAAAAGTAGGCGCCTTCCACATGGGAAGGCGTCACAAAAAAAAAAAGAGGCGCCTTCCACATCGGAAGGTGACATACAAACCGAGGTGCCTTCCACCCCAGGAAGGCATAGGTATACAGCAATGTCTTCCACCCTAGGAAGGCATAGGTATTCAGCAGCCTTCCACATCAAGAAGGCGCACCCATTTAGAAGCACCTTCCGTAGCAGGAAGGCGCCATCATCAAAAGGGTGCCTTCCACCATCAAAAGGCACATCCATTCAAAGAGCATCGACAACATCGAGAAGGCACCATATAAGCGCCTTCCACATTGAGAAGGCACCACATAAGCACCTTCCACATTGGGAAGGTACCAAAGAGTGCCTTTTGTATACACACTTAAGTCTCACGGATGCCTCGATCGGAATGAAATCACCACATGAATGAGCGGCATCAGATTACCACCATCGCCCATGTGATGGAAATCTACCCTAATAAAAAAATCTTAGAGAATTATGGGGCGAGATCAGTGCGCACGTTCCAAATATGATGGATAGATAGTTTTTTGAGCAAATCGAGAGTCTATCTTCAGCACCAACCATCAAACAACTCAGCACCAAAGTCTAGCGTAATCCGCATAAATGAAATACCCCTCCCCCATGTCACAAATCAGTGAATCAACGCTCTTCATGATGCATGAAACACCAAATAAGGTACGCGCATACTAACTCAAATATTTATATAATTATTCATAAATTATGCAGTATCAAAAAAATATTGTCGTCATAAAAATCATATACCCCCATGGCTGAAACCACGTGCCAATGATATGGCTCGAAAGGCGTACCCTAGAATTAAATGCTAAGGTTAGGCGCCTTCCCTATAAGAAGGCGCCTTCCTGAAGAAGTAAGGATAGAAAAAAAAAGCGTAGCAGTAAGGGAAGGCGCCATGGGAGGAAGGTCGAAGAATCATGCGGTGAAAAAGAATGAGCCGAGTGATACGGAAGGAATCAGGGGGACGGTAAAAACATAGTTCGAGGTCGAGGGATGGTTCGAATATTGTACCCTGGTCAGTCAGGGCTAGGATATGGAGGCAGCCAAGGAATTCGTTGCCTCCTTGAGGGGCGACGTAGCTCAGGTGCGAGGGGTAGAAATTTTGGTCACCCTCGAATACATCTCGTAGGCGACTGGATTGCCCCTCACAGGTGAATGCATATACAAAGGCGGACTGCTGAAGCCGTACGTCGAAGTGCTGCTACCAGGAGAAAATGTGTAGATAGATAAGGAAGGGCTACCCAAAAGCAGCCTTCCCATGAATCTATGGAAGATATTCGAGCAGGTTGCTCGATTCTTTACATGCACCGGGAAGTATACCCATTTGCACACTAACCATGTGCAGTTTCTGAATCACCTGGTGCATGGAAGGAAGTTGAACGTGCCCTTCTACCTAGAAAATGCCTTGAAGGAAGAAGCGGCTAGGTACCAGAAGGGAGCACCATCTACCTTGGCCCACCATGGGCTGATATCAACATTGGTCCGCCATGCAGAAGCATAGAGGTAGAACCTCGATGTAGAGGGAGATGGCGGCCAAGAAAGGCAACAGGATGTTGTTGCCAAAATAGGGCAAGAAGAGGGAAGCCCTATAGAGGATATGGCAAGTATCGAGCAATTGGCATTGCCCGATTTCATGGAAGAAAGAGGGCATTCACCAGTGCTTGAATGCATAGAGGAAAGAGGGCATTCCCTAGTGCTCGAGTATGAAGAGGAAGGAGCACCACTTATTAGCAGTGAGGCCGAGTTCTAGCCACCAGAACCAGTCCCTAGGAGGAAACGCCTGCGGTGACTCCTCCTCGACAGAAGAAGAAGAGAATGACCCGAAAGTCGACATTGCAGCCCAAACCCTCCGAGAATTGACAAACCAGAGCCCACAAGATGCAGGGACTTTCGGGAGCAATGATCAGGTCGACGCAGCCTTGGAGGAAGCATTGGAGTGGCAGACCAATTTTTGGATGGCCCAAAAATTTTGGAGGACTACCAGAATGAGCATAGAGGGGAATTGGAAGAATGAGAAAGATGAATCACCCAGCTCGAGCAGCTGGTCTAGTAGTTGCGGGAGGAGAACCAACAACTCCAGGATAGGGGAACAGAAAGAAGGGATGCATCGACCCAAACTGACTAGGCAATAGAGGTCTCGATGAATTCTCCCACATCTGTAGAATGAGTATTCTCTTCGAGAGAATTTTGATCGGACGCCCGACAGAGCAGCCCGAGGTAGGGGAGAATTCCTCTATTTTTGGGAGTGAAGGGGAAAGAAGTCCCACAACACCCCTATCATCGACCTGAGTGATACAGAGTAGGACGAGGACCAACAATAGTAGACAGGACCGGGGATAAGGAAGAACTCCCTGGACCTAAGGAAGAAAGAGAAGAACCTGAGGGGTCGACACAGGACAGATAGGGGGCGAAGAAGCACCCCCAGGGATGGCAACACAGGTCCCCCTAGAGTGAAGAGAATGCTCCAGGGACCGCAGAGCAGGCCCCTCGGAGCGAGAAGATGTCCGCCAGGGAGAAAGGGAAAACCCCTATTCGAGCCATCACATTTTCTGTAGAGGCCAAAGGAAAAGGGCCCAGGATGGCTCGAAAGAAGGTGAAGGTGACCTTCGTCGAGCTAGAAGAAGATGAGTGGGATATGCAGCCATTCGTAGAGAGGCAAAAATAGTTCGAACGGCTGCTCAAAGAGATGACAGCAGCTAAGGAGACCAGGAAGGCAACCTCGAGGATGCAGGGGGACTCTGGTATCTACATCAATCCGATAGAGGACAGCCAGTTCTAGGAGATTTATGGGTCATCCCGAGGATGACCCTCCAAGATAAGAAGGTATTTTGAATGATGGGGGGTATATGGCCCCGAATTGGAAGCCATTGCCATTGCAAAGGAGAACGCAGGGCTTACTCCTGAAGCAGCCCGATTGTACAAAGCCCAAGTAGTTCATCTCAAGAGGGATAATTTAGATATCCCTCTTGTAGTGGTCAGACCTCTGGACGTTGACCTATGGCAAGCTGTAGAAGCTACATTTTAGGTAGCAGAGATGACGCTGGCTAGATCACCTCCGATAGCGGCCAGGATGAGGAAAGCAAAGTCGACAGTAGCACCCATAGCCCCGCATAGAAAAAGAGGAGCCACACCTCCAGATGCCAGTGCGTAGAAGAGGCAGACACGGGCCGTAGGTACAGTCGGATCCACCAAGAAATGACAATGATGAGGGGTCAACAGGGCTACCTACAGTTTTGATGCCATGAGGGCATGGCATATGTTAGGCGTGGGGGGATGATGAGCATCAGAAATGCTCATATTTTGTATACATTTTCTTGATTATTATGCGGTTGTATAATAAGGATTGCATATGTTTATGAATGATTATATAATTATTTGATGAAATTATGCATGTTATCTAATTCATGTGTTTTCAGTGTGTTTTTGTGGAATTGTAGTTGATTTAGTCAGATTTGGATCAGTCGAGGTCTTTTCATGGACCTGGCACTTTGTTTCTTTCGGAATCAACGCAGAGAAGGTAGGTGCCTTCCTCTTCCAGGAAGGCACCAAGCGTAAGTAGGTGCCTTCCTCTTCTAGGAAGGTGCCAAGGAAAGACAAGTGCCTTCCTCTCCCAGGAAGGTGCCAATAGAAGGCCAGCGCCTTCCTCTTCTAGGAAGGCACCAAAGGAAAATAAGCGCCTTCCTCTCATAGGAAGGTGCCACTAGAAGGCAAGCGCCTTCCTCTCATAAGGAAGGCATCGATAGGAAGGCGCCACTAGAAGGCAAGCGCCTTCCTCTCACAGGAAGGCACCAATAGAAGATAAGCGCCTTCCTCTTCCAGGAAGGCGCCAATGGTAGTAAGGCACCTTCCGCATAGAGAAGGCGCCCGACATACTTAGGCACCTTCCTCATAGGGAAGGTGCCCCTGTTCTTCGCCCGTTGACTAGACAAGCATGACGTGGACAACGAGATGCTGGTGCAGTTCCAACTCTACGTCATGTAGAGTTAAATTGGGGATCACACCGATGTATGAGAATGTCCTACCAATGCCAGGTGAAGCACAAACCAATCAGTGAACACGCCACCATTAGAAATGAATGCCAGTTTTAGCAGACGTCGATCACATTTACCAGATTGTCTTAGTTTAGTCTGGAATGAATCGATTGTTATAACTTCTTTGTAACAGAAGATCTGTGGGTGTGCTATATAAACACATGCAGACCTCTCTGAGGATATATAGAATATTTTGATAGTAAATGTAGAGAGATATACAGAAGAAGCATTGTAATACTTTGATAATTATAATACGGTTCTAAGAGTTTCTAAGTGCATGTTCGGCTGGGAGGAAGGCTGCTTGGAGCACAGGCCCACTCCAAGCAGGTATTTCTTCCCCTATTTTTCCTATGTTTTCTAGATTAGTTTACCACTTTTATAAGATTGTTTATCGCATTGTTATTTCTAGTATTGCAATAGGTTTATTTCTAGGAATGCATGAATATTTCCTTTCTGTAGATTTAATTGTTTTTACGTAAATTATTGAGGAGTGTATGAATGATTGACGACCGTTGAAACACCCCCAATAGTAGAACTAGCAGACTCATCTCAAGTGGTATTGTAAGCAATCTTGTTCAAGACCCTTCGCAAGTTTACAGAAGCTCCCTGGGTTGATAAATTAAATGCACGGGCATGTGACAAAAGTAGGAAAGAAGTTAACCTTGTTTGGCCCGCAACACTCTATCTCCTTGATTGTGTTCCTTTGGCAGCATTGCATGGTTTTTAGGTGAAAATATTTGGTGTTTCTATCCCTCTTGCTTAGCCAAACCATTTGGGATATAAGCATCCAATATGTTTCTTCTTTAGTGCTTAATTTATTGAGCTTCCAAATAAAGTCATTTCTTACATCTTCTTGCCATGGTTGAGGAGGATGATCCTCAATTAATGTTTCTAGTTGCTCTAGTTGTTACATCAACTACTTCTTGTCTAGTATGACTCTTGCTTTTTCTGCAAACCATTTTTATCACATGCTTCAATTTTTGAAATTTGCTTTTCCACTTTTTTTGGGGTTGGTGGATTGGACATGTTGGTTCCAAGTACTTTCCACAAGTTCACTAAAATATTTTTCTATTGCCCATTCAGAGTTGTATTTAAAAGGAATTTTTTGGGGTTGTAGGCTTTGGTTGTTATCCAAGAGAATTGACTTATGATATGAGATAGAGTTTTGAATGATGTGACTAGAAGTAATGGGAAAGTATGTTAGGAGAATTTCACTGATAAAAAATCTATCCAATATTTTTACAATATAGTTTACCCCTGCTCTTCTATTGCTCCAAGTGTATTTTCCTTTGGTCAATTGAATGTCTTGTAAGCTTTCATCTGCCATAATTTGATTGAGAAGATTTTTATTTGGAGCCCTTGCTAAACTTCCCCCAACCTTATCCCAGTGGTAGAGAATCATGTTGATATGTCCTCTCAGTGTTTTGTTGTCAAACTTCTCATTGTCTAGCCATTGTGCTAAGTTTTGTCATGCTTCTCTTTTTTGTATAGGATGATTTAGACCATAAAAATTTACTACGACTACACTAGTTCCATCTAGTAAGATGAATTTTGTACCTATCTAGTTATTGTGCTTATGTTGTAATAAAAAACTAATTATTGAGGGTCCCAAGCCACATCCAGTCCCCTTGAAGCTCCCACAGAATCAACAATTATCAATTTTGATTGTACCCATATCTTTTTTCGTTTTGTAGTCAGTTTTGCCTCTATTATTTTTTTTTCAAAATACAGACTATTGTTGGTTTTTGCTCCTGAATTAGAACTTTGAGATAGCTTTTTTCATAGGAATTCCCAATCCCCTACAATTTCATGACATAATCTTCATTTTTTGGATTGCTTCTTATTTTTTAAGAAGCTCTCCTCAATTCTGACCTACATTTTGGATTGCAAGTTTTTCTATGCTTGCTCATTTTTTAGTTGTTGGTTCGATTTTCTTCCCTTAGTTGTAGATCATGTGGTTGGAAAACCCTCGAGAATCACTATTTCCTCCACTTGTTTTCTTCTACCTCTTCCTCTATGTTCCCATTAGTTTCTTCTCTAGTTGTTGTGTTCTTTGGTGTATTTCATAAGATCTCTGGTGAGTTGTTAGCTTCAATTGTAGGTATCTTATCTTTACCTTTATGATCCATTGCATCTAAAGAGGTGATTTATTTTCTTGTTCATTAAGACTTGCAAATTTATTTTTGTGCTGAAAGCTTTTTTGATCTTGTAGTTGAGGTTGTCGATTCTTGCTTCTTAATCTACATGGTTTCCTTTTGACTTTCTGGAATCCTAGTGCTTCCTTTTTTGTTTTATGTGCTTGTTTGATTGGCAATTTTTGGGAGAAATGCCCATGCTCATGGCAATTTATACACTTGAATGGTATATGCTCATAGTCCAGGGATTTTTTATGTATCCAATAAAATACCTTTATTCCCATATGCTCAAGCTAGAAAAGGAATATTAATGCAATAATTAAAGATTAATTATTTTTTTGATAAGTTAAAAATTTATATTAAAGAGGGCATTTGAAAGGTGCCCTAATGCCTTAGTACATTATCTGGAGAAAAGGATGCACTATCCTCAAAAAACAACAATTCATCCTTGCAAACCTAAAAACGTAAAGGAAGACATAGACAAACCAAAAGGAAACCAAGAAAATCCCAAATAGGATAGAAACGTAAGACCACAGAAGAGCAGCCAGTTAGGCAATTACTGATTCATTGATGTCATCCTTCTTGACATCCTTAGTAGTATCCTTAGGGATGTGCCTGAATACATCCTTTATGATTTCCATGACATCATCATCCTTGACCTTCAGTTTGGCTTCAGTGGTAGACTTAGCAGGAGTATCCTCTACGGAGCTTTCATAGAAGAACAAGAGATTCAGAGCATTCCTTTGCTCTTTCAATTTTGTAATAGCCCCTATAATTGCAACCATGGTGTTCTCCAAATGACCAATCATCATAGTGGTGATCTTGATTACGTATTCTTGGAGAATATTCTTCGTAGGATCGTTTGATTCATCTTCAAGGCATTGTGAGCTTCTTTCCTTGATTTTGGACTTCCTTATTCTTAAGGCATTGTGAGCTTCTCATTGGAGTAGCCTCAGCCTTGTCCTTTTTATGAGCAACTTAGCATCCTGGTGGTCTTCATGTATATTCTTCCTTTTGGAGTCACAAACCCTAGATATAAGAGTGTAGGATGTATCCTCCTTCGTGTTCTTAGCTTAATGATCCTTAACTGGTGCTTCCTCAACCATTTATTGCTCCTATCTAGCCACGATCTCTTCACTATAAAATATTTGAAAGCTTTAAGGTATGATTTTGGTAAAAGAGATTGGTTAATAAGTGTCATAGTATTCATCATATATGTCCAAAAATGCATCATCCATTGCCAAGCCATAAGATGACCCAATATTCCCTCGGTGGGCCCTCATAACCCACTAGTTGGTAATTTTCTCCTTAGACCAAGTGGGCAACTATTCCTTCATTTTTCCAAACAAGCTCGAAGGAGGAATCTGGTGCTTGTGAACTACAGGGTTATATTCAACCTTCATTTCATAAAAATTATGCCATGGTAGGAACATCATCATCTACTTAATGTACCATTCAAGATCATATCCCTCTATATTATTTCACTGTTGCTCAATATTCATCCAGGGGAAACAATGAAAACTTTTAGCTTTAATCAATGCTTCGAACCAACCCAAAGGCTCATACTTCCACCCCTGAGGGAACTCCACCATATCCATGTTGTAGAGAGCTTCATTAATCAACTTGTTCTGGCCAACCTGGTTTACTTCAATACCGTCGAAGTAAAATGGCATGGTGCATGTAGTCTTCTTTCCTCATCCCGCACCATAGATGTCATTGATGAAGTCATTCTGGTGGACAACTTCCATCACAAAAATATGCTCGATAGTAAAATACGAAGGAGAAACGACTTTCCAGTGAAGTCAAAAATTTGTACCATGATGCCTTGCATCAACAAGAAAATATCTCCTTTCTCATTCGCAATGATATCCTCCCTCATCGCCCTTGGCACTCTCCACATGTTTCGAAAATAGCAAGCCCAAAAACATGCAATTAAAATTATAAAATGACTCCTTCTTGGACAAGCTTGGAGTCCACAAATAAACTAGCAGCTTCCTGTCTGCCTCATCAACCTGTTTGACTGCTATGAAAGAAAAATATTGATGCATGTGGAAGAAGAAATACCAGGCCAAAAATTAAGTGTGCCTGAATGATACTGCTCCTTCGCTCTATATCTTCTCCAACTGGGTATACATCTCTCGAGCCACGTAATCCATCCAATCAAAGAAAATTGGGTTTGTGTTTGCTTGCATTATTGTTGGGCATAAAATTTCACCTGTGAAATACACTGTACCAGCAATGCCTACCATTTATACACTATGGAGTCGATAGGAAGACCAAACACCCAAGCCAACATGGAAAACATGTCAAGACTTTTAAACTCTGTCAAATGCTTTGACAAAGTCAACAACTCTCTAAACGGTGGTGCAATGGCACAGTTGATGGGTACCTCTCCTCCTGCTCCTTGAGATTTAATTTTTTGAACATGACATCCAAGGAAGGCTTCACCCCACAAGCAAATGTCTCTCTAGCTGCGCTGGGTGAAATGGTGAATAATTTATCTCCCTTCATATTTAGGATAGCCCTTGTGGAAGGATTGTAAAATTTTGAAATCGCCATCACCAGCTCAAGGCAAGGGTGAACAGGTGTACATAGGTACCAGGAAATATGTGCATGATAGGCAAAATTTAATGGGCTTTCTGGTGTCAAACCTTGCCTGGAAACAACTTCCACATCCTGGCATAATTTTTCCATGCCCTTATTTGAAATATCACAATCTCCAATCTGAACTAGTGCATCATAATACAAATAAAACTCTATATTTTTATCATGTCTAGTTTTTTTAGTTTTTTGCCTCCTTTCAATTTCTTTGGCTCAACAACTTTTGTTGACTCTGTAGTTTTCTCTTCCATCTTCGTACAATCAGATTTTTTGCTACAATATGATAATTCTACAACAAAGCAGCAATTCGGGGCAACTTAATGCTAATCCGAAAATGCTCCTGAAAAATAATCTCAATCTCTCTTTAATTGCAAGCTTCTGGTTTGCTATATTTAAAACTTTTTCTCCCAACTACCCAATCAAATGCAAGTGGCACGCTTTTTATGAAGTCGAGTGAACATGCTCCCTTGGTTCTCTCACCTGACACAGTTTTTCATGATGTCTTAACTGCCAATAATACCCTCGCATTGTAAATATTCCTCGAACTTCGTACTTAGCTACTTTTTATCTTGGAGGGTGCAATTTGGGTATTTAATGGCTCATATTGGGAATATTAAATGCCACGTGGAAATGATGGACGCTTTCAAGGGTGAAAACTATTAACTTCGTTGTAGAAAACATCTTTTGAGGGTTTCATCGACGAAATTAACTCAATTCCATGCATCCAACTAAAGTCTGCTCCAAATTTAAATACTGTCGATAAAAAAAATTAATTGAGAGTGTCTACTTTGCCAAAAATACTTACGTAATTGGCAGCTTCCTTTGACTGGTGCTCTAAAAATACTCTTCCTTTCTTGCTTGGTGAAATTACATGCTTGGCAACCCCTTTTAAAATAATTTATCTTTTTTAATTTCATCCAAAAAAAGTTTATTACTAAAAATTAAGCTTTAAGATATACCCAGGTGTTGTAGGTGAGTTGGAGAGGAGAGGGAAATCCTCCAAGGGAGGTCCTAGGTTCAAATCTCCACCCCACCAAAAATTTGAATTGGTTACCCGAAATCCAATTGATAATGTTGGTGCAGACAGGTCCGAGTGCGACTCCCAGGTGACTGTTGGTGTAGAACCCCCTGGTCATGGTCTCTCAGACCAAGGCGACCCCACAAGGGATTTTTTGCTTAAAAAAATCAAGCTTTAACTAAGAGTGCTTTGCTGAAAAAACAAAGCAAAATTAATTTTGCCCCCTTCCCTATCAAAAATAATCTTACCACTTGGAGTTCTTGAAAAAGCATGTGATTTTTTATATTTTCTTGCAGTTTCACTCCAAAAATGTCTTTGGGGAAATAAATGAGGATTTCGCCTCGAAAATAGAAAAAACATAACAAATTTTCTTTTTACGGGTGAAAATAAAAGTCTTCATCTTTTAATTTTTCTTTACCTTTTTGCTTTTCTCTTATCCCTTTTTTATCTTTTATCTCCTTTTTTGGCAATTAAAAATAGGGGTGCTTTTAAAGCAAATCATGCCTATGGACAAATTTTAAAATTTAAATGATTCGGACGGATGCGACAAGCAATAGTTTTTCGACGATCGACGAAATTAATGGAGTGTCGCTTGGTTTGACCATGGCGACAACTTGCGAGAAGGGAGGTTAAACCATGTCGTGCACTCAGATGTCATGGCTAGTGCACTTATATCCCATGCAAAACCAGATGGAGTGAAAATATTGGTCTCGGTCAGTCAGACTACCGAGACAAATGGCAGTATTGAGGGGGAAGCCACCCAAGGGAAACCCTTCATCGATGGAGGAACCTGCGGACTACCCTCATTTGTAGATCTGTTGTAGAAGAAGCAAAGAACAAAATTGAGTGTGGAAAGCAAATTTTTCACCCAAGTATGGGATGTTTTATGCCCCAAAAGTCTCATGGCAGGATATGCATCCTGCAATACTTACTCCCTGGTGGGGAAGTTTATAGGAGGTCACCCAGACATGGATGTTATTTGCAGATGGGAAGCATCCAAGTGGAAGACTCTGGGAAGCATGGAGCTGTTGGTAATGACTCGAGGCTTCTTTATGATTCAACTCAATACCCAAGAATATGGCGAGCGCATCCTGTCTAGAGGACCATGGTTTTTTAGGAGACGAAGCCTATTCTTGAAGAAGTGGTAGTCGAACTTCGACCCAAATTCTTAGAACATCAACTACACCCTGATTTGGGTATGTCTTTCAAACCTTCCAGCTCATTTTTCTATGAAGACACCCTTCAATGCCTAGCCAAGGCCATTGGGGACATAGTGGCTATCGACCTAGCCACTTGAACAAGGACATGCTTAACCCAGGCATGCATTTGTGTCAATGTGAACCTGGAAAGCCAACTCCCAGAGTACCTGAACCTCATATATGGTGATTTCGAATGGAGGTAGCTACTAATTTATGATAACAAGTCGACATACTTCCCAGATTTCTAGATGCAAGGTCATTTGCAATCCCAATGCCCTAAGCTCAAAAACCCTAATACAAGCAACTAGGCCATGGATCGATTGGAGCAAATACCAAGGTGATTTGTAGAAAATTGCACAACGACCACCATATTCCAAGCCTGATTGTAGCCAAATGCGCAATCTCAAAAGGTAGATGCTTCTGTCTCTACTACTAATAAATTTGATGTTCTTAAAGACTCTGGTCTTACTGAGGAAGTGGAGGAAAGGGAAATCCCTGTTAAATCTGACCTGAAGCCTAACATCGAGCCCCACCAAGGCCCTATGCCCAGCCCTGCCCACTAGGTGACCTTGGTTGCCCCTCCTCTGAGGCATTCACCTCGTTCGTATCCCATCCATTCTCCCCGAATCCCTCCCCTAAAGTCCCTCGCATCACTGTCCTCCCCTATGCAACCCTTTCCCCCCTTGAAGTCGGAGGTCCCAACCTTAACAACCTTCTATGACATAGTCAATTTTGACAGCGATGATCTCGATCAACCTTCCCCTAATCAATGGAGCCCTAAGCAAACTCGTAGTTTCAAGAAATCCCAGATGGATGTTGGAGGAGACAATAAAAAAGGCAGACCTTCGGATCTTGAAAGAAGGAACCGCAATACAGCGGAATACATAGCCAACAAGACTCAGAAAAATCTATTCCATGAGAATGGAAATAGTATCAAGGAGGAAACTCGAATACCTAAAACCCCGACACAACAAGGAAAAGGGGGCAAAATATTCCCTAAAAATTCTAAATGAGAGTCCTCTCCTAGAATGCGATGGGGATGAATGGAGCAGTCGAGTAGATATTGGCTGTAACCATGAGGAGAGAACATAACCCAACTATTTTCCTCATTCAGGAAACTAAACTTAATGAGGATCTGTCTACCAAAGTCACTAAAAATATTTGGAAAAACTATGATTTTGTCCATATCCCGGCCTTCGATTCGTCAGGTGATCTTATGTGCCTTGGGAACCCTACTAATCTATAAGGCAGCATCATCTCTGGATAGGATAGGTTACGTAATATGTTGTTCCATGACCTCAGTTCCCAGGTTTCATGGGTTATGACCAATGTGTATGCCCCTAACTCTTCCTAGGGTAGAAAGGCATTGTGGAACATGTTAACCCAGATGAGGTAAGCTTTCGGAGACATCTCATGGATCTTAGCAGGGGATGTTAACTTGATGAGTGCCAAGATAATCCCCAGGAGGAGGACCACAGTGATCGCTAGGAATACTACATGGCTCAGGACATGCTGCGTATAGTTTGTCTCAACCGCATCAATGACGTTGTCGGGCATTTTAAGACAGCAACAAACGTTCTTCGTGAAGGTGGCAATCTCATGTCAAGCACCATTGAAGAGCTCAGGAGACTTCTTGCCATCTTGGAGACCCTCCTACCCAGTGGAGACAACAATAAGCAAGAGGGGAATAACAAAACCCAGAAGTCTAGGATGTGAGCTAGATGATGGGTCAAGAGCCAGGGGCTGCTGTTTTTTGTTTCTGTAACATTTTGTGGCTCTTTGTTTCTGTTTGTTTCATGAAGGTCACCTTCGAGGGGGCCATTAGGACTTTTTTGGTTGTTTTGTTTCCTTTTGGGTATAACCCTGATTTGGGACTATGGACTGTTCAGACATAGCTAAACCTAATGTAAAAAGGGTCGGGTCCCTTCAACCTGTAAAGTAAAAAAATTTACTTTTACCTACCAAAAAAAATTAAAATTTTCTTTACCTCTAATATTAATTGCCAAAGAATTATATTTTTTTCCTTTTTAATGATTTTCACCCAACATATGACTGAAAATCCCCTTATTTATTTATTTATTTTTTAAAACAAAACATTTTCAGGGCGAAAACATTTTGTTTTAGTAAAGACATGATTTCGGGGTGAAAACACTTGCTTGAGATAGAATTAAATTCTCTCGGTGAAAACATTTCATCCATTTTTATATATATATATATATATATATATATATATATATCATTTTAAAAATACTTAACTCAAGAGTAAAATAACATAGAAAAATTATGTACATATATACATACTTGATCGAAATTTTGTCATTGATGATAGGCCTTCAAATGAAGATCATTTACTGGAATCGGCAACACACGACCATCCATATCCTTTAAATAAAATGAGTTGACCTGATTCACACCTGAAATCTGGAATGGGCCCTCCCATATCGCTTCAAACTTGTGATGCTTGCCAGGCTTAGCCTTGTTTTCATTCCATTTTAGCACTAGATCACCTACCTCGAATGATTTTTCGGAAGTTTTCTTGCCAAACCATTTTTGTGTCATCCGGGCATGTTCCATGAAGGCATTGTATGATTTCTCCCTCTCTTCCTCCAACTGTAAAAGTTGAGCCAATCTCGTGCTCATGGGATCAGATTCATCGTCTTCACCATCCAATAAGTGCCATGATTGAAGGACCGACAATTCAATATGAATGGGCAAGACTGCTTCTTTATCGTATACCAAGGAATAGGGGGATGTCTTGATGGATTTTTTCATAGAGATGTGATCGACCCATAATGCTTGGTTCAGGAGCAAGTGCCAACTGTGCTTATTATCTCCCAGGGTCCTTTTCAAAATTCTCAGCAAATTCTTGTTTGTAGATTCGGCCAAGCCATTCCCCTATGGATAGTAATTAGATGATATTTTTAAATAAATCCTGTACTTACCCATGAATTTTTTGATCTTGGCACCGATGAAGGGAGTTCCATTATCCGTTATGATCGCATTCGGTATACCAAAATGAGTGATTAAACCTTCAAGGAAAGAGATAATTGTTGTCTGGTCCACCTTCTTGGTCGAGATTGCTTCTGACCATCGGGTGAAATAGTCGGTTGCATTTAGGATGTATTTGTGTCCGATAGAGGAATTGGGATCAATGACCCCAATAAAGTCTAAGCCCCATTGTTGAAATGGTGCTTCTACTTGAATCGGATGAAGGGGCAATGATGCATTCTTGCTTCTACCAATATATCTTTGGTACTTGTCACAACTTTGACTGACTTTGAAAGCATCTGCAAAGAGAGTGGGCCAAAAATAACCTTCTTTGATGATCTTCAATGCCATTGGCCTACCTGTATAATGGCCTCCTGATAAACCAAAGTGAAACTCCTCCAGGATTCTTTGTTTCTCTGATTCTCGGATGCACCTGAGAAGAACTCCATCAATATTCTTATGGAACAATCCATTTGGCATCATCACGTACCTAAGGGCCTGAAGTCTGAATCTCCTTCTCTGTGAGGCATTAAAATGTGAAGGACACCTTCCTGAATGGAAATATTCGACAAGGTCCTCTGTCCAATCATGATCACTTGTAGAGCGATTAGTGAAATTACTTTTGCTTATTGAATCCTCAAGTTGGCAAACCATGGACTCGTAATACAATGCTCGACCTCAAACTAGCTTGGTTGGTTGAATTTCAATGTCATACTCCTAGATTTTGGAAACCCAACCAACCCTCTTGTCTCCAAGCTCTCCTTGAATGATGAAACTCTGGACATCTGGGTGAACAACATAAACTATTATTTTGCTCTGAGAAACAAAATGCCAAAACTTCTTCAAGGATTTCATCACCACATACACTTGCTTTTCAATGAAATTATATTTTTCTTCATGCGGTTGGATGACTTGGCTTAAGAAAGCAATCGGCCGCTCATCTCCATCATCTCCCTTCTGCGTAAGAATCTTTGCATAACTCTCTTGTTCACCAATGGCATATAGGATAAAATATTTTGAATAATCAGGGTTCACCATAACCGGGGCTTGAGCAATTCTTTCTTTGATTTCCTTGAATGCTTGCTTCCTCTACTCAGTCCATTTGAACTCAACATTTTTCTTTAACAGCTCAATCATCAACTTTACCACTTGGGAAAAATCTGCAATGAACTTTCAAATAAATTTTATCTGCCTAAATAATGACTACAAATCCTTCTTATTAGTTGGTAATAGAAGCTTCAGGAGAGCCTCAGCTCTAGCTGGGTCTATAGCCAAACCTTTCTTCGAAATAACATGGCCTAAGAGCTTTCCTTCTTTTATCGTGAAGATGGACTTCTTCGGGTTGATGGATATTCTAAACTCCTGGTACTTCTCGAACACTTGTCTCAAATGTAGACTATGCTCCTCCCTATTGTGAGAGAAGACAATCATGTCATCCAAATAAATCACAATAACGTGATTTAACAACTCACTGAAAGCTACGTCCATCACTCTCTAAAAAGTTGCTCCAACGTTCGAGAGACCAAATGACATTCGTTGATAAGAAAATGTTCCCTATTTCATGGTGAATATCATTTTATATTGGTCTTCATCCTTGATCCAAATTTGGTTATAGCTAGAGAATCCATCTAACAAAGAGAATATTTGAGCACCAACAACTACATGAAGAATTTGATCAATTTGAGGTAGTGGATAGTGATCCTTCAGAGATGCCTCTGCTTTAAATTTTAAAAATCCATGCACAGGTGAATATCTCCATTCTTCTTCCTCACGAGGACCAGATTTGCTACCCAGGTAGAGTGCTTAATCGAGTAGATGATTTTGGCTTCTAGTATTTTTAGCAGCTCTACTTTCATCAAGGTTTCAATCTTGGGATTGATCGGTCTCTACTTTTGCCTTAAGGGTTTCACTCCTTCCTACAATTCAATGGTATGTTGGATCACATATTTATTGTAGCCTTTCAAATCTTGGTAGCTCCAAGCGACAATGTTTGGGTACTCATGGCACAGTTCCTTGATCTGCTCTAACTCTTCTTGAGTGCAATCGGTGCCAACTTTGATCGACTTCTCGGGTCCCAACTATAGTTCAGTGTACTCCTTTTCATCCACTTTGATCTTATGCTTTTTTTCTCTATCATTTTGATCAAAGAGACTCTTAAGTGTAATCAATCCTTTTGGGATATGATTATTCTACAGTTGGATCAATCCCTCAGCTTCTTCCTCATCAAGTATTCTTTCTTCCACATTACTAGCTTCTCTTATCAAGAAATTTATAATCTATTCATCACTATCAAACACTTTCTAGAAGATATTTTTTTCAGGGACTGAAGGTCTATAAACTAACCTCATAGTCTTGGGCTTTCTCACCACATGCTCAACTGGAGAAAAATTAGCACCAAGGGATGCTAAGAGATTGGTATGCTTGTTCTGCTCCCATGAGATTGCTTGGATGTTCAATGTTGTATAAGCCTCAAATAGATCCCAAAATTTGTTATAGTACACCTTCAGGTAATGTTGCTTGGAAACACACTTACTGGTTACTTGGTTGACGATTAGCTTAGAATCTCCAAAAATCTGCAGTTGTTTGATCCCGAGCTTCTCGACCTTTTTTAAGCCTAGGTAGAGTGCTTCATACTCAATGGCATTATTGGTACAACTCTAGGTCAATCGGTACGAATAAGTCTTTTGTATGCCATAGGGAGAAATGAGAATGATTCCTACCCCTGCACCATTCTTACACCTAGCACCATCGAAGTACAACTTCCATAATTGATCTGGAGCAGGATCTTGATCATCAGACACCTTCACTTCAGCTTTTTCAGGCTTAGTAATGGTGTAACAACCAATTTTAGTCTCCATCATGGCATTAAAATTGAGCATTGAAAACTCATCTTCTGTTCGAAGCTCATCTAGAACTTCTTCCATCAAATCTAATTCCTCCAATTCTTCGATCATCAAGTTGATAGAATTCATGGGTTTATCTTCTTCTTCAATCTTCTCTATGTGATAAGTTGAAGGCTTCTCATTATAAATTTGGATTCTCCTCCCTTTGATAGGAATCTCCAAATGAGAATAATCTAGAGAAAGGTAGCCTCCCAACTTGGTAGTGAACTCCCATGATAGGCACATGCTGAAATAAGGCTCCAGATCAACCACAACCACCTCTTGGATCATGAGTGATCTGAGGTATTTTATGCAGCACAATGGGGATGTCTTTGATGACCCCCACTATCCTCATAGGGGTTCCATATAATTGCAAAATTCTAGGGCTTGCTTCTTGTATATTCCATACCCATAACATCATAAATTGCCTTTGGCATGATAGTCATTGTAGCATCGAAGTCGATCATGCAATTATGCACAATCCAACCTTCCATCCTGAGAGACAAGTAGAAAGGGGGTGGTCTATTCTTTCCAGTGGTAGAATTCATCAATGTTTGAGCTAACACTATCTGAGTTAGATTCTTCCCCTTATCTTTCATAAATTTTAGTGATTCTTGCAACAAGTCCACTTGTCCAGGCAATTGCAATGCATCATAGAGACTCACCTTGGTTAGAATCCTCTTCAGCTCTTCAACGATATTGTACGTGGATGCACTAGACTCTTTTCCTTCATTGGTAGCCTCATATTTGCTTTAATACTACTGGGTAGCCTCTACCCTCTGATGCTTGGTCAAGGATGGGTATTTGAGCTTTTCCCTAGCCTGTTCCTCCGTTTTAGCTTTCGCTTGTAAAGTTGAAGCCTTTTCTTGCACTCTTTCTTTTGCTCATGGAGGCAAAATATATTTTAATAGGATATGCGCATCTGGCTTGGGCGCTGGAATAGCTACTTTCACTTGCGCTTGTTTTTTCTCATTTTGCACCTTTGAATCAGCAGGTACCTTCATGGGTTCCATCTCATCTGGGTCCATGGTGACGGGTTTTCTTCCAGCTCTTGTGAGAACTAAAACTTGCTCTTCAGAAGGGACCATGAAATTATGATCGACTTCTATGATCATGTTGATTTGACCATCGAAAGAACTTTTTGCCAATGTCTACACGTAGTTTAGGTGAACCATGCAAGTTTCCTCACCATGCGGATCATTGTAGGTAGAGCACCAGTATGCTTTGTCTGATGTGTCAACTTCTTCATTTGTCAATACGATCAGATTTCTCTCAGGTACCTTGTTGGTTGAAGCTGCTTGCTCCTTGGTGATCGATGAAGGTTGAAATATCCTAGGTTGGAAATCTCTTTCAGCCTACTTCCTCTTAATAACTATGATCTCATTGCCCATCGCTCTTATGGTTGAGTTCATTGATTGCATCTCTTTAAGAAACTTCTCTTGTGGATCAGGATTTGAGGGTGCTAGAGGAGCTAGTAATGGAAGAGGTACAGGTGGAGATGGCAGTGTTGGGAATGGAACTGGAGTGGGTAACTATGGAATGGTTGGAGTAGGTAGTTGTGGGATAGAAACTATCATTGTGGTTTGAGATGAACTCGGACTCCATGAAGGAATTGGATACATGGGGGACATCGGCAAGGGTTGAGAAGATGCATTAGCATACAAATACTATGGAATATCAGGAAATATAGGCATCATCATCTTCGATGGAAGCTTATCGATAGCAATCAGATCAGCCTCAACCTTTTGTGCAGCAGAATACAAATCAGGAAATGTGTTAGCATTGGACTGTCGGATGGCCATATTGATATCGGAGTTGAAAGCTCGAAGGTAGTAAAATGCATCTTGCTCAGGAGTCGATCGAAGACCATCAGGAACTCTCTACCAAGTTTGGGTGAACCTGACATTGAAGTCCATGATTTCCTCCTACGGATGCCTCTGAATGGTGGTAAATTGATGCAATAGAGAGAATGGATCCACTTGTTCATTGAAACCTTTGATTAATAATTCAGCCAACTGGTCCTAGGTGGTAATAGTGGCAGGTTGTAATGATCGGTACTAGTAAAGCAACTTACCTCTAAGAGAGAGCACGAGTAATCTTACCATGACATCCTCATCCGTGATACCATGAATGGTCGCCAGAGAAGCCACATCTTGGACATGCTCATAAGTCGTCTTGCTCGTACCATCGTAAGTAGGCAAAGCCTTTAATGCTGCTTGTGAAATCGAGTTTTGAGCTTGCAGATTCAAAGCTTTGAAGTGATTCCAGGCTGGGAACTATCTTGGTGGTTGGGGTGGTATATTTTGAGCCATTTGGACTAGAGTATTTGCCTGAGGAGGAGGAAAGCTAGTGGTTGTGCTAGTTGGACTCGAAGGAATAGAAAACACACCAACTACTTGTGAAGAAGTTGCGACTGATGGAATAGTCGGAGTGACTAACCTAGGATGTTCTCCTAACACTTGGGTTTCAAGCTCATAAAACTCAATAGGATCTTCAAAAATTTTGGCCTTCGATCTTGTGATCATGAAGAGAAGCTTTCGCTCACTTCACGTTCGGAGGCTTATGGGTAAAACTGAGTCGCCAGATGTTCTAATCAAATAGTAAAAAGATGAACATCAAACCTTGATACTATTCAAAGTGGAACATTTTAATGTCCCACTAGGCATGCCAAAAACTATTGGTCATGAATCTGCCTAAGTACATAAAATATATGCGCCCTAGACCCGACCAACATTGAAAGGCCAAAGGAGAGAGATGTCCTTTGGGCCAATCTCCAGAGAGGGTTGGTTCCCTTACTAATCTAATTTGGTTTAAATCTTAGGGTAACAGGAAAGAGATGGGAAATGACATAAAGGAATGGGAAATATGGCTATGAGCCAGAGATGAAAGGTGGGGATAAACTAGCAACTAAAATCCAAATCAAGTTTCAATCAGCATGTAATGGAAAGGAAAGCATAGGAACCATTCATAGATTGTAGGGATAATTTCCAATGACCATTTCAGCATTCAGTTCTCTACCAAGAATTAAATTCAGAAATGCAGAATTTAAATTTACCTAACAAAGATCATGAACTTAATAGAAATGAAAGGCAAAAAATAATTGCATACAACACTACTCCAAGAACCAGAAGCCAAGAATCCTTCAATTGATGCAGAGAACTCAAAGTGTTTTTTGTAGAATGTCTATCCTCCTCTTTTACATCAAAATGCTTAGTATTTATAGAGGATTTCACCTCTGAAATTAAATGCAAATTAAAATAAAATGCTGGCTAGTCAAAGACCAGCAAGAGCAATTTCCTCCTTGATAATGGCAATGCTCAAATCAGAATATTCTTTCGAAAGCGACGATCCAGTTTTCATGGAGTGCACTTGGGAAATTCAACAAAAATGGATGATAGGAAAAATATTCCAGGCATCGGTGCATCAAAACTCAGCAACATCATGCAGCAAATAGGAGCTTGGATATTAAATTATGGACACCATTCCATCACTTTACGCCTCGAAATCTTACCCTCACCAATGGAGACCCAACAAAAATTAACTTTGTTTCGAAAAGGAACAAAATCAATGGAGGGTACCTCAAAAATAAATAGGATCACACCAAAATCTAGGATGTAGCATTTAATCTTGGTATCTCTTCAACAAGAATTATGGAAATATTAATTTCATTTCTTCAAGAATTAAATTCCACCAGTCTTTGATCTTTCTCGAAATATTAGCAACAATGGCACCTTCGAAAGAAAACTTTACCGAAAGGAAGGGGCAAGAATTGATTTCACCTAGGCAATTTGGTGTTTTCTCCCATCAATATGCTTTCACTCTTCTCCTGAGTAATTTCACCCGAAAAATAGAGAATTTTATCTAAAAATGGAATGGAAACGACTTTTGCTAAAAACAGGGTGAAAATAATTGATTTCTCCCTCAAGAGGGGTGAAAATGATTTTCCCCCCTACCTAGGGCAACTTTGACTTTGACCAGCTTATAAAGATATTGTTTCGGGACTTTCGCTCCAAACTGGGCGAAATCAATGTTTTGCTCAAAATGGGGTGAAATTACATTGGCAAGTGCCTTCCTTAAATTTGCTTTGACTTTGATTGGAGCAACCTTCACCCGAATGATGTCACTTCATCATTTGCACTCCGAAAAATATCCTCAACTTGGATTTCACCCTAAAGAAGGGTGAAAATGATTTTTGCCCCTCACTGGAGGTAATTTTGACTTTGACTTCACAAGGCACACGTTTTGCTTGATTTTTGCTCGGGAACGTCTTTATTTAGAAATTTGCCCTGAAGAAGGGCGAAAATGATTTTCACCTCCCCTAGGGGCGACTTTGACTTTGACCAGTTCCCATCCATTATTTTCATCATTTTTCCACTTTGTAGAATCTTACCTTCTTAACATGGTATTTCACCCAAAAGAGGGGTGAAAATGATTTTCGCCCCTTCCCTAGGGCGAAAACGTCTTCCCCTTTATCTTCACTGGCATTTTTCCTTTAAATAATAATTGTTGAAGCCTTGGACCATTTTCATCACTCCTTTGATCCTGAGACGTTCCTTGCCATACATTTCTCCCTTTTATATTTTGCCCACGATTTTCATTAATTTTTACTGGCAAAACTTGTTGTGTATTTCCAGGGACGAAATCAACCTTCTTTATTTAATAAAATCACTCAAGGAGGGAAACAAAAATGTTACATTAAAATAGTAAAATCAAAACAACTGCATCATTCATCTTATATTCTTCGAATTTTTACAATCAAAATTTAGTGTGGCAAATATGCCAACAAGTGTAAATCAAATTCTCTTTGTTTAATAAAAAAATTTACTTGTGATTTTTGAACAACCAGGTGGGTAGACCTGGGTTGTTACAAAAATAGCTTGAGATGTAGCTAATGGTACCCAAACACTCCTAATTTTTTTGGGGAAAAATATCCCACCAAATCTAAAAAATAGTCTTATCGTGGAATATCAAGGGTGTAACAACCCAATCTAACCAACCAGGAGAGAGTTTTATTTATTTATTTATCTATTTACATCAGGTAAATATCATCGCTAAGGTTCACTAAATATGTTTTCAGTAGGATTATAGTTGAAAAGGCATTACCATATTTTAAGTTCATAATATTGTAGACATATTCTCTAGTGGACAAGAGAGGCCAATCTCGCGTAGTTTCTAGGGTTTATCTTATACACCTCTATGACATAAAGGATGCTTCAAATGGTTGCCCCACATTTCTTACATTCTTTGTGAATGCAAGATATCTTAACCATAGCATTGGGATTAACCCTTCTCAATATTTAGAGAAGAGGGACACCAATTACCTTACAAATTATATGTCAATCTATGATGGTACATCTAGGTGTAATGCCTTTAAGATTAGTCAATTGCACCTTCATGGTGGAACTACTAAATCTTTCATGCTTAACTACCTCATATTTGTGATACGTCTAGCTAAGGTGAACATCACTTTGCATGATAGTTTCACATGGATACCTAAGCCTACCTACCTAGAGTGCCATCACTCAATCCCTTGCTAAATGGGTTCCAAACCTCTGGTTATAAGAAATATTCAAGCTACACCACTTAAAATATTGTCCAAAGACTCCTCGCCTTTGGATTCACTTTTGAGTTCCCCACCTGAAGTGTGCCCATTGCAAAAGAAAACCTAGGTGTTGCCTCCCCGCAACAACCTCAAGTTGGTTTCTTCTTTTAGGATTCCTAGACTTGGCTACCTATAGAGTAACCCCTTTAGAAACCCTCTATCTAATATAAGAACATATAAATAATATTAACTAACTCTCTTTCTCTCTTGCAATAAGTAATGCTCTTCTTGCTAATTAGGAAAAGATTCAAGTGTATCTGAGCAAGTGCAAACACTACACATCTTAATAGAATACATCTATTCCATAAGCATAAACATTTATTAAATATATTTTTATTTTCCATTCATCTATATTTCATTATGATATTTATAGAGGTCATGCATTCTTTCTTTATGAAGTACTAGAATCTCATATTTTCAAAATATGATGTAAATGATAACATCATCACTAAGGCTCTATTAAACAAAGTCATTTATGATTAATACATAAATAACTACTCTTTTTTTTTCAATAATAAACACTAGGTTTTCCTTTCAAAAATATTTGGAATGTTATAGTAAAATCTTACATATAATGAAAAAGACTTAAATAACATAAGAACCAAAGCTTACATTATCTTCCTTCTTTTCAAGGATACAATTCAATACTGGAAATAAACTCTTAAAAATAAGGTAACTAATTACATCCTTTACATAGAAGAATACAACATATGAAAATGCTCTTAAAAGAATAATTTGTTCTTCTCTTCATATTCAACCCTCTTTAATCTTTGAGCAAGATTGATTCTGTGAAAGGGATTAGGACAACTCCTATTTTTTTATAAATGTATGCATCTCTATTATGCTCTTTTATAAAAACAATGCATCCAATAAAAACTAGTCATGAATATGACCATTCACAATTGCATCCATTAACCATAGAGAAATGTCTATTTTTCCATTTCAATTCCCATACAATTCTTTCATTAAAAATACTTATATAATGAGAAAACCCCATATTTTTCCCATATGTGAAATCTTCATAAATTTTACTTTAATGGACTCCATGTCTATTTTTCCATTTCAATTCCCATACCATTTTCATTAAAAAAAACTTATATAATGAGAAAACCCCATATTTTTCCCATATGTGAAATCCCCATAAAATTTCACTTTAATGGACTCCACGTCCAAGTTCTTAAAATCAATTTTCCTTTCTTCTAAGGTAAGCAAATATTCACTAACAAACCACTTTATAAATTTAAAGCTATAAATTTTAACAACATAATATTTGACCCATGGAATAAAATATCATGATGCTCCTTTATCCAAACAATTAGATATTTGCCTTCCCATCAGGGGCTTTTCAAAATACTTTATGACTATTTACTCCTGAAATTTTCTAAAGGAAACCTTCCTTCCCCTGACCCTTCTAAAGAGAATTCCTCTTCTACTCCCAGCCCTAAAGCCACTAGGTCCAAAAGGAAAAGCAAAACCGAGAAACCCTAGCCTGTTTCAAATGTCAAGAAGAAGGTTAAGCTTGAAAAAACACCCATTTGGTGCTCTCAGAGGCTCAATTTTAAGGACACTCCTACCCCTAAAAATATCAAGAAAGAACACAAATCTTACTCTGATTCTCCTGATGTGGTAGAAAAATATCTTCACAAGCTTGTCATCTAGTCCACCTCTACCACCATTGACCATCTAGAAACCGCCCATGCTGTTCTTGGGAAAGGAATTGCTCAGCTCAAGGAATGGTGTAATGCTCTCAGCTTGCTCTTTTTTTGTGACAATTATGAAGAGGGCCCTGCCTTTTTTGCTACCACTGGAGTTTTTGATGTTAAGGATGATGAAGTCATGGAGATAGCAAAGGAAATCTATAAGGAAGCCTCTAAGGATGTGTTCAAGGATGCTACCAAGGATGTTGATCTGGATATCGCGGTTACCTCTCCTATGTAGACTGATGCACCAAATTAATGTTTTAGCTTGCTTTGTCTCTCAGCTAGCTACTCTCTGGTTTCCTTCTGTGTTCTAACATTTTCCCTGGGTCAGTTTTGGTTTTCTTCTTTGTTGTTCCTGTGCGGATGCAATTTGTTCATTTCCTCCATCCTTCTTTGTCCTTTCTGTGTTTTCCTAAGTTTCAGTTCTTTTTGCTTCACTATTGTACAAGGCGTTGGGGTGCCTTTCAAATACCCCATTTTTAATGCAAAATCATTAACTTACCAAAAAAAAACAATTAGATCATTTAAGCTTTAATAAAAAAAATTAACTTTCCAAAGGGTTAAATACCCAAAGAAACAAAGTCAACATTCCCTTCTTTTATTTAAATATTCACTAAAAAAATAAATTACACAAGTTTTTATTCCCCTTTTTGAACAATATGCATCAACTATCTAAAAAACATTACCTCAGCTTCACTCAATATAAAGTGTTATGGAAACGTTATTAGAGCGTAATGAATACTTATATTAAAATTTTAAGGAGTATAAATACAAATGACTAAGGCTAAATATAGCCTTAGGAGATGCGTTAAATATAATCCCCCTAGGTAGTAGCTAACAATATGCTAATTAAGCTAACAAACTAACAATAATATGCTAACCTACTAATATTCGCTAACAAGAATATATTAGTGAATATCTTACATAGGATAGAAAAAGGTGAAAACATATTCTACCTAACATCCTATGGTAATTACCCAAGTAATAGGATAATTACTCTAACATCCCCCCTTATTCTATTATTTGGGTAATACATATAATTGTCCCAATACAGTGAAGAAGAAGAGAAATGAAAGATGTTGTCTCAGTCTCAGGCTCTGGCTCTGGGTCTCAGGTTACCTCTGGATCTGCTTGTGAATCTACCTCTGGATCATTGCCTTTGGATATACCTGTAGATCTACCTTTGGAACTTTGTCTCTGGGTCTGTCTTTAGGTCTGTCTCTGGGTCATTACCTCTGGGACTGCCACTCGATCTGTCATTGGATCTGCCTCTGGGTCTACCATAGGTTTTACCTTTTCTATAGAAGCCATACAACATTGCTTTCATCTTGGTCTATTGTGTGTGATATGTCCATCCACAATCTATATGAACCTTGTTAGCCAGTTTCATTTCATACCAATAATTTGAAGAAGAGTGATTTGTATATCCACATGAGTCATAAGGATGTAATTTCCAACGCCTAGCTGCTACATGTCATGTTTTTCCACAATGACTGCAAAAAATCTTTGTAGGAGTTGTAGGAGATTTAGTTTTTACACACATGGTTTTACTAGTACTTGCTTGTCCAGAATAGCCAAGGCATTTATTCTTTGCCCTGACATTTAGCATTATTAGAGTTTTAATGCCTTGTTCATGTTTACCTAATCTCTCACCATTGAATCCCATTTCCTTCATCAGTTTGGATCCAAATCCTTTGGTGTGTTTTCAAAACACCCAACTTCATCATCTTCATCAATGTTTTTAACAATATGGCATTTTTCACTATTGATGAGATTATAGGAAGGTCAGTTTTAAGTCACTGGTGTCACAAGAAAAATCTGCTACTGTGATGAGATCACCTATGCTACAATTGATATCTACCATTGAAGGTATGAGGTCACCTATATTACAAGCATTGGCCACAGTGGGCTCAAGGTCATATATGTCACAACAAGCATTCACTGCCATGGGCTGAAGGTCATTTGTGTCACAACAAGAATTGACTATTAGGGGTTTGACCTTTGTTTCCTCACTAATGTCCAATTTTCCCTTTACGTTGAGCAATGTCAAGAGAAACCAATGACATGTATACTGCCCTTATAACGCCAATAGGGATTAGAACACCTTTTGTTTGAATTTCTTCACAAGACATAGAATCATCGAGTATGACATCTACACCTTTGCGTAGTGTGAGAAATGTGCCATCCTCATAAAAATCTATCCCGTCCATCTCTAGTGGAAAGTAGGGACGTTCAACTGATTTTGCACATTCAGTTGGTTTTAGGGCTTGCTTTTTCTTAGATATACACATTTTTAAGGTGTCGTTCTTTGCCGAAAATGCATCTTTTACAATAAAATTTTGCAAAATATTGGCTAAGGTGTTGATCGCTGCCGAAAATGCACCTTTACAAGTGTTTCCCCCTTTTTTGCAAAAAATTTCTTGAATATAGAAATTAATGATTATCCCCCCCTTTGGTTGCAAAATTATGGTGGAGAAAAAAAAATTGTATCCCCCCTTAGTGCAAAAAAATTGCAACAATGAAGCCTTGAATATTTTTACAAAGGTTGCCTCTTAGAAAAATGTCAATATTTTCACCAAACAAAAAATCCCCACAGTTGATTACAAGGACTTTCAACAAAAAAAATTGCTATTTATGAAGCCTAAAAAAAATTTGTGCTTCAAGTGGCTGAATGGAAGGTTTTGATTGCAAAATATTTCAATTTAAATTAAATGGAAAAAAATATAATTAGAAAGGTTTGAAAAACAAATTTTAAAACAAAAATTAATTTAAAAACAAGAATAATTATAAATTTAATTTAATTTAAATGAAACTACTGTAAAAGTTTGCAAATAAAAAAAACCTTCTATTTGAAGCTTCCTCTCTCGAGTTCATGTGGTTATGTGCAACAAAAGCTTATTTGTCATTTTATGCTGGGTTGGAAACCCCAACCTCCTAGTTTCCTGCGCCTTAGTGCTTGGTGGCCTACCACCCGGCTACCCCTGTCGGTGAGTGGTATTAAGCATGAAATGTGATTTAGCTCAAAGTTGGTAACGACTTCACCTCCACAACGACTCTTTCTCCATGGTGGCACCTATCTCCGTGATCGGTGCTCCTCCATCGGCTTCCACTTCTAGGGCAGCACTGCCTGCGGCAAACAAAAATATTAAATCCTATCTGCGCTATCTTCATTTGTGTGATTATTACGTGAGGCTCGATGTGATCAAGAGACTATCATCCGCTCACTAGAATGAACGATGTCTTCATGCTTAACTAGAGCCAACAATCATGTTGTCTTCTGTAATGCTATTGTTGTTGTCAAAAATACATCCACTGTGTGCAAACAAAAATAGCTCAATGCCATAGCTATCACCAAAAAAAATTGCTAATGAACTTTATTCACGACGTTTGCACACAAATAATCAACCAATTTGAGGATACTGCACACAAAAAATTGCTATTTTTAGAGCACCTCTACATCTACTGCAAAGACCTCACACAAAATTCCTATTCTCTCTTTTCGAAAGATCTTTGCAACCACGATGAATATTAAAAGATTCTACAAATGATCATATCCTCTACGGGCTTCTGCTGAAAAAAATTGCAAGTGTGCTATCATCTGGATTTGGCACTGGGTTGTTTTGTTCTTCTGTTGGATCAAACAACTCCCTCGCTATAGGTGAAATAGTGGCAAATGTTGTCCATCTCATGTCAAACAACCTCTTTCCCAATGGCGATTCAAGAAACATTATCGTCGACCATTTTCTATAGTAAATGAAGAAAATGTCTTCAAATCTGCTTGAGCAATCATATGCAATCGCAGATAAGCAGTCCTTACTATGAGTGGTCTCAGAATCAGGAGAAAAAAATAATTTTGTTGCATCTTAATAGTCCAACCATCATTCAAAACACATCATCACAGCAACAACGATTTCATAGTCTACTATTGGCTTAAACTTGTAACTCAAAATTTGGTGTCTATCGAATCACCACGAAACCACTCCAAAAATCGACCTGCAAAACAATAGATAGACTCAGATATTATTCACCATCATGGAATTGCTTTGGTTATCACCATAGTTAGAAACTGTATTGCAAGGGAATTGGCGTGCCTGCGTGTTGTGTAAAAAAATATGATTTATGTGCAGGTGTGGCTCGTCTTTCCTTTGTTCTAGGAGTATGTTAATGGTTTGTAACAACTGTAATAGCTGAAACATCAAATACAAATGGCAAAGAAGTTGCAAGCCAAGTGAAATAATAAATCGTTGAAGGTGAACCTCGATTACATAGGTTGCTAATCACATGATCGAATCCTAAAGACTCCTTGTCACAGCTTTTGATGATTGAGCTTCGGATATGTGGGCGATGTGCAAAAAATTGTCTGCAATTGTCTACCTCTGAGATCTAACATTTTTTTTAATGATAGTAGGCTTCGCTCATTAGTCCCACATGAGGGAGGTGAGGGAGCAAATGATCATTTAAAAAATAAAATGCTCGATAACCTTAATGACTACCTCATGGTAGTCAGCTTTCCCTTGGAGCTTCTTTTGATGCCCACCACATTATGGAATTGTCCACGTCAAATTGTTAGTCCACATTAGGATTTAGGTACGCATCAAGTAGTCACCCGCTTAGTTGTAGATCACCACGTATATGTGCCAGCTAGGTGACTGGTCGGTTAGTCGCCCATGTCCAGTCTGAAGTGGTGCTATCTTGCCCATCTAGCTTACCCACATCCAGCTTGGAGTGGTGCTATCCTGCCCATCTAGCTCACCCACATCTAGTCTGGAGTGGTGCTAGATATATGTGCCAGCTAGGTGACTGGTCGATTAGTCACCCACGTCCAGTCTGAAGTGGTGCTATCTTGCCCATCTAGCTTACCCACGTCCAGCTTGGAGTGGTGCTATCCTGCCCATCTAGCTCACCCACATCCAGTCTGGAGTGGTGCTATCCTGCCTATCTAGCATACGACTGTACATCAACTTCCTCGTAGTCAACGTCTGATCCTCTAGGATCACCACTCACCTTGGTTCGATGTCAGATATTTGTCCTTACCATGTAGACAGTTCGTCTAATGTCCTCAGGATCGAGGAATCTGGCAATCAGACCAGTCAAGTAGGGTGAGATCCTCAGTTGTGTGCAGTCTGCCTGATCTAGTCATAGTTGGCCTCTACGGGCCAGGCTAGAGGGTACATGAAATCTTGACCTACAGTGAGCCAGGTTCAATCGATCCTGAGGAATCTGGCAATCAGACCAATCAAGTAGGGTGAGATCCTCAGTTGTGTGCAGTTTGCTCGGTCTAGTCATAGTTGGCCTCTACGGGCCAGGCTAGAGGGTCCATGAAATCTTGACCTACAGTGAGCTAGGTTCAATCGATCTACCTCATGAAACATGCACCCAATGCCAAGGTAGTCGAGCTACAAAAGAGCCACGATTAGAAATGGCTTTGATACCATATTAGAATGTAATGAATAATTATATTGAAAATGTAAGGAGTATAAATACAAATGACTAAGGCTAAAGATAGCCTTAGGAGATGCGTTAAATATAACCCCCTAGGTAGTAGCTAACAATATGCTAATTAAGATAACAAACTAATAATAATATGCTAACCTACTAATATTCGCTAACAATAATATATTAGTGAATATCTTACATAGGATAGTAAAAGGTGAAAATATATTCTATCTAACATCCTATGGTAATTACCCAAGTAATAGGATAATTACTCTAACAAACCTAAAGTTCTCCACAATGGTCTTAAGAAGATGCTATGGTGCAAGGCTCTTCCAAAAATATATTTACGTTTCCATTCAAACCAAAACTAAAAAACAAAGATGTTGGAGATCATCTTTTACTCCTAAACCCCTACCAAGAAAAATACATAGGATGGAGAGTTATTCCTTCGTTCCGCTATGCCCAAGCACCTAGAAAAATATGCACAAGATGGCAAACTCCCCCCTCTTAACCTCTCTCCTTTACTTTCCTCACTCCTCTTTATTACCCACATACTAAAAGAGAGGACGAAGAAGCATTTTGTTCCTGAGAATCACACACACCCACTCAATAAGCCAAACTTAAGGTTTCTAAAAATAAACTATTATTTCCTAACATTAGGCAGGAAATAAATGTCATTTAAAATCCTAGCATTTAGTTGATGCTAATAATTAATATTTAATATAATTAAGGAGCTACCTAGACAAGATGGAAGTGTTACCTCTGATATCAAGGAAATCAAGTCTGAAGGCCTTTCTCATTTCATGCAGTTTCTTGAAAGCCCAAATTCTAATTCTAACTCTGATGATGCTAAAGATTTTTTGCTCCAGCATATACCCCATTCCATATCAAAGGACATCAACTTTAAGTTAACTGCTAATCTTTTAGATGTTGAAATTAAGCATGCCCTATTTTCCATGAAACCTAACAAGACCCCTAGCCCTGATGATTTTTTTCATAGGTTCTTTCAGGCCTTTTGGGATTTTGTGGGTCTTGATGTGTGTGAAGCGATAAAAGAGTTCCAATATTCCAAGTTCATTCCTTGTAAATTTAATTCCACTTTCATTGCTCTTATTCCTAAAATCTCAAATGCCAGATCCTTCAATGATTTTAGGCCTATGACCTTTGTAACATAGTTTACAAAATCCTCACCAAAGCTTTGGCCAACAGGATGCGAGATGTCCTACCTCTAATTATTAATCACTGCAAGAGAATCTTGGTTTGAGGAAGATCTATTTTGGATGGGATTATCTCTATTCATGAAGCCCTACACTCTACTTCTCAAACCAAAAAGGCTACTTTTCTGTTAAAACTCAACATGAACAAAGCTTATGACAGGCTAAATTCATCATTTTTATTGGCTATCCTAACCAAATTTGGATTTCACTAGGATTGGGTCAATTTGATTAAAGGATGTATCTCATCTGCTTGGTTCTCTATCTTAATCAATGACTCACCTGCTGGATAATTTCATAGTAGCAGAGGCCTAATGCAAGGGGATCCCTTATCCCCCCTTCTATTCATCATTGTTGTTGAGGCGTTAGGAAGATCAATCCATGCAACTAGAAGATCAAGACTAATTTTTGGAATTAAAGTGACCTCTCAATCTAATCTTGTCACTCATCAATAATGCGTTGATGATACTCTATTGTCCACCTTTGCTTCTATTGTTGAAGCTAAAGTTATTAAATATTTACTCCTTCTCTATGAAGAATGGTAAAGTACAGATATCCCTGTAACCTCAACCTTTCAACAAACAAGCTAATCCACACAATAATAAACCAACAGGTGCAGTAGACAGATATGTAACCAAATAGCAAGTAACTAATATGAAAGCATAAATTAATTTAAATCAGAAACTAGCTTACCACTCAAGGAGGGTAGATCCTCGCCATGATGGGCACAGTTGCGAATACGTAGATGGTTGGAATATAAAGTATGATAGATGATGGTGGATTGAACTCCATAGATAAAGTTAAATAGTAAAATATAAAATAATTGAATAATGTAGCCGACTTTGACTTCAAACCCTAATGGGTTGTAGCATGACTCCCCTCCTCGAAAAGCTTTGTCCTCAAAGCTGGAAAAGACTGGAATATACTTTCAGATTCCCATGTTGCATCTTCTTCAGGTAAATCCTGCCATTTGATAAGGAACTCTTGGATGTGACGAGAACGTAGTCGACGAGTCCTAGTGTGTATCACTGCTTCTGGTTGTAGATAGATGCGCCCCTCTTCATCTAATACTGGTAAGTCTGACTGAGATTGTACTTTCTGACCAATCACCTTTTTGAGACAAGAGACATGAAACACTGGGTGTATGTGAGAAGATTGGGGTAGCTCTAATTGATATGCGACTTCTCCAATGCGATGCACAATTTTATAAGGACCATAAAATCGTGGTGCCAACTTTTGACTGGATTTTAGTTTCAATGAAAACTGCTTGTATGGTTGAAGACGGAGAAATACCATATCACCAACGTTAAATGCCCTTTCGAAACGTTGTTTGTCTTGTTGCTGCTTCATTCGATTTTGAGCTTGAACCAAATTATCTTTTAAGATAGTGAGTGTTGTTTGACGCTTCTTGCAACCAATCATCTACTTGAGCTACTTTGGCTGCACCTGGTACATAGTCAGCTACTATTGGTGGTTTTGTTCCATATAATGCTTCAAAAGGAGACATCTTAGTGGAATAGTGGTAAGAAGTATTGTACCACCATTCTACCAATGACAACCATTGACTCCATTGATATTGTTTATCTTGTACAAAACATCGAAGGTATGTGCCCAAACATTTGTTAACAACTTCTGTTTGACCGTTTGTTTGTGGATGATATGCGGAAGACATGTTTAACTTGGTACCGCTAAGTCGGAATAATTCTTTCCAAAATTTACTTGTAAATATGGGATCTCTATCACTTATAATATTCTTTGGCATTCCGTGTAATTTGAAGATTGAATCCATAAATACCTTGGCCACTTTGCTTGCTGAAAATGGGTGTTGTAATGCCTGAAAATGAGCATATTTGGAAAGACGATCCACTACCACAAAAATTATTGTTTTTCCCTCTGATTTAGGAAGTCCTTCAATAAAGTCCATGGATATATGTTCCCACTGACGATCTGGAATAGGTAGTGGTTGAAGTAACCCGGGTGACTTAACTGTTTCCCCTTTATTGCGTTGACAAATTTCACATTCAGCTACCCACTGTTTGACCTCTGATTTTAACCCTTTCCAACAAAAGGATTGTTTAATTCGCATGTATGTTTTCAGAAACCCAGAATGGCCTGCTGATGGAGATGAGTGTGATTCTTCAAGAATCTATGTTTTAAGTGGTGAATTGTGGGGAATGTAAATACGATTCTTCTTGCGTAGTATTTTGTCGTCATAAGTGAAAAGAGGGTACTTTGAAGATCCCTGAGATAACTCCTGTATTATTTGAGTTGTTTCGCTATTGGATGCCCACTCTGCTTGTAACTGAGATACCCATTGTGCACATGGTCTGAAGATAGCATTGATGACTACTTCATCCTCGTATTTTCGTGATAATGCATCAGCCGCTACATTCTCTTTTCCTTTCTTATATTCGATCACAAAATCATATCCGAGTAATTTGGTCAACCACTTGTTTTGTTCCGGATAGGAAAACCTTTGTTCCAAAAAATGCTTGAGACTGTTGTGGTCGGTATTTATAATGAATTGGCTATTGATTAAGTAGTGCCTCCATTTCTCTACTACATGTAGAATAGCTAGCATTTCTTTTTCGTAGGTGGATTTAACCAAATTCTTCCCTGAAAGTTGTTTGCTCTCAAATGCTAATGGATGACCCTCCTGCATTAGTACTGCTCCAATACCTATTTTGAAAGCATCGCATTCAATGACAAATGGCTTTTGAAAATCGGGAGTAGCCAACACTAGGGTAGTACACATTGCTTTCTTGAGAGCCTCGAATGCGTTGGTGGCTACTTCAGACCATTTAAAAGCATCCTTCTTGGTGAGAGTTGTGAGAGGACCTACAATTTTACCATAGTTACGCACAAATTTGCGATAATAGCCTGTGAGACCCAAAAACCCATGAAGTTTCTTGATAGTTTTTGGCCGTGGCCAATCCTGTATTGCCTTGATTTTATTAGGATCCACTTTAACACCTTCATGAGATACTATATGTCCTAAGTACTCCACTTCTTGAACACCAAAGGAGCATTTGGATCTTTTTACAAACAACCTTTCCTTGCTTAGGATGTGGAGAACTTTGCTTACGTGTACCAAGTGATCTTTCCAAGATTTGCTATAGATGAGAATGTCGTCAAAAAATACAAGGACAAATTTAAGTAAGAATGGATGGAACACATGATTCATGAGGCTTTGGAAGGTAGAGGGAGCATTAGTGAGACCAAAGGGCATGACCAAAAATTCATAATGACCCTCATGAGTTCGAAAGGCAGTTTTGGGAATATCTACTTCTCGAACACGAATTTGGTGAAATCCTGAACGTAAATCTAGTTTGGTAAAGTATTTGGCACCATGTAATTCATCCAGTAAATCATCAATGACAGGAATAGGAAACTTATCTTTGATTGTGATTTTGTTGAGAGGGCAAAAATCCGGACACATACGCCAAGAATTGTCTTTCCGACGAGCCAACACCACTGGTGAAGAATAAGGGCTAGTGCTATGACGGATGACCCCATGGTCTAACAACTCTTGAACAATCTTCTCAATTTCATTTTTTTGGGGTTGAGGATACCGATAAGGACGACCATTGGGAGGAAGACTTCCAGGAACTAGATGTATGGCATGGTCATGTGATCTTTGAGGTGGTAATCCCTGTGGTTCTTGAAATACTTCTTCATATTGGGCCACAATGTTGTGGAGATCCTCTTGGTTTCTTTCCGGTGTAACCTCTTCTATTCTCTCCATGCAATTGATTCGGGCTATGAATCCTTCACCATATTTTCTTAATATCTTTTCCATGCGATTTGAACTTATGACCTTTGAGGGAGGAGTGGGTAGTCCTTGAAGACGAATGGTCCTGCCATTCTCTTGCCATTCAACAAAGCGTTGTATGGGGTTAATACCCACTGTTGTTCTTAATTGTGACATCCATTCGATGCCCAAAATAACTTCAGAACTGCCTAATTCCATAACAAAAAGAGAGCCTTGCCAAGTATAATTACCCATTTGTAATGTAACTGGAGATGTCTTACCTAGACAATGAGAAGTTTCCTTGCTTGCTATTCTGACCTAGAATTTGTCTTCTTTGGATGAGTAGACATGTAGATTTAGTGCCCTTGCCAGTTTTGCATCAATAAAGTTGTGAGTACTTCCAGAATCAATTAGTACTATTACCTTCTTTTTCTTGATGAATCTTGCTACCTTGATGGTATGGTAGGAGGATATCCCCATAAGAGCATGTACTGAAATAGTCATGGGATCGTCATCTGCTACAACCTCCTCCTGTGCATTTTGGCACTCTTCGATGAGATCCTCTGGTGTGTTGTATTCTTCTGTTTCTTCTTCTTCATGGTCTGTGTATTCCATCTGAAAGTTTTGGCATGGTGGACATGCTTGTTCCTTTGGATGATGAGTGCGACATTTGTAGCAAAAGTATTTTGATGGTTGATCATTCCGGCGAAAAGAATTGTTGTTGTTGTTGCGGAATTGTGGCCTCCCATATGAATCATGTCTGGTGGATGGACCTCCTTGTACCTTTGTTTCTGCCAACTTGGCAATCCTTATACATTCATCCAATGTGGATGGGTTTTGTATGTTTACTTCAACTCGAATATGTGCTTTTAGTCCATTTCAAAAAGTTGCTACTACCACGTCCGTTTTTATCTCCTCTGCGTAGTGAAGCATACTAGTAAATTTCGACACATAATCCCCTACGGATCCTGTTTGCTTGAGTGCTAACAATCTTACAATGTAAGAACCTGTGGAACCTTTGTCGAATTTGTGAAGAAAAGCTTACCTGAAATGATCCCAATAGTAAGCTTCATCAGGCCTCTCACGTTTGAACCAAGTGAACCATTGATAAGCATCATTGCCTAATTTGGTTGTTGTAAAGGAGACTCTTTTGTCCTCTGGAATTTGGTAGACCTGTAAGATTCCTTCCATTTTGGCTAGCCACCCATGTGGGTCATGACCTTCAAAAGTAGCCATGTCAATGCGAGGATAATTAGGAGGAACTCGTGGTTGATAGTTGTTTCTTTCATGCTCATTATAGTCCCTTTGGCGTTGGTTGTTATTTTGGTAGGACCTGTTATTGTCCCTTGGTGGATTTCTTGTATTTGTGGTACACCATTCATCTTGATCTCCGTGGTTGGGTGGTTGATTATTTTGGCCTGTTTGGTATGTATTGTTGTTGTGTTGAACTTCCATGCTCTAGTGGTCATTACTAGGACGAGTGTATTGGCCCAAATTTTCTATGCGATGCGTCAGGTTGTTAATGCTAGTCACTAACTTTAGTAGTACCTCATTATTGATCATCGTGGAATGACTATTTTCTTCTTGAGTGAGGTTCTCTTGTGAGGAAGTTGGAGAGGTATTGGATGCCATTGGATTAATCGCTCGATGATTCGGATTGAAACTACCAATTCCTGAAGGAGACAGAGAATTTTTTGTACCTGGGCTTCGACGAGGTCTTCTTGTCTCTTGGGGAGACTCCCAGCTTGATAGCCGACCGTCAGCTCCTTTAGACCACTTTTTAACCATGCACTTTTGAGAGCTATGTGTTGTTTGGGTTGTTCAATTCTACAAAAATATTGTTAATTTTGGCAAAAATTTTGGTATTCTTGCCTAGCTGTCACTCCAACTGTGACGCGGAAGTGAATTGGGCTCCCCTTTCCACCGCGATTTGTTTGACACATTTTGAGCAACTTTAGCACTTTTTTTTTATAGTAACTTTCGACATAAATCAGCAAATTTTTTTTTTTATAGTTTAAGCAATTTTAATATGACGAAAAGTGACGATGCAGACAGCGATGGAAAGAGACAACGCGGAAAACGAGTCACAAGCAGACGATGACACGAACAATGATGGAAAGTGATGACGCAGATAGCAAGTCATAAGCAGATGACAACGTGGACAGTGAGGCACAAGCAAATGATAACACAGACATCGAGGCACAAGCGGACGATGATGCAGACAGTGAGGCACAAGCGGATAAAGTGGGATCGACGATGGAACAACTAAGAAATGGGAATCGAACAAAGTGGGATGCGACAGTTGGAGGCCAAGAAAACATGCAAGAGACAAGACACACGCGAAAGAGGGCCAAACATGATCGAAGTCACGTTCAATAAGGTTTGTGTTGCACGTTATAAACTCCTTATCCACCTCCCACATGGTGAATGTGGGATAAATGCCCGCGATGACAAAAAAAATAAAAAATAAAAAAAACTTTTACTAACCTTATGTTTTAGAATTTAATTCTCTGCTCTGATTGGCCTGCGATGCTGGGATTGGGCTGCACTCGATTCCAATGTTTTTTTTGGACCGTCTTTGACTGCGAGTGAAGTAACGCTCGTTTGTTTCATCTACTACGAATTATACGTGCTTTTGTTGGGCGAAAAACCTACTACGGCTTCCCTCGTTGACGTTTGTGAAACATGTAAACCTTCACAGTAAATTTTAATTTATGGTAAACCTATTGTTGGCTGCCTATTTTCCATAATTGTGCTAGGAATGAATGAAACTGATACCACTTGGTAGAGTACAAATATCCCTGTAACCTCAACCTTTCAACAAACAAGCTAATCCACGCAATAATAAACCAACAGGTGCAGTAGAAAAATATGTAACCAAATAGTAAGTAACGAATACAAAAGCAAAAATTAATTTAAATCAAAAACTAGCTTGCCACTCAAGGAGGGCATGTTCTCGCCATGATGGGAACAGTTGCGAATACGCAGATGATTGGAAAATAAATTATGATAGATGATGGTGGATTGAACTCCACGGATAAAGTTAAATAGTAAAATATAAAAGAATTGAATAATATAGCCAACTTCGACTTCAAACCCTAATGGGTTGCAGCAAAGAAGTAGTTGGACAAAAGGTGAATTTCTATAAAAGCAAGTTATACTTCCTCAACACTCCTTACAGGTGACAACTCAAAATTACAAACATTTTGGGATGTGCTATCTCTACCTTACTAGCCACTTATCTGGGATTACCTTTGTTCATTGGAAATGCTTTTGAATATTTGTGGAACAATGTAATTGAAATATTTCAAAAAAAACTCTCAGGTTAGAAGGGCAATCTCCTATACCAGGCAGGAAAAGTTATCCTTACCATGGCTTGTCTGTAGGGCATCCTTATTTGTTTTCTTTCAGTTTTTAATGCCCTAACCAAGGTTTACCACAAGATAGAACAATTTCAAAAACATTTCCTATGGACTGGTTCTGAGAATAAAAACAAATTTCATTTGGTCGCGTGGGACAAAGTTTGCAAATCAAAGGAGAAGGAAGGAATCATCCTTAGAAGGATTAATTGGTTAAACTTAGTTCTGCTAGCAAAACAAGCATGAACTTTAGTAGCAGGGGACCAAGTGGAATGGGTCACTCTTGTAAAAAGGAAATACTTGTAGGGATCTAAATTTTTATGTGACAAGGCACCTTCTATAGGTCCAACCTTTTGGAAATCCATCAGTACAATGAAACAAATCTTGAGAAAGAGCCTAATATGGCAGGTTGGAGATGGAAAATCTATCAATTTATGGGAAGACAAGTGGTTAGGAAATCAACCACTTTTAGAAATCCCTGGTTTTAGAGCTTTAAAAGAGTTTACTGATCCTCTGTTTGGCTATCGGGTTGCTAATTTTTTAACTATGTCCAATGAATCTCGTACTTGGAAAAGGATTCAATGTCCCAATCTATCAACAAAAATCACTTCCTTGGAAGCCCTACTATCTACTTTCACTTTAGCATCAAGGATTGCAAGTGATCAACCTATCTGGAAACCTTCTAACAAAAGGGAATTTACTATCAAATCAGTATATCAACTTATCCTAGCCCTTGAAGAAGTCCTCATTCCTTTCAAACTTGTATGGATTAAGCACTTGACTTCAAAGGTATCCTTCTTTTCTTGGCTAGCTATTCAAGACAGGATCCTCGCTATAGAAAATCTTATTAGTCATGGAATTATCCTCCCTAATAGGTGTTTCTTATGTCTTTTTGATTGGGAGTCTACAAGCCACATTTTCCTTTCTTGTCCTTTTTCTAGCTCCATCCTAAATAAGATTTTTCAAAAGTTTCAAATTAGTTGGGCCAAACCTCCATACATAGTTGACTTATTCTCTCAATGGCCCAGTCATTTTAGCAATCCCTGTCTCCAAGGAATTTGAAAATTTTGCCTTCACCATTATCTATGGTAGATTTGGCTTGAGAGGAACATACATGTTTTTTCAAGAGAGGTCATGGATCTAGATTCCATCACCAATAGAATTATCCTTTTTGCCAAGGCAAATGCACTCGTGGCACCTGGTGATCCTCATCCCATCCCTAGGTTTGAAGCTTTATTACTTCAGTCCTTACATGTTTCTCTAGAGAATCCAAACCTAGGTAATAGTCATATCTCTAGAAATAACATCAAATGGATACCTCCTCCCCAATATTGGATCAAGTTTAATTTTGATGGGGCAGTAAAAATAAATCCTAGAAGATCTGGGACAGGGGGAATTTTAAGAGACCATAATGGAAATTCCATATTTGCATTCCCTGAATGTTTGGGAGAACAATCCAACCATATAGCTAAAGCTAAGGCCTTATGGAGAGGTCTACAGTTAATTAAGCAATTTCTTGGGAGAGTCATCATAGAAGGGGATTATTTGAATGTTGTCAATTATTTAAAAACTCCAAAACTCCAGCCTGGAAGGTTAAAATTCTAATTGAAGAGACTTAAAGCCTAATCCTCTTTCAACACAAAGTCATTATCCAACATGTTTTCAAGGAAGCTAATGGTGTTGTTGATAGGTTGGCTAACATTGGAGTCTTTGCCCCCGGGATGATGACATGGACTGACACCCTTCCGCATGAAGTTGAAGAAATTGCAAGGTTGAAAAAAGTTCAAAATTTTTAAAATGCATAACAACCATTATTTCAAATACATAGGAATGGAAAGGTTGTTTTCCCTAGATCTTAAAATTTCAAATACTTCGTATCCTACAAAAATCACCTTTAGCAAACCTATCATATCCATGATGAGATTTATCTTTTCAAGGTACTCATTAATCTGGACACTTGGAGCAGGTTGAATTTTTTGGCAAATCCTCCTCGTATTTTTTTTGCACCCCATGCCAATTATCCTTGTCACCGTCTTTGGTTTTAGTCCTAATGCACTAAATTATAGCATTTTTTTTGCATTCCACCTGGAGCGCCCCTCCCGATATTTTATCATAGAATGCTCCCTATCCACGTGTTGCTTCTCCATCCTTACCCACCACCATTCCTCTCCTTTGGTTCTCATTGTTTCCTTTCCACATTCTTGTCCTCTCCCACTTCTTGTCGTTTCCCAAAGCCCTCAACAACCATTTTCTTCTATGAGTTTTATGAGGGGGTTAAGTTTGGTAACCTGATAGGCCAAGCTTTACAAGGTGTGGCACACCTTTCTATTTCTATGAAAAATAGTAACTTTTAGGAACATAATCTGCCTAAGGAATGCTACCATGTTCTTCGTAATTTGGTTGATTTGCTTTTCCCTAGGTTTTGCTTCTTCGATAGGAGAAGGAATAGATACTTCCAAAATTTTCTAAGCCTGTCAAATGCTTACAAAACTTGCCCTGCTAACGGTTTTTACATCTTCTTTGTCTGTTTATCTTGACCCAGTGAGTTATCTGTCATCCCTACTTCTCTTCTTCAAATTTTTATCACCATGAGTTTTGTGGAGTCAGAATCACTCGCAATTGAACCAGTGGCGGAAGCTATCCTAAGTGCAAGAGGATTTATGTCGTTCCTTAAGCTATTTTTTGGCTGGGACTGGGACATCAACCTAGATTTTGTATCCACTTGAGAAAAGGACATCGTCATCATACATTGTGTCGAGTTTCTAGTGGATGTTAATATCCTTTCTGAGGTTACAGGACAACCGTTGGTGGGAAGAACAATGTGTAGGGATAAGCACAATTGGGATATTGAACTTAACCAATTTGAGCCAAAGTCGCCTATGAGGAGGATTTTCAAGCTGTGGATGGTGCATGATGACTTACCCACTCCTTGGAAAGAGGTGATAAATCCTATTATGGAATATATCACCATGGATAATCCTGGTTCCCACTTAGAAGTTTCCACATTGTGTTCGTGAACCACTTTAGGGAGGTCAAGCAGCTAAACATTCCAAAATTCCTTTACCTATCGATGGATTACTTCATCAATGCAACATGCTCAAAAAATGAGGAAGCCTGACCCTCTCACCAGGGGCTTTTTAAAGTTGTGTATGCTCATCTTCTAGATAAATTTCCTAAGGGAAATGTGCTTCCTGGAAGAAGAGAGATAGTTGTTGAAATTAAAGTCCCAACAGAAGAAGAAAAGTAAGTGTGAGACACTTTTCCTAAGATCTCCAAGAAACCAAGAACAGGCGTAGTTTCTTCATTAGGTACAAACCCTCCTCCTGTGATCGAAGCCACATAGGTTGATGTTTCAAGAAATCTTCCTTTGGTTCAGGTAGGACAACTTGGCCAACACATGGAAGTTATAGATTTGGAGAAGGAGATAGAGGAGGAACAAGATAAGGATGAACCAGTGTTATAGCCACCCTCATCATTGGCTCAAAAGGTATAAAATCCTGAAGATACATTTTCTCTACCCTCTTCCCTTTCTCTTGAGCATTCATTGACTATTGCACCCCATTTCATAGTCGTCACTTCCATCTCACCCCCATTTGGTATACCTTCCACTTCCATTTCAATTCCTATCTCCCAGTCCCTAATCATCGATGCTCCCTCTTCTTCTATTTCCACTTCTTTGATTTCCCTTTATTTTAGTTCTTTGCATTTGGTCCCAATCCATTTTCAAGCCCTTCATCCTCCATTCCAATAATTTCTATTGTGGTTATAAGTACACAAGCTCCTCCTCAAGTAAGCGTAACTGTAGCAAAATCCCTCACTTCCATTCTCAATCGCTTTCATTCTACCACCTGTTCCTATTTCTACTTCCCTTCCCAAGACAAAACCTTAGCAGACTCGTTTTCCCTCTACTCCATTTATTGAGTTTCAGGTGCTACCGAAGCCAAATATGGAGATTGTACCAGAGCATCCTGTTGCAACAAAAATGAGTTGCACCTGCCAAAGTTCATCACAATGGCTAAAAAATCATAAGACAAAAGAAGCTCAAACTCCAGCAAAGACGTTGAATAAAGTCATTTTTGATACTGAAGCTATGGAGTCCCACACTATCAAAATGATTCCCCAGGTCCATAAGCCTCAAGGAGAAATGGGCCCAAGTGATTACACTTATGAAGTCATTATAGAGGACCTGATGAAGATTGATACTACAGAGAATATGGGGAATATACAATTGGATATGAGCTCTCTTTACTTGCATGGCAAGCATTACAAGAAAAGATTTTTTGAGGCTAAGGTGAAAATTGTTGAGTTAAACGAAGCTTTGTCTGAAAATAGGGCACATTTGGAAACAACAAGATCAAAAGTAGAGTGTTGGTAGCGAAAAGTGAAAGAGTTGGAGAATGTAGCCAAGGGATACTAAACAGATTGGGTTGGTGCAGAAAAGCAAGTGCAAGCATTGATGGCCCAGCTTGAAGATTTATAGAAACAACTGGCCAAAAAAACCATACAATCAGTGGGCTTCTCCAAGGAGAAAATCAAATAAGCTTACCACCATTTAACTAAAGATTGTGTGACATTGGTGGCAGATGCACTCAAGATTCTGTTGTACATTCATGAGGCCCGAATAATAATTTTCATTTGTGATTGGACCTTGGAGTATGTCGATGAGCAATTGGAACCCAAGTTGGAGATGGCACTGAAGATTTAGGTGTTAGCTCAATCTGAATTCCAAGTTAAGACACTAAGTGGAACAGATCGAGCTTGAGCCAATGCCAGTATTATGTTACACAACTTCTTTTCTAGATTGGATTTGGCTAGAGAGGGCCAAAAACTAGCTACTATATTTGAGCAAGAGTATTATGTTTCACTAGTTTATTTCGAAGCTCTAGCTAATGTTGGGTTTTTGAGCTTCACTAATGATCAGGGAGAGATTTTGCAGAAGAAAGAATTGGAGGTGACTTGGTGAAATTTTGTTGAAGATACTTCAGACATCGATAGCTGGGAGGAGCCAATCATGAAGGAACAAGTACTACCATGCATGGAGAGGCTCACCCGCATCGAATCATCTCTGTTGAAGCTCAATCAGAGAGCTAATTACATCAATCTATACCACGTCGAGATGTTGAACTTTCTCATTGATTCACTCCAGTATCCTTCAAAGCTTGATGAAGAGTCTTGGACCCAGGCAGTTGTAGTATATGAGGTTACCAGCGCAAGTCTCGCCAAGCAAGAAGCACGAGCATGAGCGAAAGCAGAGTAGAAAGAAGCTGCAAAAGAGCAGGAGAAATAGGCACAAGAGGAAAGAAAGAAGGAGTCTTTTGAATCAATTGTACCACCTAATGAAACCAACAATGGTGATAGTTGAGCCCAATGGATGAAGGCCTGGGGTTGATTATATTCAGATGAGCTGAATACCCTGAGAGCCACCAAAAGTGTTGGTAGTTTTACCACACTAAATTTTGATTGTAAAAATTTGATGTAAGATGAATGATGTAGTTGTTTTGATTTTACTATTTTAATGTAACATTTTTGTTTCTTTCCTTGAGTGATTTTATTAAATAAAGGTTTATTTCGTCCCTAAAAATACACAAGTTTTTCCAGTAAAAACTAATGAAAATCATGGGCAAAATATAAAAGGGATAAATGTATGGCAAGGAATGTTTTAGGATCAAAGGAGTGATGGAAATGATCTAAAGCTTCAATGGTTATTATTTAAAGGAAAAACACCATTGGTTAAAGGGTAAGATGTTTTCACCCTAGGGAAGGGGCAAAAATCATTTGTGCCCCTCTTTTGGGAAAAATACCATGTTAAGAAGGTAAGATTCTAAAAAGTGGAAAAAGGGCAAAAATAATGGATGGAAACTGGTCAAAGTCAAAGTCGTCCATGGGGGGTAAAAATCATTTTCACCCTTCTTCAGGGTGAAATTCTAAATAAAGATGTTCTCAGGGCAAAAATCAAGCAAAACGTGTGCCTGGTGAAGTCAAAGTCAAAATCGCCTCCAATAAGGGACAAAAATCATTTTTACCCCTCTTGAGGGTGAAATCCAAGTTGGGGATATTTTTCAGAGCGCAAATTATGAAGTGATGTCATTCGGGTGAAGGTTGCTCAAGTCAAAGTCAAAGCAAATTTAAGGAAGGCGCCTGCCAATGTAATTTCACCCCATTTTGAGCAAAACATTGATTTCACCCAGTTTAGAGCGAAAGTCTCGAAACTGTATCTTTATAAGCTGGTCAAAGTCAAAGTTTCCCTAGGTAGGGGGCGAAAATCATTTTCACCCCTCTTGAGGGTGAAATCAATTATTTTCGCCCATTTTTTAGCAGAAGTCATTTCCATTCCATTTTTGGACAAAATTCCCTATTTTTTTGGGTGAAATTACTCAAGAGAAGAGTGAAAGTATATTGATGGGTGAAAACACCAAATTGTTTGGGAAAAATCAATTCTTACCCCTTCCTTTCAGCAACGTTTTCTTTCAAAGGTGCCATTGTTGCTAATATCTTTTAGGAAAGATCGAAGACTAGTGAAATTTAATTCTTGAAGAAATGAAATTAAATATATCCATAATTTTTGCTAAAGAGATACCAAGATTAAATGCTACATCCCAAATTTTGGTGCGATCCTATTTATTTTTTAAGCACCCTCCACTGATTTTGTTCCTTTTCTAAACAAAGTTAATATTCATTGGATCTTCACAGGTGAGGGTAAGATTTTGAGGTGTAAAGTGATGGAATGGTATCCAGAATTTAATATCCAAGCTCCTATTTATCGTGTGATGTTGTTGAGATTTGATGCACCGACACCTGGAACATTTTTTCTACCATTCATTTTTGCTAATTTCCCAGGCGCACTCCATGTAAACCAGAGCATCACTTCCTGAAGAATGTTTTGATTTGAGCATTGCCATTACCGAGGAGGAAATTGCTCTGGCTGGTCTTGGACTAGCCGACATTTTGTTTTAATTCGTATTTAATTTCAAAGGTGAAATTGTCTATAAATACTAAGCATTTTTATGTAAAAGAAGAGGATAAACATTTTGCCAAAAAACTCTTTGAGTTCTCTACATCAATTAAAGGATTCTTGACTTCTAAATCCTGGAGTAGTGTTGTATGCAATTATTTTTTGCCTTTCATTTATATTGAGTTTATGATCTTTGTTAGGTAAATTTAAATTCTACATTTTTGGATTTAATTCCTGGTAGAGAACTGAATGCTAAAATATCATTGGAAATTATCCCTACAATCTATGAATGCTTCCTATGCTTTCCATTTTGTTTCATGTTGATTAAATCTTGATTTGGATTTTAGCTTCTAGTTTATCCCCACCTTTCATCTCTAGATCATAGCCATATTTCCCATAACTTTATGTCATTTCCCATCTCTTTCTTGTTACCCTAATATTTAAACCGAATTAGGCTAGTATGGGAACCAGCCCTCTCTGGAGATTGATCCAAAGGACATCTCTCTCCTTATGCCTTTCAATGTTGGTCGGGTCTAGGGTGCATATATTTTATGATTAGGCAGATTCATGGCCAATAACACCCAACATTTTAATTGGTACATAGGCATGTGAATATCCATTTCAAGGTGATTGACTATTGTAGATAGTCCCTTAAATTTTTGATACTAGCCAAGTCTCACAAGTAGTGCCATCATGAGAACACATTCGTCTCCTTTGCCAGAGTTCTATGTTCTCGGTAAAGAGTTGTCCTTTTAGAGTCCATATCATCTGAAAGGATAGTGAAAGAACAAGATTTCAGGCGAAGGAAACACTAATTGCGATGTATTCAAAATCAAACACGCTTAAGTCCTAAAATGTAGAATGCATGAAGTGAAAGAGACGAATTGAATGGAGATACAAGAAAATGGAGAAATCATAGCCCTTTTATTTAACTCTCTTGATCTCGGTTACAAAGATGCCTCCTCCATTTTTAGGGGCTAGGAGCGTTAAATGAATTTGGTTACAATCAAGACTTAATGTTCCTCCTTCCGCGTGCCCACATTTGAAATGGGCGGGCCAAAACGTTGCCGTCGTTGGTGTTGATGAGTCCTTAACCTTTGCTGCTCCTCCTGCGATCAAAGAAACAACAAAGATGTTAGTAGCACCTGCTGCAAATAAGAAACGTTTGTTCTCTAAAATTAATGAAAGATGCATGTAAAATATTAGCCAAATCGATAGACAAAATGACTCTAAATGACCTACAAATTTGACGAGAGACCGAGAAAACATTACCAGAGGGCCACTGCCATTGATACAATCGGCCAATTCACATTCAACTAAAATTCATCCCTGGGTAGGATGAATTCGACTGTAATTCATCCTCGGGTAGGACGAATTCGATTGTAATTCGTCCTCGGGTAGGACGAATTTGACTGTGATAAAATTCTGAGATGATGCCGCTCAAATGTCGCGTCTCGGGATCTCCAAATGACCTTCAAACATAGGGGTTAGCTAATTGGGGGCATTTTGGGACGACCCAGATGGTCGGATTCTCCCAATTTGACCTCCATCAGCAGGAATTTGGCGTCGCTACCTGCAAGTTAGTGGGACAACAAAAGCGACGAGAACATGATGAAATCTGATCAAAACATTATGGAATCGAACATATGAACTATCTAGACAACATAAAATGAAATGAAAGATGAACAAATGACAAAAGAACAAATTAGAATGAGACTTAAAAAGTGCGGGGTGCCCAAGTGGGCCGCCCACCGTTGGAACTTGATTTTGGCACCAATCCACTTGGGATGGGCCCAAAATCTCTTAGGATGGGGTTGTCAACAAATTGGTGGATTAAAGTGGTCAAATGTCGGGTTTTGGGTCCGAATTCACACTTCCAATAGCCACCCAATAACCTCTCTTGCGAAAGAGATTAAGGATGTGGAAAATGTAAATCAAAAGGGTAAAGGCGTGGTATCAAATCGGCAGCACTTCGTTGCTTGAAAAATGCTTCCTACTTGTTCCTTTTGGGTGGGAAATTCCACCATTTTATAGACCCAAGGGGTCTCTTTTGGATGGGCATGCAGGGATGCCATGTGGCGGCCATGCCTTCCCAAGAGGGAGGAGACTCCTCCCTGACTTGGGCTTCCATGACTGCCCTTGTGACAGTCCTCCAACGGCCAATCTACCCACCTACACGTGCATGCAAGGCAGGAGTCATAAATTGACAGTCTTCGGCTGCCACTTGGCGCCATTCTTCTTTTTGCTCGTTAAACCTGGAATTCGTCCTGACCAAAGACGAATTTAGAATTCGTCCCTGGGTGAGACGGATCCCAGTTAGAATTCGTCCTTGGGTGGGACGAATACTGAGCAAAGTGCTTGAATGTGCCAAATTGCCTTTTGACCTTACAAAATTGCTACAAAAGTGGTTAGGACCATTGTTTAACCTCTGAGGGCTGCCCTGGGGGCTGTGTGTGTCAAAGCGATCAGTGTTTGCAGTCACATAATCGGATTGGTGTTGTTTTGGTGTCTACAGATGCCCCTTTTTGGGATGCGCTATGCATGGCGCAACGTCGAGCAAAAATAGATAACCAAAGCACTAATGATTAGGGTTTCTTGGTAACCTAACCAACTTTTGATGCCCCAAGTATGGAAAGGGCATGCATTCTTGAATCCTTGCTTCTGACGAGCTAAGGAATTTGATTTCAAGTATTAACCTATTTTGGTGAGGTGTGACTTGAGCTTGGACATTGATCAGTCATGAATAGGCAAAGGGCGCAACCTTTTGTCCATGGGGGAACCTTGTGTTCATGCTTCACGAAATGCCAAGTGTTTGATCAATTTGTGATTATTGCTTGTTTATTGCCCCAAGCAGGAGCGTAATTGTCTTTGTCAATGATTCTTTGAATGCATGTCGTTTTCCTTAATTGGGTGTGTGCTTGTTGATTGGTGACTAAGTGTGACTACCCCCTCAAGCGATGAATCGATGAGGGAATGACCTTCATGAGAAAAGCGACGAGTCGCTTGACCCAAGATGACTTGTGCAAAGGTGCCTTCGGAGATTTAGCATTAAGCATGTGCAATTTTTTTGACATTTAGACCTATTTTTGGTGGGTGGTAACCCTTTTGGTGATGCCATAATGGGGTGAAAGTGTCAAAAGTCCGTCTTCCCGTGGAGCGGTCCGGCTATGGTAGCCTTCTTGGGGAAGTAGGAGAGTGACAATTTGAGCCCCGACATCGATTTTCTATGCCAAGAGGTTAAGTGCAAGAGCACTTGTGTCCGGCAATGCTTATTGCTATTTGTTTTTGTGTTGCATTTATTTGCTATTTTTGTTGTTTTGATTTTCTTGTTGTTTTTGAGTGGGCTTTGACCCATTTGTGACGTCATTTGGGGGTGAAATTGTCAAAAATCCGTCTTCCCGTGGAGTGGTCCGGCTATGGTAGCCTTCTTAGGGAGTAGGATAGTGACAATGTAAACCCCGACATCAGTTTTGCTATGCCAAGAGGTTAAGTGCAAGAGCACTTGTGTCTGGCAATTTTTATTGCTTTTTGTTTGTGTTTTTTTTTTTTGTTGTTTTGTTGTTTTTGAGTGGGCTTTGACCCATTTGTGACATCATTTGGGGGTGAAATTGTCAAAAATCCGTCTTCCCGTGGAGCGGTCCGGCTATGGTAGCCTTCTTAGGGAGTAGGATAGTGACAATGTAGACCCCGACATCAGTTTTGCTATGCCAAGAGGTTAAGTGCAAGAGCACTTGTGTCTGGCAATTTTTATTGCTTTTTGTTTGTGTTTTTTTTTGTTGTTGTTTTTGTTGTTTTGATTTTCTTGCTTTGTGTATATGTCATTATTTCATGTTATGCACAATGATTGATGTTGATGGATGCATGCTTATGGTAATGGATGTATATGGTATGATAAATGCAAATGTTTTTGATATATATGTGATATGCAAAATGTAATGGATGAAATGAATTTGTGTTGTTTGGTTAGGGCACCATAGACTGCTTAGGACTTTGTGATTTTGTTTTTATGCGATTGCTGTGGTAGATGACTTTGTATGTATACATGTGGTTTTTTTTATTTTTTGATGGTATTTGTAAGGATGAAAAGTAGCGTAGTTGGTTTAGAAATGTAGCTAAGGTTTTCTGAGACTCAGACGGTTTTAACTCACTAGCCACGACTGTACTTTATCTTACAAGATTTTTGAACAAGGTATGAATCGGACTTGTTTTTGACCAAGTTATTTCACATCCCTGTGTGTGCAATTGAGTTCATTTATGTGGTATTTGTCAGGATACCGCCAGTGCCAGATGGGCTTTCAACCGAACTTGTACTGAGGATCACCTAATTAGCTCCACTAACTCCTTTATTGTATTTAGTCAGATTAATCTGTGGTGCTATCTAGGATACCATAAGCTAGCTCATCCACATGCAAACATTGATCTGTACACAGGTTAATGTGATAGATATATCGTCATGCGGGAAGTTTACCGCTAGTGACCGATAGGCTATCAACCAAAATGGTACTGAGGCTTGCCTCATGACCTGTCAAAATGCTGAGAGTTCCAGGGATTCAAGTTCGACTCCCTTATTTTCTTCAATTGTATTGGGATACTTGCTCCTTTGTAGTGATAAAATCACTGTTTATTTTTGTTTTATTTGTTTTTCTTTTTGAGCAAGGGATTGGGATATGGAGTGACGAGAATCACTATTGTATGTGCTTTTTTGATGTATGCACTATGGGATGTCAAATTTTGGTGTTTTGACTTTTTGCAAATTTTTTATGTTTTGCAACTATTGAGAACTTGGGATTCTTAGGGAATTGGGTAGGGAAGATGCTTGTCCTTTTGCCAACTCTCAGCATTCTTTGGGTCATTCGCATAGGGGGATGAGCAAGATAACTGTTTCGCTTATGGTGACCTGGATTACTGTGCGAGTTTCATCTTTCGTTCACACAACTTAGGAATTTTTTATGTGTTTTAATTTGTGTTGGGATGCTACGTAACAAGGTGTAATTCAAGTAGGACTCTACCTTCGTAAAATCTGTTTGACTTGGTACAGTACGTGACTAGAAAGCAAAATTTAAGATCGAAAGGACGAAAACTCTTGATACATTATAAGACCACTGACTCTAACGTGGTAAAAGCAATAAATGGATTGTTTTTATTTGTTTTATGAAATGAAAAAATGTGGAACAAGATGGACTAGCTAGAGTAATGACGACCTATGGTGCCTTTGACTTCTATGACCACAAATATGCGATGTATGGATGCGATGCTTAATGCGGCTATTATTTTGTAGTTTTGATGGATTGATGTATTGTGAACATGAAGATGAGATGCAAAAGACCTTTTATTGATGAATTTGAGCATGCCTAGAAATGAGATGCAAATTTTGTTGTTTTTGAGATTTTCTTGATGGTGACCAAGGGATTTCGAGAATCCTTTGGGGCCTTTTTGGGGTGACCAAGCGATTGCGATAATCCTTGGAGCTTTTGGGGTGACCAAGTGATTGCGATAATCCTTGGAGCTTTTGGGGTGACCAAGTGATTGCGATAATCCTTGGAGCTTTTGGGGTGACCAAGTGATTGCGATAATCCTTGGAGCTTTTGGGGTGACCAAGTGATTGCGATAATCCTTGGAGCTTTTGGGGTGACCAAGTGATTGCGATAATCCTTGGAGCTTTTGGGTGTGACCAAGCGATTGCGATAATCCTTGGAGCTTTTTGGGATTTGACCAAGCGATTGCGATAATCCTTGGAGCTTTTGGGTGCTCTTAGGTGGGATGTACCCCCGCTTGATGATCTTTGCTGGTCTGAGGGATTGGCATGAATGGATCGGCCCTATGCACGGATAGGAGGACAAGGTCTACCCTCGGTACTGATATTGCTATGGGATCTCTGGGCGAAAGTTGATCTCTGTATGCCCAACGTGGCGGATGTAATGCTTGGTCCCACTGCGGTGGGTTAACGCGCCACTCATGCCCTAGTATTATGTTTATCTGTTGAAGTGCTTCATCAATATTTATGGGATGTCGATGCTGTCGCATGTGATTGTTGTGGGCTATCTTTGTTTTATCCTCACCTTCGGCCAGTGAGTACAGCTCATCAGAATCTAGAGATTCTGAGACATGGAGGACTGCATCATCAGGTAGCCCTACGGTCGAAGGTTGATCCTCTTCGAAAGGAGCCTCATGTAAGTTGGGCCTTGGGAGCTCTAAAATCTTGGTCTCTACCGACTCGAAGTGCTCTAGCGCTTTGCATGTATTAGGGGATTTGAGCTCCTCCTCTTTGGTTGGTTCTTGTTGAGGAACTTGGGGCCTATGGAGGGGTGGCCAGATAGCACCCCCCATGCCTTGGTAGGGCATTTCATCTCGCTCTCCTCCTTGCTCAGATTCTTTAGAGGCTTCTTGAGGATTTTCTAAGGGTGGCCCATAAACTTGGGTGGGTGCCTGAGGAAGGCGCCCATCATTGGTTATAGGAGTAGCCTCCCGCTCATGTCTAGGAGGCATCGGGGGTGATGCTTGATGAGGTCACGGAGACTTGTCTCGCACCCGAGGGTTGTGCCTCTCATAATGTTTTGTCTTATGTGTGTGAGGGGTTGGAGTCCTCTCCTGCATAGTGTGTTGGAACAACTCATCCTTCTAGCGTTGAAGGTGCTCTTTATTTAGAAGATACCATTGCTCTAACTGTTGTCGTTCTAGCTCAAGTTGCGTGAGTTGCATCTAGTGTGCGATATGCTCGATAGATTCTAAGATAGTTGGTCTTATCGCCTCATGTCTAGAAGGGTTAGATGCCTCTCCTAGATATCTATCTCGATCGTAGTGATCCAAGATCTCTATAGGCCGCCTCCCTCTGTTGGGGGTAGCGGCATTCCTCCGAGGCTCTGGCCTCAGTAGGTGATCCTGATAGCTAGCATTTGTAGAGGCATATTGCTCCCACACTGTATATTGCTCTTGAGGAAGGTAAGGGTCTTCCTCGTGCTCTCTTTCATAAGTGAAAAAGGGACAGTAGGAGCAATGTATATTGTTCTTGAGGAAGGTAAGGGTTTTCCTTGAACTCTAAAGAATTATATTTGTTTAAAATTATCCCAACTAACTCCTTGTAAAATTTTGTGTCAAACGGAGCTACGGTTGAGAAGTTATGGCCCTAGCAAGATGCACTAAAATTTAGGGAAAAATATAAGATTTCCCATATTTTTTTGGATGCTCTTGCATCACTTATGGGCACCTTTGGGGTGCTTTTGGGTTGACCAAAGGGTTCATGGACACCTTTGGGGCATTTTGGAGTGACCAAGCGATTGTGGGAATCCTTGGAGCTTTTGGAGCGAGTGACAAAATGCATAGATTTTTATCTTTTTGTTTATGATTTTTCTGATTTTTTTTGTTACACTAAGCATAAATGAACACACACATACACAAATGGTGATTATCTCTTTTAAAGATTAATGGTGTGTCCTAGACTAGTTTTAGTGCATTTTGATGATTTTGTTTTGTTTTTGAAAGTTTTAAAGAACGTTTAAATGCATAATGAAGGCTCATATGACTCCCATAAATGGTCGCCCCTTCAATATACCATTTCTCGATGATATACCAACCTCTCTATATACCCGCCCTTACGAGAGGGAAACTATAGGTACGTGAGAGCAGATGGTACGTGGTACGTAGGCGGTACGGAAGGGGAATTGTCCTGTTAATGACACCTACCATAGAAGACTTATCCTCGCGCGCTGGGAATCACCCCAACGACACTCGGTCAGCTTTCATCAGGATTTACACCTAACAACAGTGACAATCGGGGTAAATGGATGCAAAAATCAAGCCAAGGTGGTGATGAACCCACCGTTGGTCTTGATCAAGGGTTGGGGTCTTACGACCAGCTCCTTGGTTTAAGAAATGCCACGTGATGTGTGTGTGGTTTATTTTAATTAAAATTGAAACATGCAAGCAACCAACTTTCCCTAAGCAAGCAAAAGTTGACAGAAATATAGAAACAAAAAATCAAAAAATGATAGGGACAGTTTTGGAACCTTACCTCTTTTCTGCCCAGACCTGTTGTTTCTGATCCTCGGCCCTAAAAATGTATAGACAAAAATTCGTCCTTCTGTGAGACGAATTACAGAACAGAATTCGTCCCTATCTGAGATGAATTAGAATTCATCTCAGGGTCAAACAAATTATAGTAAAGTATTCGCCACAGGCAAAGATGAATTACAGTCTGCTTTTAAAGAATGGTACTTGTCAAGCACAAAACACAAAAATTTGATCAGTTTCTTGATCTTAAAACTAGGGGACAGAGTCCCACCGTGATCGCCACTGAAAGCACGAGATTTCAGATGAAGGAAACACTAATTGCGATGTATTCAAAATCAAACACGCTTAAGTCCTAAAATGTAGAATGCATGAAGTGAAAGAGACGAATTGAACGGAGATACAAGAAAATGGAGAAATCATAGCCCTTTTATTTAACTCTCTTGATCTTGGTTACAAAGATGCCTCCTCCCTTTTCAGGGGCTAGGAGCATTAAATGAATTTGGTTACAATCAAGACTTAATGTTCCTCCTTCCGCGTGCCCACATTTGAAATGGGCGGGCCAAAACGTTGCCACCGCTGGTGTTGATGAGTCCTTAACCTTTGTTGCTCCTCCTGCGATCAAAGAAACAACAAAGATGTTAGTAGCACTCTGCTGCAAATAAGAAACGTTTGTTCTCTAAAATTAATGAAAGATGCATGTAAAAGATTAGCCAAATCGATAGACAAAATGACTCTAAATGACCTGTAAATTTGACAGAGACCAAAAAACATTACCAGAGGGCCACTGCCATCGAAACAGTTAGCCAATTCGCATTCAACTAAAATTCATCCTTGGATAGGACGAATTCGACTGTAATTCATCCTCGGGTAGGACGAATTCGACTATAATTCGTCCTCGGGTAGGACGAATTCGACTGTGATAAAATGCCGAGATGATGTCGTCCAAATGTCGCGTCTCGGGATCTCCAAATGACTTGCAAACAAAGGGGTTAGCTAATTGGGGGCATTTTGGGACGACCCAGATGGTCGGATTCTCCCAATTTGACCTCCATCAGTAGGAATTTGATGTCGCTACCTGCAAGTTAGTGGGACAACAAAAGCGACGAGAACATGATGAAATCTGATCAAAACATTATGAAATCAAACATATGAACTATCTAGACAACATAAAATGAAATGAAAGATGAACAAATGATAAAAGAACAAATTAGAATGAAACTTAAAAAGTGCGGGGTGCCCAAGTGGGCCGCCCACCGTTGGAACTTGATTTTGGCACCAATCCACTTGGGATGGGCCCAAAATCTCTTAGGATGGGGTTGTCGACAAATTGGTGGATTAAAGTGGTCAAATGTCGGGTTTTTGGGTCCGAATTCACACTTCCAATAGCCACCCAATAACCTCTCTTGCGAAAGAGATTAAGGATGTGGAAAATGTAAATCAAAAGGGTAAAGGCGTGGTATCAAATCGGTAGCACTTCGTTGCTTGAAAAATGCCTCCTACTTGTCCCTTTTGGGTGGGAAAGTCCACCATTTTATAGACCCGAGGGGTCTCTTTTGTATGGGCATGCAGGGATGCCATGTGGCGGCCATGCCTTCCCAAGAGGGAGGAGACTCCTCCCTGACTTGGGCTTCCATGACTGCCCTTGTGATAGTCCTCCAACGGCCAATCTACCCACCTACACGCGCATGCAAGGCAGGAGTCATAAATTGACAATCTTCGGCTGCCACTTGGCACCATTCTTCTTTTTGCCCGTTAAACCTGGAATTCGTCCTGACCAAAGACGAATTCAGAATTCATCCCTGGGTGAGACGGATCCCATTTAGAATTCGTCCTTGGGTGGGACGAATACTGAGCAAAGTGCTTGAATGTGCCAAATTGCCTTTTGACCTTACAAAATTGCTACAAAAGTGGTTAGGACCACTGTTTAACCTCTGAGGGCTGCCCTGGGGGATGTGTGTGTCAAAGTGATCAGTGTTTGCAGTCACATAATCGGATTGGTGTTGTTTTGGTGTCTACAGATAGACGCATAATTCCCTGCCTGTAACATGACTTAGTTTGGGTTATTTTCCCTTGTACATGCTACAATATAGCGTATGAATACCTAGTGCATAGTTGGTTGCTCACCTTCCCTGAGCCCAGGTTTGGCCCAGCAATTCTTTGGTTCATGACTAGGTAACCCAATCCTCACTACGAGTGATGTGGTGTTGTCCCATTACAACACCCGCTGGATCTCTTATCTTTGGGGTTCAACTACTCTTGAACTTACCAAACATTTTCTAACTATTTTCCACTTGAGTTCGGATCGTGAGATACCCTCATGTACCACTCGCTTATCAATCTAGAGGGAGTGTTCCATTCCACCCCTCGTCACATATTCAAATCAATATGACCTTTACTTGTCCGGGTTAGATTACTTGAAAATTATTGAATATGACTTACGATGTTTTTCTTTCCTGCAAGCATCAGTGTTGGGCATCTTTTAAATTTTGGAAATTGGTCATTGCTCTTGTTTAATTTATTTCCTAACATGTGTAACTTCAATACTTACTCTCAAATGTTTTCTATCATTCTATGGTTGGTTTGAAACATATGTTCTATTAATCTTATAAGACTTTTTTTACCATATTAATACATACATACTAACTTTAGTCTTATAAAAGAAATCACTAAACTAGCTAAAAAGTTTTACATATTTGACTTTATATAAATATATATAAGCTAAGTATCATATAAGTTGCAAATTTTATTTTAACTCATTTTATTCAGTCAACAATAGTCACCTTTGAAAATTTTTTACTAAGTAAAGTCTCTTATTTACATTTATAATCATTAATTATTTATCCTCATTTAGCTAAACTTCTAAACCATTTTTCACCACTTCGAATTTATGAAAACAAAGGTTTATTAACCCTTGAGAACAGGGTGCACACAATTTAAGTAAATATTTATCCTTTCCTCAACGAAAGGTGAGTCTCACTCATTAAGGTTTGGTCCTCATGATTTTCAAGGCTGCCCTAAACCTGTATACATATTTACACACTCTTTATTCCAAGGATTGTTTACTAGAAACTTTAAATGATTCTCAAATCAAGCGACTTCCACCAACCACACTTATCAAGATAAAAAATGTGGGCGTAATCAGAACATAATCATTAATGGAGTCTATCCTTTGGTAAAATACATCACACAACTCAAGACACCACTAAGATTGGTACATCAATAATCTCCTATAATATTCAAGCCTTCACACGATTTACATTCACACACTGGCTCTTATTCATTGCTATCAAATCGTGTATAGCCAATCTTAAATTTATTTCAACTTAAAATGATTGAACTGCGATATTTGCTATACACAAATTAAAAAAAATTATTAGGGATGCTATACTTCTTCTGCTATGGGTGGCTTGGTGAGCTAACTCTATGAAAGCTTTATATATGTGCCTACGACTAAGTTATGTTTTGCAAGGAAGAGTCACAAGACTTCCTCATCCAACCTTGGCAAAAGACTAAGTTATTTGAACAACCTATTAAATTTATTCAATCCAAGGAAAATATCTCCAAATCTATATCCAGCTAATTTACTTTCAGTAAGACTGTTTGACCAGCAATGACTTTCTTTTATCAGAACCTAGTATTTAAGTTAGTTTATTTTATAATTGACTACCGATAGGGCATCAATTAATTACAGCATCACACAATGTGAAGAGCTATGAATAACTATATAAAAATTGTCACCTTTAGCTGAAAAAACATCATCCATCACACTATATTTTCTTTAATTAAAAGCTTGAAAGACATACATGTATAATAGAAAAATGATATATTGATTTTTTATTTTTTTTCGATCTTGAGCCAGGTGACGCCTGCGTTCTCACATTGACAATTGTAATCTATTGTGGTTTTTTATTAAACTATGGTTCAAACAAATTGAATTTACTTTTCTATGGTAGTATACAATCTCTCAAAGGTTTCAACACATAAAAATACTTCACACTGTTACCCATAAATATATATCTTAATATTCCTGCCCATACTTCTTTTAAAAATCAATCCATGTTTACATCTACAGTATGATTTTCTTCTAAAACTAATGTTTCATAATTACAAGCACAAATTACATTGACTCTATGATAAGGTGAAAAACGTTCTAAAGTCTTCATTCACATTACTAATTGAACATATTGATACACCAATTTTATCAAGAATACTCTCATCATTTTTTTTATATAAGCCTATATAGAACTTGTACATTTCCATCATAAAGACACGTTTTGAAACAAAAGCTAGCATTATTAATAAAGCTTTATTATAAAAGGTACCACAATACATGACCTATATCCAATACTTCACTCCAGATTAAGTACAATTCTCAGACGATAAAAGAAAACATTGAGCTTCTCTCAATGGATTCTAACGGTGAGGTACAAATAGGAACTATAAGCGCTCATAGTCAAGCTACTTTTTTTAACATTCCACACTTGTCATGGGATAAGATTGAAGATATGATTGTGCACGCTCCATGACTAATGACCTATCCTGATCCAGCAGAGTAAGATCCATACAAAGATAACCAAGAATGGCTAGCCTAATAGGCTTGTAGGGGAAAGCTCAGAGCGGCCTTATTAAATTGGATGCAAGCTACTCTAGCAATGCCTACGTCTAATGCCAGCTATCATACAAACTCCTTTAATTTATTTGTACTGAATGTGTAATTATTTTATCCAATTTTAGTTGTATGTGGTGAATTCTTAAACTTTCAATAGATTACGATTTCAGACAATTTTTAATAAAACAACATTCCTTAATCCATTCTTTTCAATTCATTCATTTCAAAGTCAGTTGCAGGATCTACTTGAGATTTCATGATTCTTCAACCTCTTTTCCAAAGCATTCGATGAAGCTAAGTAAAAAGAAGACCATGGTCTCTTTCTAATTGTTCGATCTATTTTATAGATAGAAAACATTGATTTTTATTAAACACCTGTAAAGGTCATGCAAACACCCATGCTTATCACTTGCCAAGTAATCCTCCAGATGGGCTTGTTATTTTATTGTACCATTTTTCATATTGTTGCCCATATGTAAGTACGTATCTATATGTAGTTCCATTTTCCTTATATATATATATATATATATTATATATATATATATATATATATATATATATATATATATATATATATATATATATATATATATATATATTATTTATCATATTTTAATATATTTATTATATTTATTATTATTATTATTTAATTATTTCTATATGTGTTTTATAGAAGCAAATATTAAAAATTATTATTTTTCAAGTACAAATCCTATATGCATATATATGAATGCACCTATATGAACCTTTGGATAGGTGTATTGCTAATAGGGTATTTTTTCCTATAATTGCAATTACTCTGTCACTCATCATATATCCCCAACTTACCTTAACCTTTGCTCTCTTCTTGCCATCAGGAGAAGGTGTCTGTTTTTTTTTTTGATTCTCCAACAGGATCTACCTATACTTGCATCCATCGATCCATCGGCAGTACCATATTCTTGTAAATAAAGCAAGCAAGTTAATTAGTGAATTTGGGAGGGGTGTTACATTCTCCCCCTTTAGAATTAAACACAATCCCTATGTTTTGAGTTAACAAATAAACAATGTCACAACATCATGGAAATACTTAGCAACACGAAATAAAAATATTTATGTTTCCATACATGCATTATCAATCAAAACATGGTATCTAGTTATAGGTAATATATGGGTCCCAAATATGTATATACAAAATTGTCTCCTATTGTTTGTCCACATAACAGTTTTTAAACAAGTAAAGGATTTATTGTTCTTTAGTAGCCACATCTTCTCATGTGGCTTGATTTCATTCAGAAGCCAAGGTTTCGAACTTGGGTAGACTTCAATGCGTTGCAGGTCCAACATCAGTTGTTGCATACATTTTGTGTGTGGTTTCCTTAACAGTTTTCTATTTGTTTGTCCTTTGTGGACACTAGCTAGCATACTGAGTTGCACCACAAACATAACATTTTAAAGGTGCTTTATCGCTTCTATCTTCTTCATTCCTAACTTGGAATGTAGTTTCCTTCCTTTGTGTCTTATATTCATCCCTATAGTTCCTCCTGTTAGGATGATCCTTGCTTTGGTATCTGTTTCAATTTTTGTCATCTCATCTGAAATGATCTCCACCCCTAAACCTCTTGTTCTGATCTTTGATTCCCTTTGTGGGTCCAAAATCCCTTCTCTTCCTTGATTCATCTCTATCCATTTCATTATTTTGATAATAAGCCTTTTTGTTCTTGTGGCTTATTTCCTTAAAGCGGGCGGTGTCATAAGCTTTAGATAAATCTTTTGGTTTTACTAAGCCTACCAGATCTCCAATTCTTGGATGTAGGCCCATCAGGAATTTTTGCACCTTCATTTCCTCATTTTGATCATAATCAGGAACATATTTCAACAATTGGATAAATCTTTGATAATATTTGATAATTGTCATGTTCTCCTAGTTTAGATTGGTGAACTCCCTAAACTTCTCAACATAGAACTGTCACATTAGGAAATGGTCTCTAAATTCCTTCAAAAATGTATCCCATGCAACATCTACAACCTCCACATGTTTATTCTTTTTATAGGTCATCCACTAATCCATGGTGGGTCCAGTCAAATGAGCTACCACCCATGCTGCCTTGGATTCAGAGGAGATATTATTATTAATAGCATAATATCTTTCAACTTCATTCAACCAATTTTTTGCTGCTTCACCGTCTCATTTTCCATAAAATTTTTTGATATCAATTTTCCTTAATTCCTTCGTTAATTCACTACCTACGAGATGATCCCTCAGGAAATCCTTCCAAATTCTCCTCTAGCTCTTTCTTTTTAGATAATTTTTTGATTAGCTTCTACTGTTGGATAAGGAGTTCTTATTGTTGAGTCATTTGCACTCTTTGTTGTTGTATTTGATCCATCAACTACACCCTTTGCATCTCCATATGCTCCCTTTGTTGATTTAATTATTCTTGTGTTTGCTCCCTTTGAAGGTCCATGTACTCACGCTGCTAACTCATCTGCTCTTGAAGCAACTATACCATCTTGGCCAAGTTGTCCTCTCTTAATGGTTTTTTATCAATCACAGGTTCTTTATCCTTCTGGATAATTCTTCAGGGTTCTTCCGCTCTAGCTACCCTCTCGGACTCCTTTATGAGCCTTTTAAGCCCCTTTCTTGGGCATTCAACAATTGTCTCTTATTGTGTCATTACAAAATTTTTGGAAGAACTTGCCATTAGTTGGATGCAACAAAAGCTAAATCAATTTTATATGCCCAAAGTTTCACAACCTAGGCTCTGATACCAACTGTAACAACCTAGGTCTACTCACCTGGTTGTCCAAAAATCACAAGTAAAATTTTTGATTAAACAAAGAGAATTTAATTTACACCCAATATTTTAATTGGTACATAGGCATGTAAATATCCATTTCAAGGTGATTGACTACTACAGACAATCCCTTAAACGTTTGATACTGGCCAAGTCATGCAAGTAGTGCCATCATGAGAACACATTTGTCTCCTTTTCTAGAGTTTTATGTTCTCGGCAAGGGGTTGTCCTTTCAGAGCCCATATCATATGAAAGGATGGATGCATAATTCCCCGCTTGTAACATGACTTAGTTTGGGTTATTTTCCTTTGTACATGCTACAGTCTAGCCTATGAATGGCTAGTGCATAGTTGGTTGCTCATCTTCCTTGAGCCCAGGTATGGCCCACCAATTCTCTAGTTCGGGAGTAGGTAACCCAGTCCTCACTACAAGTGACGTGGTGTTGTCCCATTCCAACACCCGTTGGACCTTTTGGCTTCGGGGTTCAACTACTCTTGAACTTACTCGATATTTGCTAACTATTCCCCACTAGATTTCAGATTGTGAGATACCCTCATGTACCACTCACTTAACAGTCTAGAGGGAGTGCACCATTCCACCCCTCGTCACATGTTCAAAGTAATAGGACCTTTACTCATCTGGGTTAAATTGCCTGAAAATGACTGAATACGACTCACGTTTGCCTTTCTTTCAAGCATCGGTGTTGGGCATCTTTTAAAGTTTGGGAATTGGTCAAGCTCTTGTTTAATTTATTTCCTAACATGTGTAACTTCAATACTTACTCTCAAATGTTTTCTATCATTCTATGATTGGTTTAAAATATATGTTCTATTAAATCTTATAAGACCTTTTTTACCATAGTAATACATATATATTAACTTTAGTCTTATAAAAGAAATCACTAAACTAACTAAAAAGTTTCACATATTTGACTTTATATAAATATATATAAGCTAAGTATCATATAAGCTACAAATTTTATTTTAACTCATTTTATTCAGTCAATGATAGTCACCTTTGACAAACTTTTACTAAGTAAAGTCTCTTATTTATATTTATAATAATTAATGATTTATCCTCATTTAGCTAAACTTCTAAACCATTTTTCCCCACTTCGAATTTAAGAAAACAAAGGTTTATGAACCCTTGAGAACAGGGTGCATACAGTTTAAGTAAATATTTATCCTTTCCTCAACGAAAGGTGAGTCTCACTCATTAAGGTTTGGTCCTCATGATTTTCAAGGCTGCCCTAAACCTGTATACATATTTACACACTCTTTATTCCAGGGATTGTTTTACTAGAAAATTTAAATGATTCTCAAGTCGAGTGACTTCCGCCAACCACACTTATCAAGGTAAAAAATGTGGGCGTAATCAGAACATAATCATTTATGGAGTTTATCCTTTGAAAAATACATCACACAACTCAAGACACCACTAAGATTGGTACATCAATAATCGCCTACAACATTCAAGCCTTCACACAATTTACATTCACACACTGGCTCTTATTTATTGCTATCAAAACGTGTATAGCCAGTCTTAAATTCATTTTAACTTAAAATGATTGAACTGTGGCATTTGCTATACACAAATAAAACAAAATTTATTAGGGATGCTATACTTCTTCGGCTACGAGTGGCTTGGTGAGCTAAATCTATGAAAGCTTTGTATATGCGCCTACGGCTAAGCTATGTTTTGCAAGAAAAAGTTGCAAGACTTCCTCATCCAACCTTGGCAAAAGAAAATTTTAAACCACTTCTCTAAGTTATTTGAACAACCTATTAAATTTATTCAATCTAGGTAAAACGTCTCCAAATCTATATCCTACTAACTTACTTTTAGTAAGAATTTTTGACCAACAATGACTTTTGTTTATCAGAACCTAGTATTTAAGTTAGATTGTTTTATAATTGACTACCGATGGGACATCGATTAATTATAGCTTCACGTAATGTGAAGAGCTATGAACAACTATACAAAAATTGTCACCTTTAGCTGACGAAGCGTCATCCATCACACTATATTTTCTTTAATTAAAAGCTTGAAAGACATACATTTATAATAGAAAAATTATATTCTTATTTCCCATTTGTTTTCGATCTTAAGCTAGGTGACGCCTGCCTTCTCACATTGGTGATTGTAATCTATTAAGGTTTTTTATTAAACTATGATTTGAACAAATTGAATTTACTTTTCTATGGCAGTATACAATATCTCAAAGGTTTCAACACATAAAAATACTTCACACTATTACCCATAAAGACATCTTAATATCCCTACCCATACTTCTTTTAAAAATCAATCCATGTTTACATCTACAATATGATTTTCTTCTAAAACTAATATTTTAGAATTACAAGCACAAATTACATTGACACTATGATAAGGTGAAAAACGTTCTAAAATATTCATTCACGTTACTAATTGAACATACTGAGACACCAATTTTATCAAGAATACTCTCATCATTTTTTTATATAAGCTTGTATAGAACTTGTACATTTTTGTCGTAAAGACACATTTCGAAACAAATGCTCATATTCTTAATCAAGCTTTATTATAAAAGGGACCACAATACATGACCTATATCCAATACTTCACTCTAAATTAAGTACAATTCTAAGATGATAAAAGAAAACATTAAGCTTCTCTCAACGACTTCTAACGACGAACAAAAACTATAAGCGCTCATAATCAAGCTACTTTTTTAACATTCCACGCTTGTCACTAGATAAGATTGAAGACGTTACTGTGCACGCTCCACAACCAATGACCTGTCCTGATCCAACAGAGCAAGATCCATACAAATATAGCAAAGAATGGCCAGCCTAATAGGCTTGTAGGGGAAGCTCAAAGCGGTCTTATTAAATTGGATGCAACCTACTCTAGCAATGCCTACGTCCAATGCAAGCTATCATACAAACTCCTTTAATTCATTTGTACTAAATCTATAATTATTTCATCCAAATTCAGTTGTATGTGGTGAATTCTTAAACTTTCAATTGATTACGATTTCAGATACTTTTTAATAAAAACAACATTCCTTAATCCACTCTTTTCAATTAATTCATTTTAAAGTTAGTTGCAAGATCTACATGAGATTTCATGATTCTTCAACCTTTTTTCCAAAGCATTTGATGAAGCCAAGTAAAAAGAAGACCATGATCTCTTTCTAATTGTTCGATCCATTTTATAGATAGAAAACATTAATTTTTATTAAACACCTGTAAAGGTCATGCAAATGCCCATGCTTATGGCTTGCCAAGTAATCCACCAGATGGGCTTGTTATTTTATTGTATCATTTTTCATATTGTTGCATATATGTAAATACATATCTATATGTAGTTCCATTTTCTTTATTTATATTATTATATATATTTTTTATTTATAATATTTTGTTATATTTATTATTATTATTATTATTTAATTATTTTTATATGTGTTTTACAGAAGAAAATATTAAAAATTATTTTCTGTCAAGTACAACTCCTATATGCATCTACATGAATGCACCTATATGAACCATTGGACATGTGTATTGCTAATAGGGTATTTTTCCCTATAACTACAATTACCCTGCCGCTCATCATATATCCCCAACTTACCTTAACCTTTGCTCTCTTCTTGCCATTAGGAGAAGGTATCTGATTTTTTTGCTTGATTCTCCAACAGGATCTACCTGTACCTACATCCATCGATCCATAAGCAGTACCATATTCTTGCAAATAAAGCAAGCAAGCTAATTAGTGAATTTGGGAGGGGTGTTACAATTTCTTTTTGGATCATGACTACTATTGATAGTCTACCTGGACCTCCTTCTTATCCTGCATCCATAGCTCCCTTAGATTTGGTGGGATGTTTTTCCCTCCAAAATTTAATACTGCATGGGTACCATTAACTACATCTCAGGTTGTTTCTTTCTAGATTATAATTGTTATTGACTATCTACCCAACTATCCTGATTCCACATCCACAACTCCCTTAGATTTTGTGGGATGTCTTTTTCTTGCAAAATTTAAGACTACCTGGGTACCATTGGCTACATCCTAGGTTGTTTATTTTTGGATTATGACTGCTATTGATAGTCTACCTAGCCCTCATTCTGATCACACATCCACAACTCCCTTAGAGTGATTCCTAGCAATTATCTTCTAGGTTGAACCTTCTTGTTGTTTCCTTTTAAAACCATCTCTTAATATTGAATCAACCCCTCCTTCATCTTGTCTTACTACTAACTGAGTATCCTCTAAAATCCCAAGGTCAATCCTTTGAGGAGGATATGGGGTAGACACAAAATTGTCTAATGCCTTACTCAAATGGGCTAGAATTTCATCTACCTCATTTAAACAAGAAAAATGATTGGAAAGAGGAACATAGTCTTTAACGGTAGGATTTAGGGCTGGGCGATTTACCTCACTATTCATATCATTGTTTTCTCCCTCCTCTAATGGATTTTGCTCTTGTTCCATTTATTCTCTTCTAGTTGATTCTTTCACTTTGTCTACCTTTTCATTGGCATTGAGATTTTTTGCTTCAACATTATTATCAGGTTTTTTCCAAATCTATTTTTGTTTGTATTAAGCAGTATTTTTTTGGGTACTGCACGAAAAAATTAGGTGTCCAACCTTCTTACAAATCTTGCACTTAACCTCTAGGCTTTTGTAATGTATTACCTAATTTCATGACCCACACTTGAAAACCAATTTGATGGATTTCAATAATTCTTGGCTTAGGTCAACATTAATACATATCCTAGCAAAAAGCATTCGAGAGTAAGCCAGGGTAGAAAGATCCATATCTATTATCTGTCTAGTATTTATAGCTATACCTGCAAGAATATCCTCATGCCAAAAATGAATTGGAAGACCAGGAAAATGTGCCACATAGGTGCTAAATCAATACACTACAAAAAATGATCAAACTTTGGGCTCCATTTTCTCATAAAAAGACCTCTTTGGCCAAAGAACCAAGGTCCCCCTTGGAGGATCCTATCACAAGTTAAATTTCACCCAAAAGAAGCTTCTAGACAACACCATAATATCCATGTGGCTAAGAGTTTTCCACTTCTCCCAAGCCCATTTCCTAACAGCGTCCAACTTCGGCCTAACCCCAAAAATTTTTCCCACTAGAGGCATTTTTCCTTGACTTACCACCATGTTTGCTAGGCCATCTAGCACCATAAGCTCTTCATTCACATATTAGAGGTTGAAACACCATTTGTGAGCTTTTCACTTTTCTTTAAGGGCATTGACCCATGATTAAGTGTTTGGGTGAAAAGGTTTTAAAAAATATTTATCTTCTTCACCCTATTTTCCAAAACCATGGTCCTCATTAGTGCCATACCTATTGCTCTAAAAACCTTCCAAGCCCTTTGAACCTGCCAGACCCCCCTGCTTCGATCGCTCCATTGTCATGATTTCACAAAGGAGCAATTTGTAGTTGCTTCGTTGCCTCTTATGGTTGTTCAACTAGGGAATCTATAACCCTAATCAACCTCTTATGATTGAATATTTTTTCCATTGTAAGGATAATACAATGTTTGACACTTGTGGTTGTTTTGTCATCATTGTTGTTCTCCATTATTTATTTACTTTCACCTATCTGGACCTATTTTTTGGAATTTGAATACCATCCTCATCCATGTCCATTTGTAAGTTTCTCTTTTGGTTTTCTACATATGTTTTTGCTAAACTCGTCTTAGGGCATGATATCTCAGTATGCCCCACCTCATGACATCTTCTGCATCTAAAATATATGTTTCCATAATCCATGGTTTGGATCCATAACTTACCCCCATACTTAAGAATGATTTATTTTGGTAAAGGTTTATTTATATCAACCATGACCAATATCCAAGCATAAATAGCCAAAAATCTATCTTTTGTAGTTTATGAAATCTTCAAAAAATTATTCAAATTATTTTCTATTACCTTGAATGTATCTTTTTAATAGAATTCAATGGGTAACCCATACATCCTGACATAAATTAGTATTAGGAACATATTTACGTTTTCAGGTGCAAAGCCTTCATACTAGTGGGTAAGGAAGAGTCATACTCTTGCCATAAACCACAAACACCCTTTTAGGATTCTATCTCTTTCCTCACTAGAACAAAAAATTATTAGGAAGAAAACTTTAGAAAGAAAGGATACTCACTATTAGATACTGCCAACTCCTATCAATCCATTTTTCAAAGTTGAAGCCCTTGACTAAGACCCATTAAATTTACCAATGATTGTCTTATCTTTGAGCAACAAGGATCTCTACTATGTGAGGTCCTCCATAATATCTGCTAATAGGGATGACTCTAAGGATTTAGCTGTAAATCAGTCCATGGGAAGGAAACTATAACTCAAAATCTACTAAAATTTACCAATATATCCTATAACAATTATATTATTTGAAAATAAACCTACAATAATTTGCATGTAAAAATTCTAAGATAACAAAGGGATAAATGAAACATAGCTAAAAAATTCTCTGCTTGGAAAGAATGTCCTACCTTGATGATGCCCTAACTCTACATTGCTCCTTCCATCATCCAAACCCTAGTTGCCAGATATATGCAATTTATTTCCTACAACTTGAAAATTTGTCATTGCCCTTATTTTAGATGGATGACTTCACAAGGTTGTATCTCCCTCAATACTGCTCGAATTCCTTCATATAACCACTCAATTTAAATCTCTTCAAATTCTACATAAATTTATCCAATAATTAGCTGAATTGGTCAACCCTTTGCAAATTTATGACTCTTGAAAGATGAAATATTTTTTTGAAAAAAATTGCCCTAACGCTTGTATTATTATATTATTTTCTCAACTTTTGTTATAAATATAATTTTTTTGCAAGGATCTTTCATGTTTAACCTTTCGTTGTGTTTATATTGTTGGTAACTTACCTCAACATCAACATATCAATGCCCCACTTATTTCAAATTTTCCTCCTTGAGTGGTCATAGCCAAATAATTCCATTTCAATTATGCTATTTCTGATCATAGTTGCTAGAAATTGTTTAAGTTAATGAGTTTATACTCAGAATGCATATGGTTGCATTACTCTCTTTTTTCAATTAGTTATATGGGATTGAAAAGAGTCCCACACATAATATATCCTCACCACATAGTGGTATTACAACAAAGCTGGATATTATCCATATATTATTTTTGGCAAGATTCGAATCTGGTCTCCTCCTTAAACATTGAGAAATCTAATCGCTTGAGCTAATGCCACTTGATTAAAAAATTTTAATTTTACACGAGTTTTTATGAGAGTCTCGGTCCCCTCTTACCAAGGTTTAAACATGGATTTCCTAGATGAAAACCCAAGAACTTACCACTATGATATCCCTCACGGATTATGGTTGCATTACTTATATCAAAGATTTTATAATATTTAATAAATACATAATTTATTTTGTGTTCTCTAACTTGTCTTTCAATCATAAATGAGAACAATTGTAGCATTTCTTTTATAAGGGTCATCTTCATTTATCTTAAATTGAAAGAAGACATTTTTCGGTTTGTCAATTACATCATGTAGGCCTTTAGTTTCCTATAGAATTATTTTTATTAAGAGGAGTTATTCAAGCAATTACCTGTAACAACATCCAATAAACAAGTTCCCCTTGTATATATCTTTACATTTTTGTATATGCCATACTATGTAGAATAGTATAATCTCTTTACCTACAAGTGTATTTACAAATTATAATCTATTGCTAGAATAATGTAGGTATGTTGGGTTCTTACAGATAAGCTTAACAAAAACATTATTTTGTAAGCATGCTATAATGGCTTTTGGAGTTCAAATCTCGAGTCCAAGCTTTTATAAGGGTGGACATGATATATTCTTATCTAAATACTTTTTAATCTACATGCTTTCTATATTGTTATTTTAATTTAATTTTTATATTATATTATTTTACTAATCCTTTTTTTTCTAGTCTCATAGAGCTCATATATTATTTTGCTTACTAATTAACATGTGAGGATTGCTCCAAATGTCTTCAAAAACCTAATAAAACACCATTAAAATTTATTTAAAAGAATAAAAATGATAATAATAAATTAAAATTTAAAAAAACATAGAAGTTTATCATTATATGCCTAAGAAAATTGTATTTATGTATAACTGCATATACCATGCCCATACTTTTAGATTTTTTAGTTATGAAAGGATCTTTGAATTCCTTGTCTTTAGGATTGCTACTTGTTTTTGCAATGGCATTTATATATAAGAAATGAGATGCTATAAACGAGATTCTATTGATGTGATTTTATTCCATCAATCATATGGGTGGTGTTTAGTATGGTGCTTAGGAAACTTTATTGCACCGATTTACACGTATTGGAACTCTTTATCATTTGATCCTAATTTTTTTTCTTTACATTTAAAGGTTGAAGATTTCTTTTTCTTATCAACTTTTTTTGACTAATATATGTGATTGATTGGAGGATTCTTTATTGGTGGCATTGGAATAGTCTAGGGTAAAACAATACATACCTTATAAAATAAATGCAACATATCTTACCTTAATTCCAAAAAAAGAAGGATGCATAATTGTTTGATTCATTTAAATCCATAAGCCTATGTAATATTGCATGTAAGATAATCTTTGAGGTGATGGTAAATCAATTAAGACAATTGTTAGACAAAAATATTTTATAAGAGCAAGGGTGATTTGTGAAAGGGAGATAAATTCTAGACAAGATCATAATAGTTCATGAAGTAATGCATTCAACAACATCTAGAGATCAATAATCTTAAAATTTCATATGAGTAAAGCCTATGATAGGGTTAAAAGGACTTTTTTTGTAGTATTAGAAAATTTTAGATTTGGGAAGAAATAGGTGAGATAGATTATATCTTGTCTCTATAGTATCATATCTAGTGTTAGTCAATGTGTTAGCAAAAATTCATTTAAAGCCAAAAGAGATCTTAGATAGGAAGATCCTCTATCACCATATTTATTCATTGTTATGGCATAGGTATTGGGTAGGAACATGAAGAAGACTAACAAAGATGGGTAAATAAGTGGATTTAAGGTTAGTAATAACATCGACAACATCACCCATCAATAGTTTGTAGATGATACATCCCTTTTTGGGAGGGCAGAGATAAACAAGACCAAAGCTTTGAATAACATATTAAAGGAATATGGAAGACCGTTAGGGCATAAAGTTAATAGGAAAAAATCTAGAATTTACTTTTTAAAGACTCCAACTAGAATCAGCAGGATGCGCAGGTTACTTCAAATGGAGAGGTGAATTTACTAATAATTTATCAAGGGATGCCCTTATTTGAGGGGAGAATGACGATAGAATCATAGAATCGAGTTATAAATTCATTATAAACTACCAACATGGAAAAGCATATGGTTATCATTAGCAGGAAGAGCACAACTAATTAAATCAGTCTTATATACCTTTTCAACATATTATATGTCCTTGTATACTATGCCAAAATTGATAAAAAAAAGTTTAATCTATACTTTGCAATCATTTTATGGTCAAGATTACATGATACAAGGATTTTTCCTTTGTTGAAATGGAGTAAGGTGTGTGATGATAAAATTAGGGAGATTTTGGTTTATGAGTTCTTACAAATGCAAACTTGGCTCTTAAGGGGAAAATGATTTGGAGATTGTACAAATAGAGTCAAAGAGAATGGGCAAGAATTCTTCTTAGTAAGTATGTTGCACCAAATAACCCAAGCTTGATATTTATTGCATTCTCACTACCAGATGGTTTTGCACTGTGGAATGGTTTAAAAATCAATTGATCTAGTGATTAAAGGTCTAAGATGGGTGGTGGAAACTGAAGATTTTTTTTTTATTTGGATGGATACTTGGTGTGATAAAAAAACCACTCAATCTAGATCCAATTTTGAAACCATGGATGAGATTACTTCAAGATAAATATGGTGATAGGGTTTCAAACATTATGTACAAGGATCAAGAAAGAAGATACAAATGGAAAGAAGATTCTTTTACAAGTATACAAGACATTGATGTTAGAAAGCAATTGATCAAAAAGATAACTAAAGTGATTATTTAGAGGGGAGTCGAAGATAAGCTAATTTGGGAGTTGAATAGCTTAGGAAAATATACAAGAAGAAGTAGATATAATGTTAAGCACCAACATAGGAATACTACAATAATATGGATAGATATTTGGGATAGCCCTAACATTCCTAAAGTCAAAATGTTTGTTTGGATAGTAGGTCATAGAAGAATTTTACCCTGGGATAACCTTATGAAAATAGGTTTTCATGGCCCCTCACAATGTGTTCTATGTAAAAAGGAGTGTATAGACCATCTTTTGGGATACTACTCAATAGTCTAGAAACTATAGCAATGGATTCTTAATATGTTTGGTAAATGCATGGTGATGAATGATAAAATTGAAGACTGGTTAAAGCAATTGCAGAGCACTTTTAAAAGTGAGGCTTTATAGACAATCTAGGATATATCAAAAAATATGATACTTTGGACTATATGGATGGAAATGAATAAAATATTATTTGAAGAAAAGGAAAGTATTTTAGAGGTAATGAAAAGGAATATTTGTTTAGACATAGAGGAGTCTAAACCAACCCTATCAACTCACTCAATCCTTAATCTAGAAGCAAAGAACCTTGATAGATGGAGTTAAGTCATCAAATGAAATTATGATTTTGGGTATATGAGAAACAAAAAGAAGGAAATAATATAAAGTGGAAACCACCACAAGTGGAGTTGTTCAAATTGAATTTTGATGGTGCATCTAAAGGAAATCCAGGACCAGTAGAAGGAGGAGGAATATAAATAATAGGAGAAATATTTTATCTCATTACGCTTTCAATAGTGGATTTAAGACAAATAATAAATTTGAAGCTTGGGCAACTTTGAAAGAGTTAAAAATATGCAGACAAATGAAATGGAATAAAGTATGGATGGAAGGTGATTCGCTAATAGTAATAAATGCAATTTTGAGGAAAGCAAAGTACAAGAGATAATTGTGGAAATACAAGACCTTGCTATAGAGTTTGAAGAAATCAGGTTTACACATACGTTAAGGGAAGGAAACAAATGTTTTGATAGGCTAGCTAATAGAAGGGTTTTAATTGAGGATCATGAAGTTAAATTCTCTTTTCCAAGGTTAGAGGAAGTAGTAAGTTTAGTAAAACTAACAAGAAAATGTTGACTACTTGAATCAAATAATGATTAAGATTTACTTTAATGAATTTTATTGGTAATTTTTGCTTTATTTTATAACATTAATATGTTTTCATATAAACTATTATTACAATTTGTATAGTTGCCCTTATGCTACACGAAGAAAACTAACAATTTAATTCTGATAAAGCAGACTATGATAATGTGATGTTTCAAAAATATTACTCTACTAAGATGCAATGCATAAACAATAAAAGTGGAGTTTTGGTTTTTTGAAAACTGATATAAAAATTTGTAAAAAAAAAATACCAAATTTTGAAATATTTATATTCACACCAAAGATTGAAAAAGAACCAACAAAATAAATAAATAAAATAAAACAAGAATTCAAACATTTTATATAAAAATAATATAAATAAAAAATGATAACAACTCAATTGAAATGAAAATTGAATCTATTTCTAAACTCTCAAGCTTTTAAGAAAAAAATGTGATTTATCAAAAATAAAAAAACCCAAATATGGCATGGGTGAGTGTATAAGGGCATGGGTGGGTGCTCATAAAAACAAACAAAAAAAAACAAATATAACCCTTGTTTTTTTTTTTATAAAAAATAAAAAATAAAACTTTGAAGTTTAGAATTAAACCATCCCATTCTTCTTTAAATCCATTATGCATGGGACATACATACTCTATTCCTTCAAATTTTAACTTTGGACTTCCACATATTCGAGTCTTAATGGTCAAAGACACTCTCTTGTAGTCCCATGGGGATAGTGCAACAATTGGGATTTGGCACTTCTTCGGGAGGTCCAAGGTTTAAACTGTGGCGTGGGCAAGTGTGTGAGGGGTGGGTATGTTAAATTTCTTATTGATAAACATAGCTCTCAACTTTATGAGGGGTCATGGTTGGGAGGAAACTGCTCAGCCCTGTGTATTTGTCGTAAGGGTTTTTCACATTAACAAAAAAAAACACTTTTATACTAAAAAGATAATATAATATCATATTATAACATAATTTAAGAACCTAAAAACAACTTATCTACCATATTAAAAGAATATGTGTCATGTGTTCTTTTTAAAAACAGAATCATAAAAGAAAGATATAATTCTCTTTTCCAAGGTTAGAGGAAGTAGTAAGTTTAGTGAAATTAACAAGAAAATGTTGACTACTTGAATCAAATAATGATTAAGATTTACTTTAATGATTTTTATTGGTAATATTTGCTTTATTTTATAAGATTAATATGTCTTCATATAAACTATTTATTACAATTTGTATGGTTGCACTTATGCTACAGGAAGGAAACTAGCAATCTAGTTACGATAAAACAAACTATGATAATGTGATGTTTCAAAAATGTTTATATTCATACCAAAGATTGAAAAAATATATATATATAAATTTTGAAATATTTATATTCACACCAAAGATTGAAAAAGAACAAAAAAATAAAATAAAAAAATTAATAAAATAAAACAAGAATTCAAACATTTTATAAAAAAATAATATAAATATTTAACTATAACAACTCAATTGAAATGAAAATTGAATCTATTTCTAAACTCTCAAACTTTTAAGAAAAAATTATGATTTTTTTTTTTTTGGTAATTATTATAGTAAATTAAAAAAGGGTTTTTATAGAGGATCCCAAAACCTTATGTACAAAGCCTTGCATCATGCCTCCTAGCTTTATGTATAAGCCTATTACAGAAATCGTAACCCCTAAAAAAAACTTGATTACATAAGCAATGGGCCTAGGGCATCAATCCCTTGAAACTGAACATCAAAACAGAAATCCCGCCCAGTGGTAACAGTAAGCATGAAACAATCCCTCTCAGCGGGAAACAAACAAATAAGAAGGAAAGTAGTTTTGGAGATCCCGCCAATGGGAGTAGCCAAAAACCACCATCGAGAAGATCTCGCCCAACAGGAAGCAAAGAAAAACTGATACAATAAAATCCTACCTCGCGGGAAGCAGTCAAAACCACCACAAATAGTCCCGCCTAGCGGGAAGCAACAGGGAAATCCCGCCATCCGGGAACCAAGCGAGAAAGAAAGGATCCCGCCTCGTGGGAAAATCGGCGGATTTGGCGGATCCCGCCCTGTGGAGAAACCATCCCGCCCATCGAGAAAACATTCCGTTCGGCGAGAGCCATCCTGCAAGAAGCCGACAGCCAGCGACGAGAGAGGATCCAGCGCCATCAGGAAGTGACCAGAGAGTTGCACCACAAGGAACCCGCCCCGGGAAAACAGAAGAGGATCCCAGCAGCAGGGACCAAGAATCCCGTCCAAGCACAGAGCCCGTCGAGGATTCACAAGAAAAAGGGGGAAGCTGTCCAAACCCTAAACCGTCACCTCCACCGCACCGAGAAATGCAGGGGACCAGATCCACGCGAATAACCTGCAAAAAACCCCAGGGGGAAAGCCTGAGGGAAAAAGGGAAGGGATCCCCAACCAAACAAGGATCCCTGGGAAGCACCAGTCCGAAAAAACAACCAAGGAAACCCTAGCCGACCGGGAGGGGCACAAATAGTGGAGAAGGATCTCCCCCCGGAGATCATCTCGCAAACAACCACTCCCCAGGAGGGATGACCTGGGTTGAGCCAGGGACTGGGCAGGAACCAAGAGCCATGGGAGGGGGAGCAGGGGAGGGACCAGAGCCCTCCCCTCTCTACTTTCTTCCCTCTCCATCTCTCCTCAAAAAGAAGACCTTCTCTTCCTCTTTATCAAGTATAAGAAAAAATTATGATTTATCAAAAATAAAAAAACCCAAATATAACTTGGGTGAGTGTATAAGGGGTGGGTGTGTGTTCATAAAAAAAAACCAAATATAACCCTTGTTTTTTTTATAAAAAATAAAAAATAAAAATTTGAAGTTTAGAATTAAACCATCCCATTCTTCTTTAAATCCATTATGCATGGGACATACAAAAAATAAAAAATAAAACTTTGAAGTTTAGAATTAGACCATCCCATTCTTCTTTAAATCCATTATGCATGAGACATACATACTCTATTCCTTCAAATTCTAACTTTGGACTTCCACTTATCCGAGTCTTAATGGTCAAAGACACTCTCTTGTAGTCTCATGGGGATAGCACAATAATTTGGGATTTGGCTCTTCTTCGAGAGGTCCAAGGTTTAAACCGCGGCATGGGCAAGTGTGTGAGGGGTGAGTATGTTAAATTCTTTATTGATAAAAATAGCTTTTAGCTTTATGAAGAGTCATGGTTGGAAGGAAACAACTTAGTCCTATGTATTGCTCGTAAGGGTTTTTCACACTAATCAAATAAAAAACACTTTTATACTAAAAAATAATATAATATTATATTATAACATAATTTAAGAACCTAAAAACAACTTATCTACCATATTAAAAGAATATGTGCCATGTGTTCTTTTTAAAAACAAAACCACAAGATAAAGATAATGTGCCATGTGTTCTTTTTAAAAACAAAACCATAAGAGAAAGATATATATATTTGGCTGGTTTGAGTTCAATGTTAATATTTATTCTTTTATTTTTATTTTTGTTACATGAGAGAATTGATCATAACTATACTATTTATACTAACTGATAGGTGCACGGTTCAAACCAAAAGGACCTATATCTACTCTTATTAAAGATAAAATGAGTAAACCAAGTGAACGGCCAACCTTCACTTATCTATGTTTTTTTTTTAACTTATCTATGTTTTTTTTTATACATAAAGGAATCGACAACTACCTTTTCTTTTTGAACAATTGGTCACAACGCCAAGTCACATTGTCTCAAATCATGGTGCTACCACTATAACTCTTATCTCACCTCGATAAACATGACCTGGAGTGAGGGAGACCTGGAGTAACTCATGGTTTCTACCGCCATCATCAAATTGGCGTACACTCAGTAGACTCAAGTCAAACTACTATCTTTACCCTAAATTGAGAATACCCACCAGATTTAAACCTAGGTCTCCTCCTCCTAAGTGCCCAACTTATTACTAATCCACCTAACCATCTTAGACCAATCTATCTATGTTTTTAATCTCCTAAGTGCCCAACTTATTACTAATCCACCTAACCATCTTAGACCACTCTATCTATGTTTTTATTAAATGCGCAAAGAATACTACTTTCTAAAGAAAATAAATTAAAAAAAAAAACTATGATTACACATGAATGTTTTTATTTTACTTTATTTATTTTAAAATAAACCATATATTAGTTCCAATGGGAAAACCCCTAATTTATAGGATATTAACCACGTTGAAAACCCTCTTAATATTACTTCCCCGTTGAACGACAAAAGGGTACTAACGAGCACATCTCTTACTTTTCCACACAAACCCTAGCCCAGACGCAGGAGGAGACAGAAATATAGAAAGGAAGGAGTGGAACATCAGAATATATTGTGATCCATCAATGGCTGGTTCAGGACCCTATTCAGGCACCAGCACTCTTGCCCTTGTAAGTATTTTCTCCGTCCATTTTCACGCTGTTTTATATCACTTAGTTTGAGAAGTGTTTACTTTTACTTCAATGTGCGATTATCCATGTACTTGGTTTGTCACGGCTTGCACTGGTGAGGAGGTAAAATGTAGAAGCCTAGGTAGGGAATTTTTAAGGGGATTTGCTTCCTTAAAACAGAAACACTCTTCTATACAACTTGGGATTTAATTTTCTCTTCATGGATTTAAACTGGTAATCCGTGTAAATCAGACCATCTGTAGCAGTTCTAGATCGTTTTCCAGTATTTCTAGGTTACATGTGAATTGTAGGGATCCCTACACTAGAACATTACTGTAAGGTATATTAGACTGTGAGAGTTGCAACCAGGCCTATAATATGAAATATTCATGCCAAATACTTTTTTAAGCGCATCCAAATGTTTTTGTGGTAAGACTAGCCTAACTTTTAACTTTGGATATTGTTTTTTTGGTAAACAATCTGACTGCCTTATCTGTGTTGCCAAATTGCCATTTATCACATCTTTCATTCACTGGTTTGAGGGTATTAGGTTTTCATCTAACTTTGAATATAGAGCTGGAACAAAGAAGTATGATTTTTTAACCTTCATTTGTGAATCTCCTTTGATGCACTTTTTTTTTTCAATTGGTTATATGGGATTGAAACGGGTCCCACCCGTATTATATCATCATCATATAGTGGTATTACAACAAAGCTTGGATATTTTCCATGTATCATGATTTGGTCTCCTATTGAGGAATCTAACCGGTTGATCTAACGCCACTTGATTCCTTTGATGTACCCTTTACCAAGATATATTTGTTTCCTCTTTTTAATAATGGTAAAAAAGAGTTTTTTTATACAGGGTCCCAAAACCTGTTTACATAGAGTGAGATATTATAATGCCAATTTACAAAATATGACCAAAGAACAACAAAATTGCAGTTTTCCTGTTCCAATTCTCAATGACCAGCAATCAAACACAATCTGCAACCTGAATAGTCTAGCCATTTTCCTTTCGGACTCTGTTTCGTCCGCTACCCTTTTCACTTTTACCTTTTGAAACTCGTGTGGCTTTAATGAAAATTGCTTCAATTGACACCTCCGAATCCATGGATGAATTTTTCTCCCTGCCAGTTGTACTCAACACATTATGACTCTTAAGTTTTTTGTTTTGGTTCTGGTGACTGGATCAGGGACAGGGCTTACCTTTTTCTATCATGATTGCTGCAATTCATTTTCATTACAAGCCTGCAAGTCTTCCTCCTCCTCCACTTCATTCTTATCCTCCTTCTGCAGTTTAAGGCTTACATTTTCATCAATCATGATTTTAATCCTCTTGGCCAACACATTCTCATCAAGCCTTTCTTCCCTAAAAATCCTTCTATTATGTTCCTTCCATATGGCCCAGGCATAGTGCGATAAGGCCATATCCCACCAGGAGATATATTTGTTTCTTAGCTTGCGTACTTGGCACATTTTTTATTGCCAATAGCCACATCTGCATTTCAATTTCACAACTACATCTTTTACTATGAGGACAAATATTTTATAAACAATAAATAATAAACGTCAGTAAAAAGTGATACGGCTAAATTGTGAAGAATATAAATAAATGAAAATTAGAAGCCTAACAGATATTTTATTAGCATTGTAATAAAATTTCCTGTTGAACGTTAACAAACTAGCTGCAAAAATCATCATGCAAACAAGGAATAGAGAAAATGAGAGGTGCTTCTTATGGCAAATAAATATAATTGTTTGATTAATATGGTCAAGCAAATTTGAAAGAATTGCACAAAGGACATGCTGGAGTCATAATCATCAATATCACATGTCAGAGGACCTACTGGAGTCATAATATTATACATGCATCAAAGCTACAAAGCATAGAGGCCACTATTTTGAGAGGAAAACATTCCGAGTATTCACTGGAGGCACATAGGAGATCTGCGTTTACATGAGGTGGTGCTAGCTCTGCTAACATTGCATGTCATTTTCCTTGCGAAGAGGGTGGTTTCCTGGTTGTCTTGTCACAAAGTCAAGATTTATGCCCTCCTCTTAAAAGAACGGACAAGGTTTACTACCAGGGTATCCTGGGTAAGGCAAAGGATTGTCTAACATCTGTCACTTTTGTTTTTAATTGGTCACATGGGAGTTAAAATGGCCCCACCCACATTACATATTGACAAACATAGTGGTATTACAACAGCTTGGCAATTATATATGTATTGCTTGGCAAGATTTGAACCTGGGTCTCTTCTCCTTTAAAGAGGATGTATTTAACCAGTTGAGCTCATGCCATTTGATGTCTAACATCGGTCACTTATTGACAGTAGTTTATGATATTTAGTGCACATTTTTCTGGAACATTATGTTCTTTGTGAGAAGAAATATACATAGACATGTATATTTGATGAAGGAATTGGGTACTACCCAGGAAGCAATCAATCGTTTTGAACAACTTTTTGGAGGGGGGCTGACACATCATAATCTGTATGAACCTTTGCAGTCCACTTTGTATTCTTTGTAATATCAAGGACCTTGTTTCTTCCTGTGTAGTTATTAGTTAACAATCATAATTGATGCATGTGTACCTCTCCCTTGCTTGTTACTAGAGTTGTATATTCATACTGAAAACAATCTAATTCAGTGGTTAGTTCTGAAGCTTGTGAAGGCTAAGAATTAGGATTACTGTTCTGAAAGTAATTCCACAGACCATTAAAACAAGTGAAAGATTGTATGTTACTAAGATAATTTATGACTGTATACTGGAATATAGGGGATACTTTTCATAGGGTTAATAAGAGGATGTGCTAGTAATTAACAAAATACTCTTGTTGTCACTGATTTCTTCTATGCAGTTAAATAAGAAGAAGCATTAGTCAAAATTGACTACTATTATGATATGTTAAATATTAAGCATGAGCTGGCATATAGCATCATCATCCTATGCTTTGTGGTATGTGGTGGTTTTAAGAGGTGAAGTTTTTGTTGGTATTAGCATTCCTTTGATTGTTATGAATCATAGTAACAAGATTCAGCCCAATGCTTCTAGATTTGTAGCCATGTTGAAAGTGATTTTTCTGAATTGAAAAGTGTTTTTAGAGGCATTAATATTTTGCATATGTTGCTTGAAGCCTAGTGGCATATGATTATTAAGATATGAGATAAACCAGTCAGAATCTGGTTGTTTTGACTCTTTTTTTTTTCCTTTTGGCTGGATAATAAGGGGTTGTACTCGGGTCCCCCACCCTTGACAAATTATAACTCTCTTCTTTAGAGCTTGAGAGTTTACAAATAGATACACTTCTCATCTCAATTGAGATGCTATAGCTATAAACCTACATCATTTTACATAAACTGTCTGAATTCTTGATTTTTATTTTCTGGATCTTTTCAAATTTTTGTATGAATACAAATATTCCAGAATTCAGCATCCTTCTTGACATTTTCCTATAGCAGCCTTCACAATACAAAACGCCACCTCTACTACCTATGCATCGCATTTTAGTAGAGTAATATTTCCAAAACATCGCACTATCATAGTCCACTTTACCAACTCTGGATTGCTAGTTTCCTTCCTGAAACACAAGTGCAACCACAAAAATTATAATAAATAGTTTATATGAAAACACATTATTGTTACAAAATAAAGTAGATATTACCAATGGAAAACATTAAAGTAAATCTTAATCATTAATTGATTCAGACAATCAATATTTTCTTGTTAGCTTCAACTAAACTTACTACTTCCTCTAACCATTGAAAGGAGAATTTAACTTCACGATCCTCAATCAAAACCCCTCTATTGGCTAGCTTATCTTTACATTCTTTTCCTTCCCTTAATGTATGTGTAAACCTGATTTCTTCAAACTCTTTAGCAAGATCTTGAATTTCCACAATTATCTCTTATATGTTCCATGGAGCCTTAGCTTTCCTCAAAATTGCATTTATTGCTATGAGAGAATCACCTTCCATCCATATTCTGTTCCATTTCATTTGTTTGCATATTTTTAACCCTTTTAAAGCCGCCCAAGCTTTAGCTTTATTATTTGTCTCAAATTCACTATTGAAAGCGTAATAAGACAAAATATCTACTGTATTATTTCTAATTATTCCTCCTCCTCCTGCTGGTCCTGTATTTCCTTTAGATGCTCCATCAAAATTCAATTTAACCCACTCCACATCGGGTGGTTTCCACTTTATATTCTTTGCCTTCTTTTTACTTCTCTTGTACCAACATCATAATTCCATTTAATGACTTGACTCCATCTTTCAAGACTCTCTACTTCCAAGTTAGGGACTGGGTAAGTTGATAGTGTTGGTTTAGACTCCTCTATGGCTAAACATATCTTCTTTTTCATAACCTCTAAACTGCTTTCCTTTCTTTTAAATATTTTTCTATTCCTTTCAGTGCAAAGTATTGTATCTTTTGATATATCCCATATTGTCTGTAAAGCCTCACTTTTTGCTTTAACCAATCTTCAATTCTGCTATTCATCACCATGCATTTACCAAACATATTAAGAATCCATTGCCATAGATTCCAGACTATTGAGCAATGTCCCAAGAGATGGTCTATACTCTCCTCCTCCTTTTTACAAAGAACACATTGAGAGGGGACATGAAAACCCCTTTTCATAAGGTTATCTTCGGATAAAATTCTTCTATGACCTACTAGCCAAACAAACATTTTGACTTTAGGAATGTTAGGGCTATCCTAAAGATCTCTCCATATTCTAGTGATATTATTATTATGTTGGTGTTGTACATTATATCCGCTTCTTGTTGTATATTCACCTGAGCTATTCAACTCCCAGATCAATTTATCCTTGGCTCCCCTCGGAATAATCACAGTTATATTTCAACTCAATTACCTCCTAGCATCAATGTTTTGTATACTTGTAAAAAAATCTTCTTTCCATTTGTATCTGCTGTCCTGATCCTTGTACAAAATGTTTGAAACCCTATCACAATATTTGTCTTGAAGCAATCTCATCTAAGGTTTCAAAATTGGATCTAAATTGAGTGGTTTTTTATCACACCAAGTATCCATCCAACTAGGATATTTTTGTCCAGTTCCCACCACCCATCTTAAACCTTTAAGCATAAGATCAGATTTATTTAAACCATTTCAAAGAGCAGAACCATTTGGTAGAGAGAATGCAGTAAATATTAAACTTGGGTCATTGGGATCAACATACTTACTAAGAAGAATTCTTGCCCACTGTCTTTGACTCTCTTTTTACAATCTCCAGATTACTTTTCCCCTAAGAGCTAAGTTATCATCTGTAATAACTCTTAAACCAAGACCTCCCTTAGTTTTATCATCACACACCTTTCGTTTCACCAAAGGAAATTTCCTTTTATCATGTAAACCTGACCATAAAAAGGATCGCATAATATAGATTAAACTTTTTTCAACTGATTTTGGCATAGAATACAATGATATATAATATGTTGGAATGGCCTGTAAGACTGACTTAATTAACTGCACTCTTCTTGCTAACGATAACCATCTACCTTTCCAAGTTGGAAGTTTATTCTGAACTTTACTAATAACTGGATTCCATAATTCTATCTTCATTCTCCCCTCAAATAAAGGCATCCCTAGATAAGTTGCTGGTAAATTTACCTCCTCCATTTGAAGTAACCTGCAAATTCTTGCTTTGATATTAGTTGGAGTGTTAAGAAAGTAAATTTTGGATTTTGTCCTATTAACTTTTTGCCCTGAAGCTCTTTCGTATTCCTTTAAAAAGTTATTCAAAGCTTTGGCCTCATTTATCCTTGCCCTTCCAAAAAGGGCTGTATCATCTACAAATTGTTGATGGGTGATGTTGTCGATGTTATTACTAACCTTAAGTCCACTTATAAGCCCATATTTGTAAGCCTTCTTTAAGTTCCTATTTAAAACCTCTGCCATAATAATGAACAAATAAGAAGATAGAGGATCTCCTTGTCTAAGGCCTCTCTTGGCTTTAAAAGATTCTGTTACTAACCCATTGACCAACACTGAATAAGAAACTGTAGAGACACAAACTTTAATCCATCTAACCCATTTCTTCCCGAATCCAAACTTTTCTAAAACTTCATAAGCTACTATGATCCCGTCCAGAATTTGTCTCGCTTTCACAAATCCTCTTTGCTCTTCTGAAATGATTTTGTCTAACAATGGTCTGAATCGATTTACCATCACTTTGGAGATAATCTTATATGCCATATTACATAGGCTTATGGGTCTAAAACTATCAAACCATTCAACATCCTTCTTTTTTGGAATTAGGGTAAGATAAGTTGCATTTATTTTATAAGGTATGTATTGTTTTGGCCTAGACTGTTCCACTGCCACCAATAAAGAATCCTTCACTATATCCCAATTATGTTGGTAAAAAGCTGCAGAGAGCCCATCTGGACCAGGGGATTTATCCTTATTAAAAGAGAAAAGAGCTAAATGAACTTCTTCTAGAGTAATAGACTCCATCAGTTTCCTATTGTCTTCATTCGTTATAACTGAAGGAACATCTTGAAGAAGTTTATCATTAAGAACTTCAGTCTCCTCTGATCCTAGAATATTCTGATAAAAAGACTTTGCCTCTTTTCTAATTTCACTCTGATATTCAATCCAAACCCCTTCTATTGATTTAATTCTACTAATTCTGGATGTTGATCTCTGTACTATAGCCATCTTATGAAAAGACTTTGTATTTTTATCTCCTTCTTTTAATCACATCTGTCTTGATTTTAATATCCAAAATTTCTCTTCCTTACTCAAAATATTATGATATTCACTAAACAACTCCCTTTCCTCTGAGCTTGGATTATTATGATCACCTTCTTGGAATTTTGAAAGTTTATCTTTTAGTTCTTTCTTCTCAAAAATGTTTCCAAAAGTATTTTTGTCCCATTCTTTTAATCTAAATGTCATAGATTTAATTTGTTTTGGAAGAGCATACAACCCACCATTTCTTGAAGAATTCCACTTTTGTGCTATCATATCAACAAATTGAGGATGATCTTCCCACATCTGTTCATATTTAAACAATGATCATTTTTTGAATTCACTTACCACCATTTTAACTCCTATTGGCCAGTGATCTGAGGTTGTTTTGACTCTTGAGTGTATTGAGTTTATTTTTATCTTCATTTTCTCTGTTCTTGCCTACAGGGCCCACTGTTTGTTCAAAATACATATGTATGTACTTCAATTTTGTTTCAGTGCTACAATTTGGATCCATGTTTTTAGCAATTGTATTTTTTATTGCTGTTATGGAAATATTGCCTTTAATTATTTATTTTCTGCTGGCTAATTTCTTTATCTTCAAGAATGATATCAAGTTCATGCTGTGGTAAAACCCAAGTTAGATTTGTTAGTGTCCTTAGGAGTTTGTTTCGTGCTTTTAGCATGCTAGGCAGTATGCGTTTCTCATAAAGTTTTGTTTTATTTTCTTTCCTTGTTGTCCCTAGAAGTGTGGTCCATGAGGTGGAGACCTAGCAGCGTATTATATGCTGTTGGCAATACTTGCTTTTGGTAGTTGCCATAGAACAGCTTTTAGCTGAGAAACACCATTTACATTTCTTGTCTGGAAAATAAACTTTTATTTTGCATATAGGTGAAAACAGCTGCTGTTTCAAGCCAATGATCCCTGATCAAACAACTATCATCAGAAAACCTTAGGGTATGATTATACTGGGGAACCTGATATTTTAGACTCCGAGGTTATTTTATAATTTGAAACCTACAATAACAATTCCTCTGGGAAACCTGAACATAATTTAATCAGACCCTGATTATGTTGAGAATATTTTATCTAATTGCAATTTCCAAGCATAAGAGCATTTGGAATTCATACATTGAGAATGTCTTAGTGTTTGTAATTACATTTTTTGGAGACTTAGCAAATACAACAAGTCTAAAAAGGAGGAGCCTTACATAGGAGTGGTGTAATCAAAGGCCAAATCTAAGTCCTCAGAGTTGCCATCTTTATTGGTTCAAGATTGGTATTTTCATCTGCATCAGGACCAAAACCAGGTGATATGCCGGTGACATTGAATATTGGGACAGCTTCAACATCAAAGGTTTTTCATAAAAGAAACTGCCCTGGAATATGCCTATTGGGATGTCTTCCACATCATATTTTTTGAAAAATATGAAAGGAGACAAATGACCTAGTTAAAAAATAAATATTAATGGCTGCTAAATAAGACTAATGATTTGCAAAATTTTGAGGACTGGAAACACCAGAAACCCTCTTTATAACTTTAACTAGAGCATAAATGGAAGGGAGAAGCTGCTCCCTGCTTGAAGCATAGCAGAAAAAATTAGAGTTTAGGGCATTTTAGTGCTTCTGAATTACAGAGATTTGTGTTGCCTTCTGGCCTTCTGTGACATGACAGGGAAAAACATATATTTCTTTTATCTTGAATCTTATCCAGCCAAAATATATTGGGGATGTATTTCCTCTGGATAAGCATTTCTGTTAAGCCTTTGCAGGTAATTGTATTAAAACGGAAATTTCAAAGAAGAATCCACTAATTGTGAAACAAGACCATCAAGTGAGGGTTTGATCAAGTGGTAAAAATCATGTAATATCTAATGCCTGTTTGTAGTTCTAATAGTGACCTAACAGAGTATGCTTCTTTTTTAATGCTGTCACTTGTTCCATCCATTTTAAAGTAAGGATGTATTTTGTGATATATATGTGTGCTATCATTATAACCTACCCTCCTTGGTCACATATGCTGAAAAACTATTTTTTACAGTATTTGTAGAAAAAGGGTAATGCATCGGTGTAACTGGTTACATTATATGGATAATAGTAGAGAAATTTTGACTTTGTGTGGACTTGGCAAGGCCAATTTTTGACTTGGACTCGAACGCGACAAAAAAGCTCAGAAAAACTTGACAAAAATTCAGCCCAAAAACAAAATGAAGAAAATGCAAATTTTTCATTGGTAAAACCTCTTCTTTTTCATGCATTTCACAAGTAATTCACATTACACAAATCCAAAATGTTGTACGCGGCACAACCTTTAACTACACATGAAAGTGATGAACACACATTAATTAAAGAAATTTTAATGCCAAAATATTTTGTAGTGATTATTATATAAAAAGGTACGAAATGTGTTAAAATGCCTCATAGGCCCACTACAACAGTCAACTAATCCATTTAGTATTTAGCAATGCCATTGCCCTTTGCCCTAGCTAAAGTTCTAGTCCTCTTTTTTTGTGTCCATGCCTCTTCCTTTGCCATTGCTGCTAACTCCTCTACCATACTTTCAAAATCATCCATTGAAAAGAGAGGTTCCTGCCGCTCGTCCTTTGGCTCTGTGATCCATTCAGATGATGGATCAATCTCATCTAAATCAATCTCTTCAAAATTTGACCCTGCATTGTTATGTGGCAGAGGCGAAGGTTGTAATGAACAAATACAAACACATTCAACTTTTGCTGCGGGGGTCTATTGTGCTTCTTGGAGTGGATGTGTATAAATCTCGAATTGTGCTCACAACCTGAAGATCTGCATGGTTGACATAAAATTTTTGATGGGGAAGCACTGAAGATTGGGCGTATAGGCATCAAAGTCCTCCCATCATAAATCTAGAAAATGCAAAGAAAAAAGGAATTTAATAATATTTGTAAAATTGTAAATTGAGATTGTTTTTAGAAACAAAATCAGAAGACAAAATCAATAATAATTCAATTCATATGGGTTACTTGGCCTCTAAGTTGTCCTTCCCCAAATGCATTGTGGGGTTGTGAAAAGGTTGCCCTACATCTCTTGTAATCTTGCAACTCATCTTGTATCATATTGCAAGTGTTCTCATCTGGCACTGTCCGGGTAAGGCATTGCTGAAGGCCTGACATTACCTCGTAGTTAGCCTCAAATAAATTATCATAAATGATAAAAGAATTTGGGGTTGAGGTAGTACCCTGCTGCATGTAGTGGGCTATGGAGTTGAGAAGTCCATCTCCAGTCAATAAGTTCCCAAATGGGATTTTTTTTGGGCTTGGAATAATCATAAAATAAGTTAATTGCCTCTTTGGTCCTATCCATGACCTCATATAGGTATCCCATTGGTGATCTTTCTCCATCAACAAGACGGAGAACCCTCATCAAAGGCTTTGACACCTGAAGTCGAACTAGAGATTTTAATTATTGTTTTTTAATTGGTTATATGGGATTGAAACGGGCCCCACCCATATTACATCATCACTACATAGTAATATTATAACAAAGCTTGGATATTATCAGTGTATTGCTTGGCAAGATTTGAACCTTGGTCTCCTCCTTAAATGTTGAGGATTCTAACCGGTTGAGCTAATGCCACTTAATGAGATTTTAGTTATTGTTAATTTGTCAGCATCTTAGCTATTTGAAATTTGGATTACAATTTAATAGTTGCAAATGAAAAAAAAAAAAACTTAAGTCTTGTACCTTAATTGCCTCATTCATAGCTGTTTAGAAGGGCTCCTCAAACACATACATACACCTTTTGGCCCTCACTGAAGAGTTGATATTTAGTAGAAGCTTCTTCATTTGACTCCTTGCTTACAAATATCGTCTTTAATGCCCCCTTTGCATCAAAGAGTCTCTGCCATGTAATGAAGTTTGTGGTAAATCGTGAAACAAGTTCTCTTCCGTTAATGAATTGCCTTGTTAGTTGGAGAACCCACTTATGGTTGTAAATGGATTTTGTAATACATTTGGCTTTATTTACAACCTCAGACACCCAAGGTAATTTCCCAATGTCTTCGAGAAGCAAATCGAGACAATGGCTGCACATGTTGTCCAAAAAATTGTGGTAAATCTCTCCTCTAAAATCCTTCTTGCTACCACATACACTGCTGTGTTGTCCGTGATAACTTGGACAACATTCTCCTCCCCTACCTCCAACACAACCTATTCCAGAAACCTAGCAAGCATTTTGATGCTCTTAACTTGTGTCGATGCATCCACTGACTTGCGGAACACAATTCATCTTGTAGAAGCAATCAAAAAATTAAACAATGTCCGATTTTCCCATTGGTCAATCCATCGGACATGATCGTGCAACCTTTTTTTCTCCATATCTTGCACTGTTCTTCAACCAAAAATTGGATATATTCGCCACGGATTCCTGAAGGAGAGGTCCCCCAAAATCATCATAAGTGGCTGCCTTAATCCTGGGCCTCAAACTGTCAGAAAAATACCAAAAGCTTGCACAAGCTTTTTTTGCGGCCTTGTGCCTCTCTTGTTTCTAGACAGGGCATACCTTCAATCGTGGGTTGTGACCCTGGAGTGGAACGTTTTACAAAAATGACTCCTTTGTCCCACTCTCTGGGTGTGCCATTGATTGTCTTAATCCACTGTGGTGCCACTGAAAACGGCTAAAGACACTACTACTACCCTTTGTAAGAGGCCGAGAAAGGAGTAGCCATTGCTTTGCTTGCTCTCACTATAATCTGTTAGGAGGGTATTGCATTCCCTCACGACCTTATGCTCCACACCTTGACATGGCTTGACATGATGGCTAGGTATTCTTGTATTTGAGGCAGTTTATGCTTCCAAAAACTCTTTCATCAAAAATATTGCAGTATTATTTCCCCTTCTTTGCACCTCCCTCCCATATTTCCAAGCCGGGTCTCTTTTTCCGTCATTTTATTTCAATGTGGCTGCACATGGAAACAATCGAGTAGTTAGAAACTAAATAAAAAAGAAAAAGAACCCTAGGGTGTAAGCATTGACAGCTGAAACTTTTCTTTCTTTTACCTCAAATGTAACTGCTTGGTGGCTGTTAGATTCTTGAAAATTAGGAAAAAATTGTGTTCAGGATGCACATGTGTGTTTTTTTGAGTCTCACTTCACCTTCTCTCTGCCCTCAAATGAGGGTATTTTGGGGAAAAAAAACTTGAAATCCTATTTTCTGCCGTTTTTGTGCCGTGGCCAACTTTTTTTGTTGGACTTGTGAGTTTTTCTTACTCCAAGTCAAAACAAAACTTGGCAAGTCCAAAAGAACTCACTGAGTTGGTTCAGAAAAACGTGGCAAGGCTGACTTGGCTGCAGACTCGGCGAGTTTTTGAAAAACTTGCCAGGTTTTGTAACTATGATATGGATTTACCTTGTAAAACAGTGGTTTGTTGTTTCACCTCTGTAACATTGTTTACTGTGATCTTTCATTTATATATTTGATATGGTTTGCCTATTTAAAGAATGGACGTTGACATGCTCTTGAGAGAAATCATTTGAGTTTATTAGTATGTCATTAATTGCAGGTGGCACGAGTCTCTGCTTTCACAGCAGGATTGGTGTATGGAAGTGTGAAGCTTTCTTACCTCAAGGTAATGTGCTTATATGCCCGCTATTGCAAGACTTTAGTTACATTTTTTCAATCTTGAGCAGCTGCTTATATAAACAATGCTTATGTTTAGATTTATTTGGTTCTAAATTAGCATCCTTTCGAAGTTATCATTGTTATTTGAATATTTGCATCAAAATTTGACAATACTGAAGCTTAGAAGAGCATCTTTGACCATAACATTTTTCTTTGTAAGTCTAGACAATGTGTTTGGAACCTCCACTTGCTAAATCCAGGATGGTGTAGGTGATGTAGCAGGTTGTGATGATAGTCCCTTGATTAAAGAAAACAAATAAGCAAGTTAATGTATACGTTACCTAGCTTTTGGTTTTAATTACTCTGTAAGAAACATCAGACAAGGTAGACTAAATTATAAACTTTGTGCAATTCACATGTTTATTACAACTTAATAAATAATTAAAATATGCTGAATCTTCTTCTACAAAAAGGTATGTTTTGTTACTGTATTTGCTTTTGATTATCTTCTCTATTTTTCTTTGCAAGGTGGAAATCTGCCTGTCCTTTACCTGCTTGTTAGACAGATGGGAATATAGAATTTAGAAGCATGTTTATGTTTATTTACCTTCTCAGTTTCTACTATAACTATAGTTCTATTTGTTGCAGCTGACCCATGCTTGTGCTCCTTATTAAGTTGTAATATAATAAGTTAGACTAACGCTAGTACCATGGGAGTGACGGTGTCATTGTAGCCTGAATTTTTTAATCCTTAGATCTAACTGTCTCATTGTAATCTTGGCTTCCATTTCTTTGTTAATACAAGGGAGCAACACTTGTCATTATAGCCCAGATTTTCAATTCTTTCCCCCAAAAATATGGTAAATTAGTGCCGTGGTAGTGGCAGTTGTCATTGTAGCCAGAGTTTTCTAATCCTCAGATCTAACCATTTTTTTTCTCCAATCTGTTATATGGGATTGAAATGAGCCCCACCCGCATTATATCATGACCACATAGTGGTATTATAACAGCCTGTCAATTATGCACGTATTGCTTGGCAAGATTCAAAGTTGGGTCTCTTCCTTGGAAGTTGAGGAATTTAACCGGTTGAGCTAATGCCATTTGATTCAAATCTAACCATTTTTTTTTCAATTGGTTATATGGGATTGAAACGGGCCCCACCTGTATTACATCATCACAACGTAGTAGTGTTACAACAAAGCCTGGATATTATCTATGTATCGCTTGGTAAGATTCAAACCTGGGTCTCCTCCTTGAATGTTGAGGAATCTAACCAGTTAAGCTAATGCCATTTGATTCAGATCTAACCTTTTTTATTGTCATATAGATATTCAATTCTTTCCAAACAATTTTCTCTGTACATAGGGTATACTGTTTTTTGGATATTTAGGTTAGGGGTTGTCTGATCTTAATTAAATCTCTTTTTTTGCATCTGTACCAGTTCATTTTTTGATCAAGTTTGCTTTAATATTTGGAATTTCTTGGAGGGAGATCCTTCTTAAAATTGTTGGTTCTTAAGTATCTTTTTTTTTGCTTAAAAATTATTAGGATTGAATGACATTCTTTTGGAGACTCAAAGTTAATTAGCTGTAATGGAATATTTAAGAATGGGTGAAGTCATAATATGTTCATAAAGATAACTTGTCTGCTGTTGTCTTTACAGGCAAAAGCAAAGTCTCAGAAGAAGGCTGAAGCAACGGCGCATCATTGACAGTACTGATTTTAAAAATGAACGGGTTCTTCTGCGAGGACTGTTCCAGTCTTTGATTACATGCTTTGTTCTTTTAAAATGGCTTGTTCTGTCAGCACAATTTTGCTCACTTTTCATGTCATGGGTTTCTCCCAATTTATTGTTTAATAATTATCAATGCTCTTCCATTTAGTCCTCAACAACTGCATTGAAAAATGGTGAAAATCATATTTTTTCTTTATGTGGTGGTGCCAAACTTCATGGAAATTGAATTTAAATTTTTCGGTAACATCTGTTTTCCAATATAACAAATAAAGTTGAAGCTTAACGATCTCTTATCACTGTGGAATTTGTTATGAGCAATATGTTGTTTTCTTGCCATTTTAATAATGTGCATGATGAAGATGTTTCTTGTTCTAGGCTCTAGCCAAGCACTATGATATGACATTTAATTGATGGCAGTGTATACCTACTAATGCAATGAAGTTGGGATTGCGCTTTTTGAATTTGGTGCATTTGATGGAACCGTTTAGATTTGGAAACATTATGTAGCAAATTGTTTTTTTCTAGATATTTAATTCATATATTGTTTTAATATGCTTGGATACTGAGTCAGCCATGCTGACAAAACTCGTAGGATTTTTCTCCTTGTACAGTTATTTACGATGCTGCCATTTTTTTTACATCCAGGGTAAGTTTTCTTCAATTTTTCCTTAACATGCCAGTTTCTTTTTTAAATTATAATATAGATTTCATTAATGCTTGCCTAATGGCCAAAAAGAGTTTAAACATTACATGGCTTCAGCAAGCTGCCAGATTGTCTTATAATGCCTCTATTTACATGCATGGTAAGTTTTAAGTATCATACTGCTAAGAATGGAGCCAAAGCTTCATGGCTTAATGCATAAAGCAGCCTTTAGCAGTTGTTTGTTCTTATTTTTCCTGTCATTTTGTGTTTGTTCCTTCCCGGCGTCTGGCAGTTTTTCCATGTCAAAGGTGCCAACCATCACTCAATATTCCATTACCAAATTCGGGTCTACAGGTTTCAGCATTTCAATAGCAAGTTCATGCCTCTGTAGCAGGTCTTCTGTTTTCTGAGGAATTTGTTCATAACATGCTTCAGTTGACTGCTTTAGCTCCTCTTCTAGTGGCTGCCTCTTATAGGTGTATCTAAGCATTAAATATTGGATTTCCTTTTAAGATTAAAGCTGCTATCCTGTATCATTACATGAAACATGTCTTAGATGGTATGGATGTATGTTGAAGGTGTCTTTGATGTCAATATGTTGAAGGTATCTTTGATGTCAATCTGTTAGATTTTATCATCTTTAGTTTTGAGAGATATTATTTAGCTAGTAAACTGCACATGATCAAGGACCATTTTTGAACATTGATAACTGCATATCTTGGTTCTTCTGTTGTGAATATTGATAAACATACTGTTCCATTATATATATAAACTAAAATGCTCTTAAGGTGGTAAGCAAGAGAGTGTTAAATTCAGGCTCCACTTATGTTTCTGTATATCTCATTCAGTCACATGCTCTTACCTGTCTGCAATTCTATACCACTTGACTTCTTGTACCAACTATTTTTGAAAACTCTGATGCATGACTATCTGCTGTTAATGAATGCTCGTTGAATCCATTAAACATGATTTATTATCCCTCAAAGTGAATCTCCAAGGAGATCAGCCGTCTAATTTGATGTTTCTTTGCAGGTTTCTTGAAGATGTTAACAGAGTTGGCCTATAGAAAGACAAAAAAGACATCTTTTGGCTGTTTCATTTGTTATGTTAAACATTAATTTAGTTACGTCTTAAAGCAGATGATAACGGCACAAGTCAAGCAAGCAAAATTTGTTCAGACGATAAGTACATATGGAACTCTGAAATGTTCGTGACTCTGGAAGTCAAGCAAGGAAAACATAGAAGGAACTCTGAAAGTCAAGCAAGCAAAACACAAAAGGACGTGTCATAGGTAACTCTTGACTTCAATGAAACTCTGGATTTTGTGTTTTACTTGCTTGATTACCAGAGTTATATAGGACAAGTCATATGTATGTAATTTTCATTTAATATGCTCTTTGTAAGGAAGGTGGACCTGTAATTTTCATTTAATATGCTCTTTGCAAGGAAGGTGTACCGCAACATTTTTATATATAACGTTCTAACTAATGAAAGGTGAACCACCACATTTCCATATGAATGATCTATATTCAATAAGGTGGATTTTTAGCACATCAAATATTGAATAAAGAGAGATGCAATGTTATCGCATCACATCACTTCTTAGAGATTGTTTGTATTGAACTTTATTTTCCAAGTAATAAATTCATTCTATATTTTGGTTATATATTTATGTGTTTTAATTTGTTATACTTTATTATTTTTGAATTGCACTCTCTTGATCTTGCTTAATTCAATTTTGAGTATTGGATTAATGAAATCAAAGCATCTTTTAAGTGTATGCTGATAAACATCAGATCAAGACATCAAAATTTGGGTATCAAATGCTAGATCCCTTTGATTACTCCTCGTTATTCTAAACCATCTCAGATGGGTGGAGAACAGACAACACCAAGACAATAGATCCTTTTAAGAAGATGTTGAATGAAACCCTTGTGAAACATAGAAATCAGATGATGGATCAATTTGCTCAAATTCTTTAATGGCTCCTTGGTGCAAATTTTGCTTAACTCCTTTGCTCAAATTCTTTAGTGGCTCCTTGGTGCAAATTTTGCTTAACTCCTTTGCTCAAATTCTTTAGTGGCTCCTTGGTGCAAATTCTGCTAACTCCTTTGCATGACTTTTTTCACGATCTCAGATGGATACTAGAATAGACAACATAGAGACCATTGATCCTTTCAAGGAGACATTGAATGAAACCCTCGTGAAACATGGGAATCAGATGATGGATGAATTTTCTTAAATTCCTTAATGGCTCCTTGGTGCAAATTTTGCAACCTCCTTTGCATGACTCATTGCTCTAACACTAGTTATTGCTCTTGGTGAATTTTGATATTACTACTTTCAAAGGAATGTTGATGCCCCAAAAAATTGGTTGGATCAATCATCTTCATGCTTTGCAAATGAATTTTCCAATATAGAAAAGATAAGTTTTGCACTCTTGAAAACTTCATTAAATATTCAAAATTGGGGAAAGATTATTGTAACAATTAAGTGTTCACATGAGATTATTTCATGAAAGCCATCAAGGAAAAATATTATTTTGTGGGAGCTTATGAAGCCCAATACATGCGATGACAAGGTAAAGATCAACATATTCAAGAATATATTGATGCTTTCCATTCCATAATAGTAAAATTAGGTATTCTAGAAAGCATGCTACAATGGTACATTAAAGAGGATATGGATCACTTTGAATTCAAGACATTGGGAGAGACATACAAATTTACTTGTCAAATTGGAGTAGAAGCACAAAAACAAAAATAGAAGAGGGGCAAATAACAAGAACCCATAAAAATAAGTACCAGCCAAAGAAAGGCAAGATTGATACCCCAAAGAATCAAGACAAGGGGTTAACCCCAAAATTAGAATTGGAAGCAGGAAAAAAGATTCCCAAGAAAAGAATCCCTTGAAGGTCAAGACTGGCAAATGATATGATTATCACAAGATCAACCAACATTCGAGGTAGAAGTGTCACACAATTCAATCATTGTTTGTTGAGTTGCAACCCTCTACATTCCTTGCACCATTGCCTTCACATCCATAGGGTAAGGATAGAGGGGAGTGGATTGTGGAAGCTAAATCAAATGTGACCATTGCCACTACACGTTGCACCAGAGGGGTCATATTAAGAGCCACAAGAGGAGGAATGTTTGTTTCACTCTCAAATGTGGGTCAAGGGTCAGCCACTATATTTTGCTGTTGATAGTGGTAGTCAAAAGAACATGATTTTTGCTCGAGTTGCAAAGGATTTGAATGTTTATCACATTACATCCACAACCATAGTGTTGGATGATTTTAGCTCTTATACTTTTCCTACTTGATCTACAATCTTTTGAAGTAATAACTGATGCATCAATGTATGCATTAGGGGTTGTCGTCACACAATGTGGGCATCTAGTTGCCTATCACGATGAAACATTTAGTGACAGATTGAAAATACCCCAATATGGCAAAGAGCTCTATCCCATTATCCAAAGCATATAAATAATGGAAGCACTATATCTTGGGCAATTAAACCATCATCCATACAAATCATAGACCTCTAAAGTTCATTGAGATGTAAAGTAAGCTAAGGAATGAACGACATCAGGAGTGGGACACATCCATGACAATTTCATTTGATCATCAAACACAAGAAAGGGAATGCTAATTCAACAAAAAATTGTTTTAGTTGACCTCCAATCATAGTACTTCCCATAATTCTTGATTCCTATGGGCATGAGACTTCCAACTAGTCCACCTTGTATAAAGTGAATTTTGATTTTACAGATACACACCAAGCTCTATTGGGTAAGCATGTTTCTGATTTTTATTTGCAAGATAACCTCCTATGACGTTTGTGACATTTTTGTACCAATAAGTGATCAAAGTTGATTTGGAAAGCGCATTTAAGCAAAGTAGCATGTCACTTTGACATGGAGGAAACATTGGTAGTTCTTCAAAGTTACTTCTATTAGACCAAAATGAGGAATAACGTTGAGAGATACATCAAGTCTTGCACCCCCTATGCCAATGCCAAACCAACCAACAAGAAGCAAGGACTATATACACCATTGCCAATGCCATCTAATCCTTGGGATTGTCTCCATGGATTTCTTCTTAGATTTACCCACATCTAAGCATGGTAATGATTGTGTTTTTGTAGTAGTTGATTGTTTTAAAAAAATGACTATCATGATTCCTTGTATGAAACCCACTTTAGTCGACAAGACCACTAAGCTCTATTTTAGTCATGTGTGGCTTAGCTTTGGCTTGCTAAAGTCTGTTTGTCTTTGACAAGGATAACAATTTTTTGAGCATTTTTAGTCCACCCTATGGAGCATGGTGGGCACCAAGCTAACCATGTCCATATCCTTACATCCTTGGACTAATGGCCACACAAATGTTGTGAAGTGATTGATTGTACATCTTATTCAAAAGTACAATATTAAGCATCCACACACATGGGATGGAAGTCTTCTGTACATTCAACATAGGTATAATTGAGCTCTGCATAGCTCTACCAAACACAACCCATTTCATGTTTGTTTTGGATTTCAACCCTTGGAATCCACTAATTTAGCTCTTCTTGTGCACCCCATGGAGTACTCACTTCATGGATAGAATGAAGCAAAAGAGGAAGCATAGTTTGTAGAATAGATTCAACATATTTGACGATATGTTCATAACCTCTTGGAGAAGACAAATCATAAAAACAAACAATATCATGGTCAACATTAGGTCCCACATCAAATTAAGGTTGGAGATAAGATACGATTATGTATTTAGAAAGAGAGATTTTTAAGACCCATAGGAAGATCAAACCTCTTTGTTATGGACCATGCACCATCACCAAGAAAGTGGGAGCAGATGCTTTTGAATTGAATCTTCCATCTTATCTATGTTTGCATATTCTTATTGTGTAACTTCTTAGGCCCTATCATCCACCTTTGTTGGATACTTCCACAATAGTTGAACAATTAGACATTGAAGAACTCAAACTAGATAGTTTAGCACTAGTGGAGGAGGACCAGTTTGTTGATACATGGGCTAAGTCATCTAGAAGACAATCCATGCAAATGTACGAAGTGGTCAAGACAAGACAACTTTGTCACCAAGAGGAATGGCTCACAAAAAATCAGATAAAGAAATTAATTCTGCACTTGATGTCAAAAGTTGATGAAAAAAGACCACTACTTCTCAAGGGAGACGAATGATTTAGGCATGTGAATCTTTAGGGGAATGGATTTATGCATGAAAACCTATTTTTTTAATCCTAACCACATTGTTAGGGGCATAACTTTGTGCTTGAGATTCCATTTTGATCCATTCAAGAAGCCTTGGAAAGCTTAGATGAACAATTTCAATAGGCATAACTTTAAGCTTGAGACTCCATTTTGATCCATTCAAGAAGCCTTGGAAAGCTTAGAGGGACAACAATTTCAATAGGCATCCAACAAGTGTATGGAAAAAGCGCTCCTAAGGCCCAAAAATACAAAATAAAACATTTATTAAAGAATAATTATATTTTATTTTTAGATATTTGTAGCCAAAATGCATCTCTAGCCTTGTTGACACATCATAGAATATAAAACACAAAAGGAAAAGTCATGTATGTAGTTTTTATTTAATATGCACTTTGTAACTCATAGAAGGTGAACCACCACATTTTCATATGAGCGACCTTCCAGCTGAAGGTGAACCACCACATTTCCATGTGGGTGGTCTTCCGTACTCAATACGATGGATTTCTAGTACATCAAATATTGTATAAAGAGAGATGTACCCTTGACTATAAATTAACATGAGTAATAGATGCAATGTTATAGTCATATATCTCTTCTTAGAGATTGGTTGCATTATACTATGTTTTTTGGGCAATAAAATCATTGTGTTATTTTGCTTTTATATTTTTGTGTCTTCATTTTTTATACTCCATTATTTTTTAATTGCATTTTTCTTGATCTTCCTTAACTCAAAACTTTAGATTATGTATGCCCTTTTAAGTTGAAATGATGAAAGTAAGTTACTTTAGGTTTATAACTTGAACAAAATAATAATGACTCGAGAATGAGTGAGGATTTATATTGACTATTTTTTGAGGAATATGAGTATGGATCATATAGTAGAATTGCTATTATGAGCAAGATGGATTAATATTTCTTTCCTACATTGTTGATTTGACACATTGTTTTTAATAAACTATCACAAAATAAAATTTACTTACAAAACCAAATACCTCTAGATTTCTTTTGGTAATAATTTTATGTTCTTCTTTGCTATGATACCTAGGGATAGGTATATTCAGATATCATTTGGAAGAAGAATTTAGAAGTAATTTCTTTGCTTGTAATTTCATCCATCAAAATTGGCTAATTTTGGTTGTGGTTTTTAATTGGATTCTCACTTTTCGTATCATTTCTTTATCTTTACTTTGTGATATATATCTATTTTTTTGATCAATTGTTTTATTTGTTGTCCTATTTACCCTCTTTCAAAGATGTATGAGTTTGTAGGTGTGGGAGTGCATATGGTGCAAGTACAAAGTACCCAATGTGAGCCTCCAAATTTGGTGTATATAGATTTAGGTTTAGGTGAGGTGCAGGGGTATGGGTAAGTTGGAGTGCATGTTAGAAGCTACTATGTATTATTAAAATATACTCAACTTATTTGTGCACTCCATGCATCATTGATGTGTTATTAAGGCATGCTTCATGTACCCACATACCTAGTACATGTCCTCAATATGAGTCCAAAATCATAGTCACACATACCTTGACAACATTACCCTATTTTGGTGCAATCTAATGTGTTGACAAAAGCAAACAAATGTTTATTTACTTTGTACTTAGCAAATTTGGATTCCTTTATATTAGAATAGAATTTGTAACATATTGTTGTTTGCTACAAATCATGCTATTTTGGGTGGTGAGGACATTTCTTGGGTATACTATCCTTGGTTTTGAAGTATAAATATTGAAATGTGCTAGATCTTAATATAATATAAATATAAATAACAACAATATAAAAATAAAACCTTTCTATTGAAAATGACATAGTATCCTTAGTCACAAAATGATGATAGTTAATTAAATGTGTATTACTATCAATAAAAAGAGTGTGCCTCTTGTCATTTAAAAAAAAAAAGATTTGATAAATATATATACTATATATGATAATGTTTTGCATGCATGATATTAATGTGAACAAATATAAATCTATTAGATGAATACATGTTTTAAAGATGTGGGAATGCAATTATCTATCTATAATAATAATAAATTTTATTTGTTTTAATAAGCTATTTGTGGCTTTTATTGAGGCCCGTCCCATAAAAATATATTTTTTTATAAGTTATGTATGGTTTCTTTAGGCTCACTTCCATCAAAATAACAAAAAAAAAGTTTATGAGAAGGATTGGCGACATAAGAGCAAAAAATAGTTGCTAGCTTGGTAGGTTTAGGGGTGGGAAAATCCTGTCTGTTGCATTAACGCTGCCCTGAGGTGGTGTTAGTTCACCCTTTTTAATGGTTGTCGCTCATACAGTCGGCTCAGTTTATTCTGAGTTTTCTGGAGAGCTCAATGGCACCGAGGAAGCGTCCGCACAAGTTCGTTTCGAAAGTGTATCACGAGGTAAAGGCCCTGTCCCTGAAGTTGTTATTCCTTTGCATGAATATCATACGGCTTGTGAATGGTTTGAAAGTCATACCTTGGTGGGTTATTTTTTGGGTCGTATCCCATATGATACCCTTATTCGCTCCTGGGTCCAGCAAGTCTGGGGCCCATATGGAGTCAAAGTGGAGAATGTACAAAACCTTACCAAAGGGTATTTCCTTTTTCGCTTTTCAGACCCAGCTCAAGCACAGAAGGTTCTATCTAGGGGACCATGGACTATCCGTAATTCTCTGTTGATTTTGCAACCCTACTCTAGGGATTTCCAAGTCAGTGACCAAGCTGCACTGGAAGTCCCGGTGTGGGTTGAATTCCTCGGTCTTCCTGTTCCCCTTTGGGGTTTTTTGTAGACTTTAGCTACCCCCTTAGGTAAGTTTGTTTGTCTTGAGCCAAAAAAGTTCTTCTCCGCTCGACCCACTAGAAGGATCTGTATCAAAGTTGACCTTACCAAGGATTTGTAGGAGTTTATTGATATCAAGATCGAGGACCAATCCTTTAGGCAAAGAGTTGCCTATATCAATTTGCCCAATACCTATTATCGGTGTCAATCTGCAGCTCACAAAATTTGGGAGTGCCCTCTGATGGAGTGGAAATATAAGGTAAATCCCTTGCCCACTCTCGCGGCTCCCGCTAATGGCTCGCCGGGAAACACTGAAGAATGGACTACTATTTCTAGCAGGAAAACCCATGGAGCTAAGCAACAGGAAGCTTCGATTTCCACTGCGCAACCTGCCCCTACTCCTTCTCGGGACATGCAAGCTTCTACTGAAGATGTTCAGACTCCTGTTGATACGGCCCCTCCGGTTGTTGGCATGCAACCCCCAGTTCCATCGGTGTCTCAATCTCTTTGGTCGGGCCCTTCTTTTGCCTTAGTGGTGGCGGCTCCAGATAATTCTTCGGTGGAGGAGGGTCGGGCCTTTAAGGTCCACCGCTCTCGTAGCCCTATTCGGAATGACAAACATCGATAGCTAAACAGTGATGCTTTCCACGCGGCCTCCAACTCTTATGGCTCGCTTGAAGGTTTGGGTGATGCAGAGGATGTCATGGAGATCATGCATCCTGACAAATCCCAATGATTTTCTTCTCGTGGAATATCCGAGGACTGACGAACCCGATCAAAAAATATTTGGTCCGAAATGAGATGTCAAATGTTTCTCGAGTGCATGGAAGCCTCGATTTTTTATGTCTGCAAGAAGTTAAGATTTTTGATTTCAATCTACGGTGTGCATGTGACTTTTTGTGGCCACGAAGTGCCTCTTTTGCCACGAAGCATTCCCCGGGAAAAGGGGGAGCCATCACTATCCTTGCGCCTCGATTACAGAAGAATGTTGTGACCTAGGGTGTTGACCCATCCAATCAAGTTGTCTGGATTTTGCTCGAGATCTACAAAAAACCGTTTGGGGTGGTTAATGTGTATGCCTCGAACATCGCTTCTGATCGATGTGAGCTGTGGAGATGGCTTGCCATGAATCTGCCATTTGCCACTTGGGTGCTCTGTGGAGATTTTAATATGGTGGAGAAAGCTTCTAACAAGGTCAGTCATGCCCCGATGCGGTGGTGCTTAGGTGAAAGGGAAGCTTGGTTTTTTATGAAAAACAAGCTTCGCCTTTATGACCCTAATTCTCGCTTCTCGCCTTCTGACTTCCCTCAGGCTCTTTGGTACACCTGGTCCAATTTCCAGGTTGCTTCTGCCAGGGTTTTGGAAATATTGGACAGAGCCATGATTTTTGAGTGTGACAACTTTCAGTTCTCCCATATTTTGCCTTCTTCGTCGTATGTGTTGACTTTCCCTAGTACTACACTGTCTGATCATTCACCTATTTTATTCTCGGTGGCAAAGTTAAACTTTCAACCCAGAGTGCATTCTTCACAGTTTTACTTGAATGTTTCTTTTTTGCATAGCTTTAGCATGAAAGCTCATATATGCCGCATTTGGAATTTGATTCCTAGACCTGATGGTCTTTCTAGAAGGATTGAGTGGTGGAATGTTGCCATTCAACGAACCACTAAGGTGTTGCGGACTCTGGGTGTTGAAGTTGCAAAGCGGTAGAAACAGGCTAAGTCTGCCTTGCAGAGTGAGCTATCCAAAGCCTGTCTCAGGCTTGAAGCCTCTCCTTTCAGCTCTCTTGCTCAATCCCAAGTTTCTTCCATTCGGCATGAGCTAAAAAAAATTGATTTGTATGAAGCCAAGGGTGCTCAATTACGTGCTCGAATGCATTGGCTCAAAGTGGGGGACAGAGTGACCAAAGATTTTTTTCAATGCCTCAGACCTCCTGCCCAGTATTCCCAGTTTCAAGCCATTCAAGTTGATGGGCAGAGATTCACAGACCTTCCGGACATTGTCAAAGCCTTTGTTTCACATTATCAAGGTGTTTTTGCTTCTCAACCCCTTGATGATGCTAGAAGGCAAGCTCTTGCTGATTGTACCATTGTTGTCCCCAACAAGCTTTCTCTTGAGAAAATGATATTCTATGACACTCCTCTTTCTCTGGAAGATCTAAAAAATGCCTTGTCACTCATGGCCAATGATAAGGCACCTGGTCTTGATGGCTTCCCATGTGAATTCTACAAAGAATTCTGGGATATGCTTGGTTCTGATCTCCACAAAGTGTATCTTGAAGCCCTGCAATGTGGTTCATTGGGTTCCATTATTAACAAAGGCAATGTTAAATTTATTCCTAAGTCTGGAGACCCTGAGCTCATCACTAATTGGAGGTCGATCACCCTGCTTAATGTGAGCTATAATATTATTGCCAAAGCCCTTGCGCTTAAGCTTAAATCTCTCCTGCCTTTGATTGTCAGACTTGAACAAATTGGCTTTGTTCAGGGAAGATACATTCTTGATAATGTTCTTGTTGTTTGGGAAGGTATGGAGTGGGCAAGAAATTCTGAACAAGATGCTTTATTCATTAAGATTGACTTTGAGAAAGCCTATGATAAGATGGAGTGGTACTTCATCACTGCCATGCTTCAGGCTTTGGGCTTTGGGCCAGTGTTTGTGAGCACCATTCTTATGTTATTTCAAGATGCTTCAGTTGTTCTTACTTTGAATAATAGTCAATCTCAGTCAATTTCTCTTGGTCGTTCTGTAAGACAGGGGTGCCCTCTTGCTCCATCTCTTTTCATTCTTGCTTGCAGAGGCTTTTGGCTATTTGTTGGCCCATAAGGTGGATCAAGGATTAATCAGGGGTATTGCTCTCCCCAATTCTGACCGTCAGTTGGTCAATGGTCATTTTGTTGATGATTCTTTTTTAACGCTTCGAGAAGATGAGCAATCCCTTTCCTCGGCTATTAGTTGCTTAGAGGTGTTCTGTTTAGCCTCTGGTTCTTCTATTCAATGGAAAAAAACCTCCTATTTTTGACAATCTCAATCCCAGCTGCCATGTTGGCTGCATCATTTCCAATGGACTTGGATTCAACCGGGTGAGGTGTTTAAATTTCTTGGAATTCCTTTTGCGTTTCATGGTTCCTCTGCTCAATTGTGGCAGTATGTTATTGAGAAAGTGGACAAGAAGCTTTCTTACTGGACTAGTAAGAAACTTTCTCTAGCAGGAAAATTTTAGATTTGTTCTAAGGTTTTAGCCACTACCCATGTCTATTATTCATCTTGTTGGGTTCCATCCAAATCTTGTTATAAAAAGTTGGATAAGCTTTTGAGAGATTTCTTGTGGGCCAAAGACTCTGTCAAACGAGGTTTTCATCGGGTAGCCTAGGAAATTTGTTGTTTGCCCAAGGACTGTGGAGGCATGGGTTTGTTTGATTGTCACCGACAAGGTTTTGCCCTTTGTGCTAAATGGATCACCCGATCTTTAATTGGGGATGAATCTTGGAAAGTGTTGGTCAGGCATTGCATTTCTTCTGGTTTGCTTCAGGGGAAGAAAATTTGGAAAGGGGTGGGATTGCAATCCATTCTTACTACCCCTGTCCCTGTTAAAGTTAAAGGTTCTTTTGTCATTCAGAGTATTTGGAAAGCTTGGGAGGCCTTCAAACCCTGGCTCAGTTGGAAAGGGAGTTTTCGCAAAGCAGGTGCCTCTTTGCCTTCCATGAATATTTGGTGGTCTCCTGTTATCACTTGGCAGGGCTCTCCCCTAGCTCTGGTGCAGTGGGTCAGAGCGCAGAGGTTCTATAAGCGTGGTATTGCTTCCATTTTTTATTTCTTCTCCCGACATACCAGGAGTTGGATACCCTAGGAAAGTTTTCATCAAATTCACAATTTAAATCCTGGTGATAGAGATACTTATGAGGTGGTTATTGATAGTATTCCATTTTCTATTTGGTGCAAACTGCATAAGCATTTTCAAAAACCCTGGTGGTCAGATTGGTGTTGGCCGGGGGAGCTTCCTGTTTTGCAATATAAAGCTCATCTAGGTTACAAATGGCTCACCCCACAAGTTCCAATGGTTGATAAGCTCACTATGAGATGGGACTTAGTCTCTCTTCCCTCTCGATGGAATAAGAGGTTTCAGATTGCTTGGGCTACTTATATTGAACCTAAACAAAGTTTTTTTGCTTGGAGCCTCTTGCACCAGGGGTTGCCTGTTGGCAATAGGCTCAAGCATCTGGGTGTTCATAATCCCATTTGCCCGATTTGCGGACAAGCGAAAGATTTACTGCATGTTTTTTGGTTTTGTGATCGGGCTCAGTCGGCCTGGGAGTGGCTTCTTGAAATTTTTAGACCTTTTATGCAAGAGGATTTTACCTGGGTGCATGCTATTTTGGGTGACCCTATTGCTTTTTCCTTCAACTTGGGTGTTGTTTGGAATATTTTTAGAATTGGTACCCTATTTTATCTTTGGAAGTCTCAGAATAGAGCTATTTTTTCTCAGCAAGATGTCGGGCGTGTCTTCTCTATTGCTGATAAATATGCTATATTCTTTGATTGTTGGTTATAGATTCAAGTACAAGTTGAAAAAGTACATGTGGAGCTACAGTACTTACGTACCCTCATGGATCATTGGGGGAATGCGCCCTGCGCTATGAGTCATGTGCCTCTTACTTCCCCTTCCAGGTCTCGGTTGTCGACTCACCGGGGGACCCATCGCCGGCCACAACCCTCTGCTACCAGACATTGGTCCCAGCCCCCCCGTAATGCAAATGTGGAGAATCTAGAGTTGGAGGCCCATCTCGCCCGACCTCTGGTTGGGATGTTCGACCTCTTGAGCAAGATGATGCCCCTGGTTGGGGTGAAATTGTACCAAATGCACAGACTTGTATTGTTAGTGGTACTACTGCTGATGGTTGGGGGCTCCGACTTCTTCAACCGTTGGATGGACTTATGACCTTATGGAGGAAAACTTCAGGCCTTCCACCTGGCAGTGATTTCTCGGCTCCTTTCTTTCTGAATGCATATTTGACACTATTTTGGCGGTTGTTATCTGGCTTTTTGTGGACTGTTTCTGACACTCTTGTGTACTCCTAACCACGGTGGTTAGTGTGTTGGTTTACGGGGTGTGCTAATCCCACCCACCCTTTTTTGTATGATTAGACATTATTTTATTAATATAATGGCTTTTTCATCAAAAAAAAAAAAACAAAATATTTTATTGCTACTAAGTCAATTAAACCATCCCAAACTTGCATTTTTTATTAACATTTTTTTTTATCTACCTTTCTATCAAACATATTCTTCATATTCCTTAAACAACTATGTTATGATATTGACTTCATATAATTTTCATTAAGATATAAGATCTTGCTTAACTAGTCACCTTCTAAAATTAGAATTTTGCCAAGACGAAGATCAACATCACGATGGGCTAGATTATTTGCCACCCAGTTTCCTTCTCTATAGATATGCTAACATTTCCACCTTCAACAATAATTGATAGACATTAAAAATAATGTAATCTTTGATTCAATTCTTGCATCCATTTTTATTAGTATCAATAATATTTTGTGAATCCCTACAATTAGAATATATTTTCATCCTTATTATGGGATACCCCACCTTGGTATGACTTTTGCCTAATGGACTAGGTATTTATGAATGACTAATGGATGCTTAGTTTAAATGCTTTGAATGATTATTGCATTGGCTTATTTTTAAATAATATGGTATTGATAATGTATTGTTGATGTGCAGGACCAATACATATGTGGGTGGAAAAAGTAGATCAACCACCAATGATGGAATACTTGAAAAGGGAAGTGATGATTTAGACAACTTAGGGTAACATGAATGGCTACCCTCATATAGGCTTGCATTATTGCTTTTTAGGGTGATCATCAACAATTTGACCACCTAGAGCCAAAGTTGGTAGCCTAGAAGCTATCATAAATTCTTTGATTGAGATGGGTGATTGGGTTGATGGTAAAACTTCCACCTTGTTTGATGCACTTGATTGTTCATCTGGTTTGCTTATTTTTTGTGTGTAAAAAAATGACTGGTTAAGGAACTCCTTTGGAAAAAGGATTAATGGATATAGAGGGTCCATTATCCTAAGTCCGTTTGAATATACCATACTAATAGTTGATATTAGTATGGGTATATTATTTAAATAAGGGACAACGCAACTATTCGAGCTTTGGCTCTTCTTGAGAGGTCCAAGGTTCAAACCGTGGCATGGGTGAGTGTGTGAAGGGGTGGGTGTGTGGTGGTTGTGTGTTAAATTCCCTATTAATAAGCATAGCTCTCGGCTTTACAAGAGGTCATGGTTGGGAGGAGATTGTTCAGCCCTATGCATTGGTCATAGGAGTTTCTCACACTAACCAAATATAAAAAAGAAATTTTATTTAAATAGTTAGAATATATATATATATATCTAATAATAAATGAGTTTTATTTAAATAATAATAATAATAATAAATAAATAAATTTATTTATTTAAAATAATTAAAAGTTATTTTTTAAATGGTAAAAAAAGTTCCTTTTAAAATGCATAGTCTATTTAATAGGTTTTATATAATTATAAACTTGGATGTTCTTTTTTTTTTTTTAAAAGAAAGAGGTTCTTGTAACTAAAAGAAAAAGGGGTGAATGGCCTTCATTAATGAAATGCGCTTTGACTTAAAAAAAGCTTCTAGAGGAAGCTTGATTTTGAAAATGGACGATGAATTTTTTTTTTTTCAAAATTTAAAAATCTCCTGCTGCCGCCATGGACAAGGGGAACTTGAAGGCGGGTAGATTTGCAATGAATGGGGGAGACTTTGAGGCAGGATCTGATTTTTCTATCATAGTAAGGGGATCTAAAGAAATGTAAGGGGGTTGTTCCAGGGAGCGGATGCAGGGAAGCTAAACTAGAAGAAGAAAAGACTGGATAGGAGGACAAAAGAACTGAGTCAAAGGATATCAACCATTCTAGGTTGGAAAGCTTGATAGAAAAACTTCTCTATTTTGTTTAAATGAACATAGCAAAATCCCTGTTTAAATTATTTAGTTTAAGCAATGTTTTTTTTTTCTTTGTCGGTCTCGTTGCTGATGTTTTTTTTTTCTTTGTCGGTCTCGTTGCTGGGTTAAACGCAACTGTTTATTATTATTATTATTTTTAATGTTTGTGTATGTCCTTTTTTTATTTATTTATCCTCTTGTGGGGTGGGGGGGCGTGAGGGCTCCCCAACTGTGTTCATAGGGGAAAGTTGTGTAGACGACGTTCTCCCTCACCACACAATGAGGGCGGCACCCTCATCACCACGTGGAGGCATGAGGGCTCTCCCATTGTGTGGGGAGGGGGACATCGCGCAGGCGACGTTTACCCTCACCACCATGTGAGAGCATGGTGGCTCCCCCACTGTGTGGGGAGGGGGACGTCGTGTAGGCCGTAAGCGACGTCTACCCTCCTCCGCAGTGAGGGTGGCCTTTCACAACCGCGAGGGAAAGCAAGGGGTGCTCCCCACGGTGGGGGTGGTGCTCTCATAAGAAAAGGGTGGGTGCCGCGGACATGGCGTCATCGCACCCCTTGAAAACTTAAAAAGAGAGATCTTTACAGAAAAAAAAATAATAATCTTTGGAAAAAAAACTTAATTTTTTTGGATTATATTAATTTTTTTTTTTATTATGCTATATTTTCTGAAATTAATATACATAGATTATAAAAAAAATAAAAGAGATTTTTATCATAATATGTTTTCAAAAATTTATATGCATAGAGAAAAAGGATTTTAATTATGCTATATTTTCTAAAATTAATATACATAGATTATAAAAAAAGAAAAGAGATTTTTATCATGATATATATATATATATATATATATATATATATATATATATATATATATAAAAAAGCGAAAAACCCCTTGCAAGGCCGCTTTGGTCTGAGAGACCACGAACAGGGGGTTCTACATCGTCAAAGTCACCCGGGGGTCGCACCCGACCCTTGCCCGCACCAACATTATCAATTGGAGTTTGGATACCCAATTTAGCTTTTTGGTAGGGTGGAGATTTGAACCTGGGACCTCCCTTGGAGGATTGCCGTCTCCTCTCCAACTCACCTACAACACCTGGGTTATATGCATAGATTATTGAATAAAAGAGAAAAGAAGATATATATTTTTTTGTTACACAGAGGAATTGGCAATTGCCTTTCCTTTTTGAACAACTGGTCACATGGTCAAATCACATTGCGTCAAATCATGAAGCTACCACTATAACCCCTACAATAATAGAAAAGAGGATTTTTATTATGCTATATTTTCTGAAATCAATATACATAGATTATTAAAAAAAAAAAAAAGTTTGTCATGCTATATTTTTGAAAATTTATATGCATAGATTATAGGAAAAAAGAGAGAAAAGGGTATTTTATTATACTTTATTTTCTAAAATGGATTCATTGGAAAAGAAAGGATTTTAATGATTATTTAAGTTCATAATGGATTTATTGTAAAGAAAGGAATTTAAATGATTCTTTAAGTTTGAAAGGGATTTATAGAAAACAAAAGAATTTAAATGAGTAATGAAATTGTTTTTTTTTGGCTGGATAATAAGGGGTTGTACTCGGGTCCTCCACCGTTGACAAATTACAACTCCCTTTTTTAGAGTTTGAGAGTTAATAAATGAATACACTTCTCATCTCAATTGAGATGCTATAGTTAGAAACCTACATCATTTTACATAAAATGTTTAAATTATTGATTTTCATTTTTTTTGGATATTTTCAATTTTTTGTATGAATACATTTATTCTAAAATTTAGCATCTTTCTTGACATTTTCCTATAGTAGCCTTCACAATGCCAAAACTTCACCTCTACTATCTATGCCTTGCATCTTAGTAGAGTACTATTTCTAAAATATCTCACTATCATAGTCCGCTTTACCAAATATGGATTGCTAGTTTTCATCCTCATTGAAGTTCTAGCCCTTCATTGCTCTTCCCATCATTCGAATCCTGGTTGACAAATATTTACAATTTTATTTTTCACGACTTGAAAAATTGTCACTGCCCTTGTTTTAAATGGTTGATTTCATAGGGTCGAATCTCCCTCAATATTGCTCGGATTCTTGCATATGACCACTCATTTTAAAGTTATTCAAATTTCACACAAGTTAATCCTAGAATCAACTAAATCAGATAACTTTTTGTGAAGATATGACTCCTAAAATATGAGATGTTTAAAAAATAAACCCTAATCCTTCGCACATTTTTTTGTTGTAAAGAGGGGGAAAAACCATCCCAATACTTGTGGGTTCCAAACTCACAGACACACCAAAGATAAAAATAGGGGATTTTAGTTGACCCAACCTTCCACCCAATAACCTGACCTATTGCTACACTACACTCAACAACCTAGCCTGTTGATGTGGTTCCCTCAGTTGATCCGATCTCAAACAAATTTTCCACCCAACAAAGGCCAACCTTCCACGCTCCTTTAGCCTAAGCAACCTTTTAACCTTCCTAGCTTTCCACTCAGCATCCCAACCTTCAATTACATCTCTTTTAGCCGACCTAGCCTTCCATGCTCCTTCAACCTTATCAACCTTCCATGTTCCTTCAACCATCCCAGCCTTCCACCCAACATCCCAGCCTTTCATTGTAGCTCCTTTAGCCAACCCAACCTTCCATGCTCCTTCAACCAACCCAACCTTCCACGCTCCTTCAACCTTGACACTCCAAAGATCAACTCATCATTTAGTCTTCCATGCTCCTTCAACCTCTAGCCTTCCACGTTTCTTCAGCCTTCAGATTTGCTGATCTTGGTTGCTGGACCTAAGTTCGAATATTGCAGATATTGTATTATTGAAATTGGATTATTAAAGAAAGAAGAGAGTTTAATGTTTTCCAAATTATTTGATAATGATTTATTTATGGTTATGTTAGTAGATTAAGTATTTAATTAGTTAGGGTTGTGGGACCCTAATTGGTTAAATAAAAGAAATATTAAGTATCTAATTAATTAAGGTTTATGGGGCCTTAATTAGTTAAAGAAATAAATGAATTTAAGTGTTAATCAAATCTAAGGGATGGCTTTATGTTTAAACATGAACCTTTGATTGATGAAAGGATGGTATGATGAAATGAAAGATGACCTCCCTAGATGTTGAGTGAATGATTTGTAAAAAAGCATTTGGTGATTGTATAGTTGCAATTTGGTATTATAAATGCACTAGATTAAAGAATCATCTAGTAGATGCATGCTTCATAGTTTCATGAGCTATCTTGATCCCTTACTACCATCAATTGAGTGATGGGTAAGCTAAAGGACCAAGGAGAACATCAAAGATCCAAGACAACTACTTGATTATGTTGTAAATAAAACATTATTAGAGCAACCTCCTTTTGGTTATTAATGTAATGATTTATTCCTTATAAGTATGGATTACTCTTACCATACTCAAACTATGTATAGATTTATTAATTAGTGGAAATGTATCTCCTAATTGTAAATTATGATGCATCTTGATAATTAGTTATGTTAGCCTTTTATTTATGCATGTTCTAGTTGGATATTGTCTCCTTTTAAGCATCACTTTTATATTCCTTTTAATCATTGTTTTCCATGCTTGATTTAATTTTATAGACTTAGTGTTTATTCTCCTATGTTTGATGGATCTAAAATGTTTAAAATAGTCTTGTAAATTATTTAAATAATTAAGAATTTTTATGTGTTTAATAGAGTAGAAGAACCTAAGGGATTATGGGATTCCTTAGGACCAATATTGAGTGAACTTGGTTAAAGAAAATAAATTGAATAGACTTATACAACCTAGTAGTTTTAAATGAGTAAAACTATCTATGAAAGGATTAAGCTACCTTGTCGCAAAGATGATATGAGTAGCCTATTTGCAGTACGTGTAGTATACATGCACAAATAGAATTGTGCATGGTATAGAGATGGGTATACCCTTTGATGGACAGAAGGAGATAAGCTAATCCTAACAAAAATGTGGTTAATAGCTTATTGCAATACATGTAGTATACCTACACAAATAGACTTGTGTATGGTATAGAGATGGGTGTAACCTAATTAGATGCTAGAAATAAGGTTGATCATGGGAAAGAAAGATAGACAAATTAAACTTTGTTTTAACTTAGATATCTTTGTAGTTGCACGTACCAATTGAGATAAGGATTTCCCTCTCGAGTATGTGCTAGTATTTAATGTTGTAAAAAAACAACCCCCTTAGTTAGATTTTCAGGTTGTTATATTTCAATGATAATTTTGATCCTTGTAAGAAGTGGCTTAGCCTCTACATGGTTGTTAGTTGAAGTTACATATGAATTTTAGTGAGGATAATTTTACCTTCATTACTTCAAAAAAGACCACCTCCAACAACTATTCCATGTCTTCCTTTAAAAGCACCATAAAAATTAATTTTGATAAATCAAGCCTCTAGACATTTTTGTTTTACCATAGATGTAAACATATTATTTGTGTTAAAAAATAATATGTAACCAAGTATATACAAGTCTTGTAACCAAGAGGCTAGCATATTTTTTCCACACTAAATACTTTTCATAACGAGCAGTATTACTATAAACATTTTGCAAGAGAGGCAAAAATATAGTTCAAAATGTGGGCATGATTTTAGGATTTATTTTTAAACATTCTATTATTTCTTTGAAGCCATAAATTACAACAAATAATGACAAGACCAATCCTCCATGCTTTAGCTTTGAAACAATTTATCCAATATTTCAACATTGATGGCACTACATAATATATTCTTATATTTTTGAAAAAAATGGTTTAAGTGAAGGGACAATAGAGAAGTAAATGATATGATGTTTCTAGTTTCTTCTTACACTAGCCATACCTAAAAGGTTCATGATTTTATTTTATTTACAAACTCATAAAAATATTGCTTTGGACTGCTAACCAAAGGAATGCTAAGGCCTTAGGGAGGGCCTCGAATGACCAAACATTCTTTCAAGAGAAATGTTTAGGAATAAAACATTATGATTTCTCTGAAGTCTCATATCCCAACTTGATTGGGTATCCACCATGTTTTGATAGATCCTAAACCAACTCATTCTCTAATGTAAAAATAGTCAAATAGAACTATTGAAGCATATTTTGAAGATAATCCAATATTTATTTGAGGTCCTCTTCTTCAACCAGGTTGCTAATTAATGAGGGTATCTTATTACATTATCTAAGCTTAGTTATTATTAAATTAGTTCCTAGGTTTAGTATTATTCATGCTAATAATCCATGTGAGTCTTCACCTCACGTATGATTCTAGAAACTAATCCTAGAATCTATTAGGTGGCAACTTAAGTTAGTCTTTAGCTTAAGTTAGCCTAAGTTGTTAGGATTAAATTATGGTTAATTAGCTTTAAGATATATTATTCTATCTTGCCTCCCTACTTGGCATATTTGTTCAAGATTTGAGAGTTTGATTATTGTATTTTTGACACCCTTGTGCCTATATATTGCACACATGAATAAAGATTAGTAAGTTGGATTATATCCTTAAAATTGGTATCAAAGCATACCGGTTTTGGAGACTCAGTTTATTGTCATCTCCATGTTGTTTAGTGTTTCATGCACTAAGGTTTTGTTCAATTCTGTCTTGAGCTGTTATCTTGAGTTGTTGCTTGAGTGAAGTGGCCAACTAAGGAGCTTGCAGAATTTGGGTTTGCCTACCAAATCCAATCATGTGTCGATTGGATTTGGTATTTCCTTTCAAAATTCTATCATGTGTCAACTAGATCTTGGGTTGAGGGTCTGCTAATTTGCCAACGATAAGCTTTTTGTAATTATTAAAAAGATTTTGTGCATGATTTTATGGCAAATTTAATCAATTTCCAAGTAATTTTGATATTTTTGAAGAAAACTAAGTTTTTACCTTAGTGAGATATTATTTTGGTTAAAATTTGGGTTTTAAATAATATTTTTTATTCCTTCAACAATTTTGTGGGATATATATATTATTTTATATAAAATTATAATATTTTTATTTGGGCCCATCTAGTCGACGTACTCAATCGATCAATCAATAGGGGCAAAGATCGACGTTTGAATTTTTTTGATAGTCGACAGTGGCTATTCGATTGGCAACATAGTGGGTGACCAATGCCTACACATAGCCACAAATATGACAACACTTGACACATCATCAAGTGTTTGCGCTTGTGGCGCGCTTGGTGCTCTGTGTCTGCAATAGATGCTATAATGCCTGATAGTTTTGTTAGGCACCATAACCTGTTAGGCATCTGTGTTAGTGTCTGGTGCTACAATGTTTGATAGTCTATAAGGCATCATGACCTGTCAGGTGCCTGCATCAGTGCAATATAGTAGCACCTAACAGTTTATCAGGTACCATGGCCTATCAGGTGCCTGCATCAGCACAACATAGCGCCTTGTTAGGTGCTTGCTACAGGTGTAGTGTCTATGATAGGCGCGTTCATACATGCAACACCCCAGGTGATAGAATATCACCTGGTTGAAAATCACACCAACATAAGTTTAGTGTGGCTTATTGTGCCTAGAGGAGTGCATGATCAATGTCGAGATCTTGAGGGATTTTGCATATGCAACGTAGAATTTTATTCCAATTTAAGTCTGTCTTAGTTGCAGTGCCAACATAAAAGGACGAAGTGGTTTGAACAACCAACATAGAATTTCATGCAACTTACACTAAGATTTGCACTAATTTTTTTCCTCGGATAGTATGTGGTGGTTGGCGATGGCATTCGACAAATATTTGCATTAAGGGTAAATTTGAAAAATTTAATTTTTCTATAATAAGGTTTTGCATTTAAATTTATTAATTTATTTTTAAATAGCTTAATTAATTAAATTATTCAAATTGATTAATTAATTTCTTTTAATTAATTAAATTATTTTTAAATTAATAAATGATTAAGAAAATTTAAACCTTATTTTAGAATTAAGTGTTCCAATTACAAGCATTTTTCAAATACCTTAAAGTTTATTTTTACCTCCAAAATTATGAACAAGCTTTGTTAATCTACTTTCCATTAGATTGACATCAGTATTTTGCTTGTAATTAGCTAGGAGTTTTTTTCATTCAGGGAAACAAATTGTAAAAAGGTGCATCAAATTTTACCTTGCTTAAAGTACATTTTTCCCTTTTGTCTTGGCTTATACCTATTTTCAAATGGCCTCAAATTTGGTCCAAATTGTAAATGCACTTGCAAATAAAGTTAATGATACAAATTTGGCCCAAGTTGTTAGTAGCCTTACTAACAAGGTAAATGACATCAATGTACAAAATGTCATTGATGTCTAGATTTACAATAATGACCCATGCACGAAGGCTTGGTGTGAGGTCCATTTGTATTATGGATCAAGGAATCCAGACATATTGAATAGCTAGATTTTAGACATGGAATCTTGATTTTCCTACACATAGTCAAGATGATGATAAAGTTCCATTTGAAAAGCTTAAAATTTTAGGATTAGCTAAAGTTTTAGTGGAATGCAAAGAAGGTCAAGATGCATTAACCACTTGGGAGAATCTTGTGAAAGCACTCAAGCAAAATTTTTATCCCTCAAACTATCAAAGATAATTGATTATTAAGTGGTTTCATTTTCGACAGGGAACTAACATGTTTGTTTAGGACTATATCTTTCAATTCAATAGGTATCACATCCTTCTTTATGTGGATGATGAAGTGGAATCTCTTATTCTCAAATTTAAAATTGGGATTTTGGAGCACTTGTATAGAGAAATCATGTATGTTCCTATGGAAACAATGGACCTTGCTTTCAATCATGTGCAACTTGTGGAAGACAAGTTTTTAGCGCATTCGAAGGGGTTTCATTCTCCTTCTTCATATTTTGGTAGTTCATCATAGGGGACAAGTTCTCCAAAGAAAAATATTTCACCAAAGTAGAATTCTTATTTTTCCCCTTCTCCTCCTTATAATGGTAAAAAATTTTGTAATCATTGTAACCAAAGAGGGCATAGCAAATTTAAGTGTTTTAGAAAGAAGAAGAATTTAATTGTAAAACCTCAACAAGAGGCACCACAAAATGGGCCACTTGAGGTTGTAGGTGAGGATAAGGAGTATGAAGAACTTAAGGGTCAATTGGACAATATGACCCTTCTGCACCACAAAAGTAGTCATGACAATTTGTTTGTCACCAAAGCACACCTCCATCATAACTATTATGTTAATTGCATTTTCAATAATAGATCACAAACAAATATGATTACCAAATCCATAGTTGATTGACTCAAACTGCCTGTAGAGCCTCATCCTTACCCCTATTCCCTTGGATGGAAGGATGTGGATTCTACCTCTATAATCATAGAACCTTGTACGGTATCCTTTGCCTTGGATCCATATTATATGGATTGTATCACTTGTAATGTGACTCATATGGACTATTATGGATTAATTGTGGGATAGCCCTATCAATATGATAAACAAGCTCAATATGATGCTTTTCACAAAACCTCAACCATGCATCATCATAATAAGATCTTTCTTATTCGTAATCTTCCACAATCCCACTTTTTGATGTCTTCACAAAAGATTATATTAGTCTTTTAGCCCAAGAAAATTCATCCTTTTATCACTCCATTGACTCATTAGGAGGTCCTACCTACTCCTTCAACTGTACCTCCTCTTGCTTCTCTTATTGTTCCTCCTGCATTTGAGAGGCCTCCTTCCTTGCTGCCTTCATCTGTTTCAGTTATTCAAAAGACTCCACAAATTTTGTAGCATGTGACTGCTTCTTATTGATATCATTCACCACTTGGTGAGCATGTATTTCCACATATTGTTTCTTCATACTGATATTTGAGGCATCAACAACCTTGTTTCGTCTAACTATGAGGTGGATTCTCAAGATTTGTATTCAACATTTGGTGACTCACCCTTCCACTCCTATTATAAAAGCATTGGAGTCCAATGCTTCTTGAGTGGGGAGGTATGATGAGGGTATCTTATTACATTACCTAGGCTTAGTTTATTATTAAATTAGTTCCTAGGTTTAGTATTATTCATGATAATAATCCATGTGAGTCTTCACCTCACGTATGATTCTATAAACTAACCCTAGAATATATTATATGGTAACTTAAGTTAGCCTAAGTTTTTAGGATTAGATTATGGTTAGTTAGCTTTAAGATAGCTTATTCTATCTTGCCTCCCTACTTGGCATATTCATGCAATATTTGGGAGTTTGGTTATTGTATTTTTGGCACCCTTGTGCCTATATATTGCACACATGATTAAAGATCAATAAGTTGGATTAAATCCTTAAAACTAATATAAATCCATGATCTAGAGTTATTATTCATATTAATATTAAATTTAACCTTTGAACATTTATAAGCTAAACATGCCCAAACCAACTGTTGCCATTTTGAACCAGAAATAAGAGGATAAGCTTCAACCAAGCATATAACAAAAAAATGTAGAACCACCTTCATTTTTTAGCCATCTAATATGTTTCTTGATCAATTGCAAACTATCTAATATGAAGTTCCATGTTTCCATACCTTTAGGTATGTTTTATTTCCTAAGCAAATTTATTAAATCAAAAAAACCCATGAAACTTTGAAGTAATATTTTCCCAATTCTTTCCTTGATATTTGAATAATATCTAGCCATGCTTTTCTCCTAATTCCAAACTTATAAATTTAAAATTTCACAAGCTTGCTCCTCCAATATTCTTTTCTTTGAAAATCCTATCCCACTTACAAAAAGGAAACCTAATTTTTTCCTCATCCTTTCCAAAGAAAATCTATTTGCATTTGATCAAATTTAGATGCTATACCTTATAATAATCTTGAAAATGACATCACACATATAGGGATAAATTACAATGTAGTCTTTATGAGTTGTAGCCTTCCTTTCATGGTTAAGAACTTACCTATATAACATGCCAAACACAATTTTATTCTATCCAAAATTGAATATTAGAACTCCTTTTTTTCTTTAACAAACAAAGGAATACCCAAATATGTTGATTATAATTTTCTAACTTTGAACCCAAAAGTGTTTACATTGATCTATTGTAAATCTAGGTTAGCATTAAATAAAAAATCTTGGTTTTGGTAGTATTAACCAACTATCAAACAAACTTATCATAGCATGATATTATTAGTTTAAATTCCATGGCTTTGTTGTGTTGGAATTTAAATTATTTTCCAAAAACAAGCAAAAAAAATCCATTCAATCAAACCTTATACAAAAAGTAGAAAAGGACAATAGAAAGAAAAATACACATAAATTGTTGGGAATTAGTAGGAACCATAAATAATCACTATATTATCCATAGATAAGAATCACAACACTCTAATACAATGGATGGAGTAGTTGGGGGTATTTATACTAATACCTAAACCTTAAACTTATATAAAGAATTAATAACCCAAATAAACATAACAAGAGGGATTTAAGGTTAATTACAAGTTATATTATGAGTTAACCATAACAAGGTAAACTATGGCTCATAGGGATTATATAATAAAATATTATAATAAATTAAATACATTGTACAATGATCCTCCTTAGGCCTATACAATATTGCATCATATAATGTTAGTGTTGGCCATGAATCATATTATACTTTGAACACCCCCTTATAGGCTACATTGAGGGGCTAAGAAGAGAAGACATTAGTGATAATGCTTTCCACCATAATGGATGCTCTAGTGGGTATCAATAGTTGACCTTCTAAATCCACCTCATAATTCAGAAACTGTTCATCCATCTTCATAAATTCAACTTCAATCCTTTTTAATTTCATCAAATAATTTTTTGTTGGATGTCCTTCCCTCTTGTAGTGTCTACAAATGGTACTTGAATTATTTGAATACTTAGCTTGGTCCTTGGTACCCTTGGTATTAACCTCCTTAGGTTTAAATTCCTTTGTATAAGTCTACATTTATGAAGTCCCACGATAATTCCTTATTGCCACCTAAAAATAAACTAGAAGAGAGAAAAAGTTGATCAATAATAAGAGTTTTTTAGGATCCTAAGAATATAGGAATCAAATGGACCATGAGGTTCAACATCTGAAAATAAGAGATATTACTACGAATAATATTCACACATTCTACATCATCCTTATTTTTACCTCCAAAAGGTGTAATATATGCTCTTGATGCCTTAAATCTCATAATATAGTCCTCAATGTTATCAAACTCAACCAATTTGAGAGAAGAAAATTCTAATTCCAAGCGATTTACTTTAGTTGTATTTACTTTTCCAAATAACTCATGCAATTTTGACCATACCTTGATAGGTTTACTTTCTTCTTTGATATAAAAAAGTAATTCTAGTTCAATCAACAAGGATAATAGGCCAGGAGCTTCTTCTTCGTAATGCTAGTGAGTTTCTTCATTAAAGGATGTTGCATCAATCATAGTTTGAAGGTACCAAAATTAGGACTCAAACTTAGGTCTCCCAAGTGTTGGACACTTTGGTCTAACCAAGGCATCAATATTCCTTTGTGAATGGAATATCCTTCCCAAACATATAAAACCTTCACTAAATATTGAGACAAAATCCAATATTAGTATAAATTTTTCTTCCTATGATTCAACCTCGAGTCTATAATAATATAAACACTTTTAAATAGGGTGGGATAACTAATTGGGATACATGCCTCATTGGTTCAAAATAATGATGTCTCTATATAGAATGCCTCCTACACCAATAGAGGATCCTTTCAAACAAATGCATGGTTTGAACCTTGAACTGCATGTATGAGATGCCTAACATGCTACTCAACTATCCAACCAACCACTCTTCTTGGCCATGACATGTCATTGAAATACTCAATGTTAAAACCATAACTATACCTTATCTCAAAAAGGAATTACAAGGTAGAGATTTGATCCCCCAATATTCTTATTCACATGCCTTAACTCACTTCATGCTAGCTATCTTGGTGTCCTTATAATACTACTCAAACTATGCCCATTCTTCATAAAGAAGGGTGTGCATGTCATAAATCGTACCAAAGGTGGCTATGGTTGAGGCTCACATGAAAAATATAGTGCATGCCAAAGTTTTAGTTCATAATTTCAAATTAAAAAAATATTCCCTCCTTGATCTTTTCTCTTAGATATGTCCTAGCAAATCTGCAACTATCTCAAAGGAAAAGTAAAAAATGAATTTAAATTTTTTATACAAGATTGAAAACGACTCAACAATGGCGAAGAAGATAAAAAATTTAAGAGATGAACAAAGAATTGCGAAAAGAAGTTTCCTATTTATTTCTTACACCAAAAATATTTATGAAGCTTTTGAATAGTAATTCGTCCAAAAAATCAAAATAAAGATTAGAGGCCAAATGCATTTTCTATATGACTATGCAATGTTGCTCCCTATTATATCTCATACAATGTTTAAATTCATACTATCTTCTATAAATAAACAAAAGCAATCCATTCACTCAAATATTATATAAAAAGTGTAAAGAATGAAAGAAAGGAAAAGAGACACATAAATTGTTGGATACCCATAGGCACCATAAATAATTATTGTATTATCTATGGATAAGAGTCAGAACACTCTAATACAATGGATAGAGTGGTTGGGAGGTAATACCAATACCTAATGGAAAAAATATATAAATAAGTTTAATCTAAGCTAACATAACAAGAGGGACTTAAGTTTAATTACAAATTATAAGATGGGTTTAACCATAACAAGGTTAATTGCGGCCCATAGGGCTTACATAATTAAATATTACTATAAATTAAATATATTATACAATGATTGTTAGAAGTATTACATTATTTGGTACCTTGCAATATTACAAGTACCATGTAAATATTTTATTTTAGGTTTATGTATATTTTTGATTATATAGTAGGTGTCATGTAAGTGTGGAGTTATGTAAATGTTTATCTTTTAGTGTGTGTAATCATTAGAGGTTTGTTATTATGTGGAGTCAATAAAATATATTTCTCCCATGAGAAATATGAAGAGTTAGATCTCTTGTGTGTTTGAGGAGATGAAGAGTTAGTGTAAGTAGAAAGGTCAAGAGTTGTGAATGTGAAGAGTCTCATATCCATGTTGTGTATATATTGAAGATAAAGCATTGTAATATGTGAGATAGTGAGAACAAGTTGTGCAATACATTGAATTTGCATTGCTTGTGTTGAAATATTCATCAATAATATTATTCAGTAAGTTTTTTATTGAATGTATGCAATTGTGTGAATATTTTATATTACTAGATCCTATGAGAATAGAGTTGTATTGCTAATAGTGGTATTAGATTTGCCATTGGAGTGTTTATAAAGAAGAGCAACATTTGTTAGAAGAGAAAAATTTGTGGAAGGAGAGAAGTTTATCTATATGAAGAAAATCATGCGAGGAGTGAATCCATAAAAATGAGTAGTTGTGGTAGACATATTAGGTGAAAACATTAAATTTTATCGATAAAAAATAGCTATTTGCTGGAGAGTCAAAGGTGTAAGGATAAGGAGATAAGTGGGAGAAACCATAGAGCATGAATATTACATGGAGAAGGATATAAATAGGAGAAACCATAGAGCATGAATATTACATTGAGAAGGAGATATTGAAGGTGATACCTAGGAGAAATCATAGAGAAGAAAGATCAACAATGTTGAATGCACAAGATAGACAAGGTAGACAAAACATTTTTGTTTCTAGACAAGACTGAATGCACTTGCAAGGAGGTGTAATGTTTGGAAGAAGAATTAATTGGAATTATAAATGTTAAGATCTATAGTGAAATGCCATCCTATTTTGGTGCGAATATTAGAAATATTGTGCATGGGCAAGGGTAAGGGCAAGTGCAGGTGGAAAGGTAATATCTAAGCCATTTATTTAGAAAATTAGAAGGAGAGAGCAGTTAAATACTCAATGTATCTGGTATTTGATATATAATATTTGAAAAGGAAAGATTGATAAAAGAAGTTAATAATTAGTTGAAGTTATATTTGAAGGAGAAGAATTATTTAAAGGAGGAAGATATATTATTTATAAGAGATTAATTAAGGATACCATAATTATTCAAGTGGAGAAAGAATAATTATTTAGGAGACCATAATTATTCAAGTGGAGAAAGAATAATTATTTAGGAGACCATAATTATTCAAGTGGAGAAAGAATAATTATTTAAAAGTTAAGAAGAATAATAATTGGAGGAAGATATAAGGAGATAAGTTATATAAATTGAAGATTGAAATTATTATTTGAAGAAGATTAAAGAAATATAAAGATATAATAAAAGGAGTTGTTTTAAGTGAAATTTTATTATTGATTGAAGGATTTTTTTTATTAGGGTAAAAATAGAATTTTTAAAGGGCCCAAACCCTTTTACAAGAGTAAAAATATATATTTAAAACTTCTTCTTGCTAAAGGTAATATAGGTCTAGTAATACCTCCTAACACACACACCCAAGGAGTTCTAGCTCACCTAGAAAATCCCTAACAAACCCTAACTTTGTTTACTATGGAGAGAAAAACCCAAAAACATTGGCTCTAATTCCTAGAGAAACAAACCTAGAAATATCTAGATCCAATTCCTATGGAAAAGTAGACCTAGAAAAACCCTATCTCCAATTTCCATGGAACCCAAAAAACCATGGCTCCAATTTATATAGAGAAATAAACCATGAAAAACCTTGTCTCTAATTTCCATGGAGAAACAACCCCAAAAAACCTTGGATCTAATTCTTGTGGAGAAGCAAATCCAAAAACATCTTGGCTCTTATTATTGTGGAGAAGTAGACCTAGAAAAACCATGGCGCTAATTCATGTGGAGAAACAAACCCAAAAAACCCTAGTTCCAATTCCTAGCTCTATAGATGTAATAAAATCATTGCTTATGGTTGACCATCAATAAATCCATAAAATACTTTTCTATAAATTGTCATCCCTTTTCTCCAATAATTGTGGAGAAAAAAACCTAGAAAACATTGGCTCCATTTTCTATGGAGAAGCAAACCCAAAAAACCCTAGTTTCAATTCCCAACTCTATAGATGTAATGAAATAATCACCTATTACTAATTACCAATAAATCCATAGGATCATCTTCTACAAATTGTCATCCCTTTGTTCCAATCACTATGGAGAAACAAACCTAGAAAATATTGGCTTCAATTCCTATGGAGAAGCAGACTCAAAAAGACCTTGTCTTTGACTCCCAACTCTATATATGTAATGAAAGAAATTCCTATGATTGACCACCAACAAATCCATAGGATCACCTTTTATAAATTAGCATCCCTTTACATAAGAGGATTCTAAAACCTTTTAATTTAAACAAGTTAGAGGATTTAGAAGATTCTAAGGAGCTCCCTATTTCGAAAGGGAAGTGCTTGAAGACGACCACATCCTCCAAGAGCAAGATTCAAATTGAATATCTTCCAATGCCTAAATACTTTGACTCTGTTAAGTATATTTAAGAGCAATTACATATTTTTAAACCAAACCATTTATCTGGTCAAAGAGCTCTCCTGGACTCTGAACACCTCTCCAAGTACCCCAAAGATTTTTAAGGGTGATTTTTCTTAGGATTAAGTTTTAGGTTCGATCTTTCTTTGGTTGACTCCTTGGATTGTTTTTCTTGTATTGGATTTGATCTATAGGCCTTGATGGGACCTTATTTAGTTTATTCTTGGTTCTATTTCATTGTGGTTGTTGGTTTCACTTTGAAATTGTGTTTGGGCCTCTAATGTAAAATGTTGGAGGGTCCTTTCAAAACCCTTTTGTTTCTCTATCTAATAAAAAACTATCATCCTTTTAATTTGATACCTATAGAGAAATAAAACTCAAGGACTCTATATTGTCCAAAATATAATCTTTCTAAACTAATCTAAAAATATCTAGGTGGATCTCCCCTAGGGGTATCCACATTTTATCCTCCTCTCATAGTGCTCCCCTATTGGATAACATGTCTGCTACCATATTGCCTTCCCTATATATGGATTACTTCCACCTCAAAGTTTTGGAAAATATTCCTAATATATTGAAAAATGTTATTAATTTACCAAATTGTCTTTGCTTCTTGCTTAATATAGTTAATGATATTCAGAGAATCTCCTTTCACCACTAAATTTCTAACTCCCAAGTGTCTTGCTAGTTCTACCCCTATCAATAGATCTTGAGCTTATGCTTGGTGTCTTGTAGTGATTCCTAAATATTCATAAACTATAATTTTTATCCTTCCTTCTTCATCTCAAACAATAGCACCTACCCTTTCCTTCCTTGGGTTTCCCTTTGAGGCCCAATCAAAGTTCATCTTCATCTATCCTTCTTGAGGTGGTAACTATTTTGTCTTAGCCCTTGATTAATTTTGAGTACCATCCAAGCAACCAACTGGGTCTATGTTCCAGGTTATAGTTAGTCTAGCCTCATCTCCTATTTCAAGTTTGATAAAAAACTTTAATATCTTCACATTTTCCTCAATGAATTTTACAATAATATACATGATTCTCTCCATTGTTCTATTTTTCTTCTTAAAGATTCTTCTATTTCTTTCCAGCCATATTCCCTAAGCATAGTGGAAAGGAATTAGGTTCTAAATTCCATTGAGCCTAGGACTGGTGAAAGGCTTATCCCATTGCTCTAACCAAGATAGCATGGTATTTGATAAATCCCACACTACTCCCACCTTATTTATTAGTGCTTGAAGTATCTTCAATGAGTAGTCACATTCTAGGAAGATATGTTGAACTGAATCCTCTCTCTACTCATAGAGGAAGCATCTATTTGGGTAGTAAATTCCTCTCTTCTGTAAATTATCTACAGTCAATATCTTATTATATACAACCAATCATAAGAATACCTCTTATTTGGGAATTTGTTTCTTCCCCCATATTCTCTTCTATGGAAACCCATATTCTATAGCTAGGTCAATCAATTAATGAGATGATTTGACATTAAATTCACCATCTTGGGTGGCTCTCTAGATCAATGAATCTTGTATATTTAAACTTATATAATATGATATCTGTTTTATCTTTAGCTTACTCAACATTTCACTGTTCTATTGGTTCATGTTTAGCTCTTTCCATATTAGTCAACCTCCTACCATAATTGTATAGTCACTTACTAACCTACCATATCTTGCTTCCAAATCCTCCTATAGTCTATGCATCTTCTCATCCATGATTAGTGGTCTATTATCTAACCACACATCCTCCTAGAAGCTAATAAATATACCATCCCATAATCTCTATTGTACTCTCTTCCACAATAAATATCTTGCCTTCACAATGTGATTCCATAATAAAAACCCCTAACATGGATCCTATATAGTAAGCAATCTAACATCTTTCATACTGTCCAAATACTTTTCCTTTAATATTTTAGTCCATATTGGCTGTCCTTCCTTCATAACTCTCCATACTACCTTTGCAACCCGTGCTAGGTTAATGTTTCTAACTCTCTAAAGGATAAATTATCCTTGTGCCTGGGGTTGACATACCTTCTCCCATGAGATTAGAGGTATTCTACTCCTTTCTTCTGAACCAATCCATAGAATTTTTTTTTGGATTCCTTCCATAATATTAACCACTTTTAAAGGTATTTAAAAATTGGCAATTGATATATTGGTATAACTTGTAATGTGCTCTTCAAAAATTGTATTTTTATAGCTTGGGTAAGTAAACCCCCTCTCTAGCCTGCCATATTATTTTAAAATTTATCTATTAATCTATTCCATAATGGGTGTTTACAATTTATTGTAAACATTGACATTCCTAAATATGTAGAGCGTAGGTATGAAATTAAGCAACCAAACTCTCTAGCTACTCTTATTTGTTTATCTATTGTAGTATTTATGAAGAAAACCTTACTCTTTTTGATGGAATGACCGTTCATACAGATATAGTATCCTTCAAAACTCTCTAGCTTCTGCCACTATTGGTTTTCCTAGTAATATTTTGTCATTCATAAATTATTGGTGAGTGAAACCTTCTAGGTTCTATGTTGGCTTCAATACATGAAGTGTTTCAAAGCCTTCATTGCTCTTATACATATCCCCAAATACTCAACAATTGTTATAAATAAATATGGTGATATGAGATCCCCTTTCTTTAAACCCTTGCTACTTCCAAAAAAGCCAACTAAAGAAATATTTATAAGTATTAATAATTTAGCTCCTTTGTAACAACTACCTACCCATATTCTCCATTGTTTGCAAAATCTAAACTTGAATAAGACCCTATCTAGGAAACTCTAGAACACTCTATCATAGGCCTTATTCATATCAAGCTTATCTATCATTTCCTTTCTATCACTAGCCTTTACAGAATGTAAAGTTTCATGGAGAGTTATTACTCCATCCAAAATCTACCTCCTTTTTAAAAAATCCCCTTGTTCCAAGATAATAGTTGGGAGTATAAAATTAAGACTAAATGCTATCACTTTTGATATTATTTTATAGATTGCATTTGAAGAACACAAGCTTATACTGAGAGGGGGGTGAACAGTATAAGATCAACTTTTACTTTTCTTTCCCAAACAATATTATCCAATATTATCAATGGCAATATCAATAGCAGTAATCAAAGCAATGCACAAATCATCACACACAATAGAGACACCAATTTAACGTGGTTCACCCAATGTGGGCTACTCCACGGAGAAAATATTTCTACTAAATTTTCTCAACAAATCTTCTTGGGAATCAATTCCCTATTACAATGTTTATGGACCTCTGTCCAAAGGAGACACCAATCCCCTATGCTCTGATTTGTGGATCTCTCTCCATAGGAGAACTCTTTCCCCTTTTCTCTGGTTCATGGAACTTGATCCAGGAGACCTCTATCTCCTCAACTAGTTCGTGGATCTCTCTCCATAGAAGAACTCTATCTTCCCAGCTGGTTCATGGATCACACTCCATAGGAGAACTATTTCCCCTTGCTCTGGTTCATGGATCTCTATCCATAAGAGAACTCTTTCCCCTCTACTCTAGTTGATGATATTCTAGAAGACTTCTGCCCCCATTACTCTAGCTTATGGATCTCTCTCCATAGAAGATTTCCTCCTCTGGATCTATCATAAGACCTCTATCCTCACTACCCTGGCTAATGGATCTCTATCCACTAGAGATTCATATCCTCTACTCTATCACCTCCAAATATTACTCTCAACTCTATCTTAGATCTACACCAAAATCTATCCCAAGTGTAGTACAAATATTCTCTAACTCTATCTCAGGTCTAGCATAAATCTGCTCATAAATCTATACCAAACTCTATCCTCAAATCTATCCTCAAGCCTTAACACAAATCTTGATCCAATCACAAATCAACTCTACTTAGATTTTCCCCAAGCCTTAACACAAAGCTTGAACAAATCAATCAATCAACTCTGCTCTCAAGTCTTCACAAATACTTGCTTCAAATATACCTTCAAGTCCTCTCAAGAACTTGCTCAATCTGCTCTCAAGTCTTCACCAAGACTTACCTCAAATCTACCTTCAAGTCCTCTCAATAACTTGCTCAATCTGCTCTCAAGTCTTCACCAAGACTTGCCTCAAATCTGCCTTCAAGTCCTCTCAAGAACTTGCTCAAATCTGCTCTCAAGTCTTCACCAAGACTTACCTCAAATCTACTCTCAAGTCTTCACAAGAACTTGCTCAAATATGCTTTAATACATACTCAAAACAACTCACAAAATATGCTCAATCAATCTCAAATCTTGCACACAATGCTATCAAATGCTTTGTCTAATATTCAAAGTAATTCCTTTAACTTGAAGCAGTTTAGACATATTTTATCCATAATTCGTTTAACCTCTGGAACATATAGAGAATGATGTACTCTATCAAAACTCAATATGTTCTACTCAATCATTAAGTCTATCGCTTTCACAAATCTGATTTCTAATGTTTGCACATTCACTTTCAATATCACTCAAATCCAATGCTCAAGAATTTCACTCAATCATTCAACCAATGAAACACAACTTGCTCACTAACCCTAAACAAGTGTTTTCATACTTCTTCAAACAAAGTGCACAATGTGGGTCTCAAACCCTAACTCAAATAATCCTCAATCTCTATCTCAAATGTTCTCTAAACATTCACCAATGAAGCATATAAGAATTCACTCAAATATTTCCAACAATCCTTATCAAACAATCCTTTTCACTCCACCTTATATTTTACAACATTCATTCCAACATTTCAAACAAAATATGATGTGCCTATACCTCTTTGCTTTGATGGAGATATGTCTTCAAAACCTGTTTTACTCACAACCAAATCCTTTTGCCAATTCTAGGTTAGATAGCAATAGTCTATCTCAAAATCTCCACAAGAATATTTACCTCAACAAATATTTCACCATACAAGAAATATAATAAAATTTCAAGTCACAAATACACCTTATCACTCCTTCACTTTCAAAATAATATTCAACATATATCAAAAATAAAGTTCCTTGTTTACACCTTATAATCTCCTTCTCTTTCAAAATAATATTCAACACATATCAAAAATAAAGTTCCTTGTTTACACCTTATAATATCCAATACTTGGTTTAATTTCTAAGCACCCAAAATAAAATATTTAATTAACACCCCTTATGACTCCCTAATCAATTTCACTTATTTTCCTTTCATGATTTTAAAGCCTCAAAGTCAAATCATGTATTCCAAGCACATTAATAAAAAGCATACCTTTAATATTCTACAAAAAATATTGCACAAGTCTCAATGACTAGCGCTCAAGCTCGAACTCATGACCTTAGCCACCACAATGCCCTAGCCAAAGGCTAGGCTACCACTTGGGCTATGTGCCCACATGTGAATCAATGGACACACTATCCATACAGTGTTTTTCATCAATGTTCACTGAAAATGAAAAGCTCTTTACTCCTCTTGCAAAAACAACTCGATGGAATTTGAAATTGAGACCTTCCCTTCGCAAGCACCTTAGCCAATCCTCAACTACCATCTGTGCTAGCCAATACTTTGGAATTATCTTCACTCTCCATGATTTTCAATGAAATCCTCCTCAAATAATTTGCTTGACTTATCCTTGGTCTCTGCCCCTCTCGAACGATGCGCACGAATTATCTCTTCCACTTAGGCATTCGAATATTTAACTTTGGAAATGAAAAATCATTTCCTTTAAATACTCTTTCCTTTGGTTTAAAAACATCGACCCTCTCTTGCTTTTGAATTCAAATTTGATTTGAAACTTTGGTGCCATAAATTATTTTAAATTAAAATTTTAACTTTTGTTAAAATATTTTAATTTAAATAATTTAAAAAGAAACCTTTGCAACCTTTTATAAAATCTCAATAAACCTTGTCCAGGATATCTTTTTTTAATTATTTCTTGGACCCAATTATTATAATATTGAAAAATATTATAATAATATTTGTCTTTCCTTTTAAACCATGGCCTCTTCTTTTCGACCAATTTGCTTGCTTTTGGGATGAACTTTGCCTTGATCAATTTCAACCATATCAACCATAGAAGAATATTCCTACCATACAAAGTGCTCTCTGACATCAACCTTTTGACATAAAATTTGACATCAATGACAACACAACTTACTCAAAATTTCCAACAATCTCCCCCTTTGTCATTGATGGCAACCCTTTTCCTTAATCATTCCTTTTTCTTTTTCCAACTCTGCTCCCCCTGGGAAACTGCTCCCCCTAACTGAATGCTCTCCCCCTAACTCAAATCTCTCCCCCTTTGACATCAATGGCAAAGGGACTCCTTTGGGGCTAAATATAAGACTCTTAGCTCAGCCCCCTCCCCACCTCCTCTCTTTGAGGTGATTAATTTTGGGGTGGGAGTAAAATTACTCCCAGCATACAATGCTCTTTTCCTTTGTCAACCTGCTTTCTCAACATACCCTTTTGATTCCTTTGAATATCCTTATTCTTGCTTGTCTCTAGAAGCTCTGGAAACTCTGTTCTGCACCACTTGGCCATATGCCCAACATTATTGCACTTATAACACTTAATGTTGTGGTTCCTAGAAGGTGCAAATATCTTGAAGTTCCTCCTGGTGAAGCCATACCCATTCCTATCATGAACCCTACAATGAATTGCTTTATGACCAAATTGATTACAAGAGTAGCAATACCCTTGAAAGAAATGTCCATCTTTGAAATTCCTCTTAGTAATACCATACTCCTTCTTTTCATGAGTCCTACACTGCATAGCCTTGTGACCAAACCTGTTACATGAGAAGCAATATCCTTTGAAGAAATATTTCCTTGGACCCATTGGTCTCTTAGTCCTTTCTTCCCTGTGATGTTTCCTGTTCCTTATTTGTGCATTGTTTCCTTCCTTGGTGAACCTTCTATTTTTCAACTTATCCTCATAAGTCTCACTTTCTCCTTCACTCTCTTCTTCTGAAGCTTCTTCTTCTTTGGATCTTGAGCTTGACTCCTCTCCTTGTTCTCTTTGTCCTTCTTCAAAACCAAGTCCTATCTTGTTTGATGAAGATCTTTGTGCATTGATAATCTTATCCAAAGTCTTTGAACTTTTCCAAAACTTGTGTAGCTTGTCTTTAGACTCTTCCATTTCCTTCCTTAGAGAAACTACCTCTTGTTCTAATATCTCACATTCTAAGACTTTTACCTCTAAATTTTCTTTAAATCTCCTTGTCTTAGCTATTGAGTTTGTCAGATCTTGTATAAGCTTTCCTTTCTCTTCATCACATTCTTGAAATTGAGCCTTGAATCTTGAGTTCTACTTTCTAACCTTTTTTAATTCTTTTAGAGCAAAAATAAGTTCAGCTTCTAAATCTACTACTCCTTCCTCTTCATTTTTTGATTCTTTCTCTACTTCTTTGTCTTCAAGAGCATCTTCATATCTTTTATATTTATCTTCAATAGGATCACTTCCTTCATCTTCTATTTCCAAGAAGATAATTTCTTCTTCTTCACTATCTGAGGATCTTTCATCACTATCACTTGAAACCTTGCCTATCTTATCCACATAAAAACTCTTCTTATGCCTCTGAAAAAACTTCTTTTCATGCTTGTTTTGTCCATACCTATTTTTCTTTTCATACCTAGATTTTCTTGCTTCCTTTCTCTTATGATCTTGTTTCTCTTCACTACTACTACTTCCAGCTTCTAGATAGTTAGATGCATAGTGACCATATTTACCACAATTGAAACACTTAACTATTTTAGTACCTTTGTGCTTTCTTGAGTCCTTCTTGTTCCTTCTACCATAGTTTGCTTCTTCATCACTGGATGACTCATCACTTGAATCTGGCTTCTTATATTTTGTCTTCTTTTCTACTTTGAAGGTTACCTCTTTCTTGGGGATAGGATCCTTTCCTATTCTCATCTCATAAGTTGTGAGAGTTCCATGCAACTCATCCATAGTCAAAGTTTCAATATCTCTTGTTTCTTCTATGACTGAAACCTTTTCACTATACCTCATAGGGAGTGACCTTAAAACCTTTTGACAAACATCTGATTCTTCAACTTTAAACCCAAGTCCTCGCATGGAGTTAACAACCTCATCCACATGAAGTAAGTATGTAGCAATGTCTTCCTCATCCTTCATCTTCAAGTCTTCAAATGTTTTCTTGTGATTTTGCAATTTTGCCATCTTGACCTTTTTGTCTCCCTCATATGTTTTCTTCAACTTTTCCCAAATCTCTTTTGTTGATGTGCAATGCATAACTTTTACAAACTCTACTTCATGTAAACCACTTAAGATTGCATTCATTGCCTTTGCATTATATATATGTAGGATCTTACCATATTTATCTATAGGAGGACTAGCTGGAGGTGTGTATCCATCCTCAACTACTTGCCATATCTCATATCCTTGTGCCATCAAGTAAGTCTTCATTCTTATGTTCCAGAAAGCATAATTGTTCCCATCAAACAATGGTGCCTTATTTTTTGAAGATCCACTCTGAGATGCCATATGTGTTCCTGTATACTTTTCCTTCAAGTTGTTAAACTCTTTCGAAGGAACCTGCTCTGATACCAATTGAAGAACACAAGCTTATACTGAGAGGGGGGTGAACAGTATAAGATCAACTTTTACTTTTCTTTCCCAAACAATATTATCCAATATTATCAATGGCAATATCAATAGCAGTAATCAAAGTAATGCATAAATCATCACACACAATAGAGACACCAATTTAATGTGGTTCACCCAATGTGGGCTACTCCACGAAGAAAATATTTCTACTAAATTTTCTCAACAAATATTCTTGGGAATCAATTCCCTATTACAATGTTTATGGACCTCTATCCAAAGGAGACACCAATCCCCTATGCTCTAATTTGTGGATCTCTCTCCATAGGAGAACTCTTTCCCCTTTTCTCTGGTTTATGGAACTTGATCTAGGAGACCTCTATCTCCTCAACTAGTTTATGGATCTCTCTCCATAGAAGAACTCTATCTTCCCATCTGGTTCATGGATCACACTCCATAGGAGAACTCTTTCCCCTTGCTCTGGTTCATGGATCTCTATCCATAGGAGAACTCTTTCCCCTCTACTCTGGTTGATGATCTTCTAGAAGACTTCTACCCCACTCTCTGTATGGATTTACTAGAAGATTTCTCCTCCTGTGATTTAAGATTACCTCCTACTCTTGGATCTCTCTCCATAGAAGACCTCTATCCTCACTACCCTGGCTAATGGATCTCTATCCATTGGAGACTCCTATCCTCTACTCTATCACCTCCAAATCTTGCTCTCAACTCTATCTTAGATCTACACCAAACTCTATCCCAAGTGTAGTACAAATATGCTCTAACTCTATCTTAGGTCTAGCATAAATCTGCTCATAAATCTGTACCAAAATCTATCCTCAAATCTATCCTCAAGCCTTAACACAAAGCTTGATCCAATCACAAATCAACTCTACTTAGATTTACCCCAAGCCTTAACACAAATCTTGAACAAATCAATCAATCAACTCTGCTCTCAAGTCTTCACAAAGACTTGCTTCAAATCTACCTTCAAGTCCTCTCAAGAACTTGCTCAATCTGCTCTCAAGTCTTCACCAAGACTTACCTCAAATATACCTTCAAGTCCTCTCAAGAACTTGCTCAATATGCTCTCAAGTCTTCACCAAGACTTACCTCAAATCTACCTTCAAGTCTTCACCAAGACTTGCCTCAAATCTACTCTCAAGTCTTCACAAAGACTTGCCTCAAATCTGCTCTCAAGTCTTCACCAAGACTTGCTCAAATCTGCCTTAATACATACTCAAAATAACTCATAAAATATGCTCAATCAATCTCAAATCTTGCACACAATGCTATCAAATGCTTTGTCTAATCTTCAAAGTAATTCCTTTAACTTGAAGCAGTTTAGACATATTCTATCCAGAATTCGTTTAACCTCTAGAACATATAGAGAATGATGTACTCTATCAAAAACTCAATATGTTCTACTCAATCATTAAGTCTTTCGCTTTCACAAATCTGATTTCTAATGTTTGCACATTCACTTTCAATATCACTCAAATCCAATGCTCAAGAATTTCACTCAATCATTCAACCAATGAAACACAACTTGCTCACTAACCCTAAACAAGTATTTTCATACTTCTTCAAACAAAGAGCACAATGTGGGTCTCAAACCCTAACTCAAATAATCCTCAATCTCTATCTCAAATGTTCTCTAAACATTCACCAATGAAGCATATAAGAATTCACTCAAATATTTCCAACAATCCTTATCAAACAATCCTTTTCACTCCACCTTATATTTTACAACATTCATTCCAACATTTCAAACAAAATATGATGTGCCCATACCTCTTTGCTTTGATGGAGATATGTCTTCAAAACCTGTTTTACTCACAACCAAATCCTTTTGCCAATTCTAGGTTAGATAGCAACAATCTATCTCAAAATCTCCACAAGAATATTTACCTCAACAAATATTTCACCATACAAGAAATACAATAAAATGTCAAGTCACAAATACACCTTATCACTCCTTCACTTTCAAAATAATATTCAACATATATCAAAAATAAAGTTCCTTGTTTACACCTTATAATCTCCTTCTCTTTCAAAATAATATTCAACACATATCAAAAATAAAGTCCCTTTGTTTACACCTTATAATCTCCAATACTTGATTTAATTTCTAAGCACCCAAAATAAAATATTTAATTAACACCCCTTATGACTCCCTAAACAATTTCACTTATTTTCCTTTCACGATTTCAAAGCCTCAAAGTCAAATCACGTATTCCAAGACCATAGAAGCACATAAATTAAAAATCATACCTTTAATATTCTACCTATAAAAAATATTGCACAAGTCTCAATGACCAGTGCCCAAGCTCGAACCCATGACCTTAGCCACCACAATGCCCTAGCCCAAGGCTAGGCTACCACCTGGGCTATGCATCCACACATGAATCAATGTGCACTCTCTCCCATACAATGTCTGCTTCTCACAAAGTTCATCAAAAATGAAAAGCTCTTTCCTCCTTTGCAAAAACAACTATGTGGGATTCGAAACTGAGACCAACCCTTCGCAAGCACCTTAGCCAAGCCTCAACTACCATCTATGCTAGCCAGTGCTTTGGAATTATCTTTGCACTCTCCATGATTTTCAATGAAATCCTCCTCGAATAATTTGCTTGACTTATCCTTGGTCTCTGCCCCTCTCGAACGATGCGCACGAATTATCTTCCACTTAGGCATTCGAATCATATAACTTTGGAAATGAAAAATCATTTCCTTTAAATACTCTTTCCTTTGGTTTAAAAAACGTCGGCCCTCTCTTGCTTTTGAATTCAAATTCGATTTGAAACTTTGGTGCCATAAATTATTTTAAATTAAAATTTTAACTTTTGTTAAAATATTTTAATTTAAATAATTTAAAAAGAAACCTTTGCAACCTTTTATAAAAGCTCAATAAACCTTGTCCAGGATATCTTTTTTTAATGATTTCTTGGACCCAATTATTATAATATTGAAAAATATTATAATAATATTTGTCTTTCCTTTTAAACCATGGCCTCTTCTTTTCGACCAATTTGCTTGCTTTTGGGATGAACTTTGCCTTGATCAATTTCAACCATATCAACCATAGAAGAATATTCCTACCATACAAAGTGCTCTCTGACATCAACCTTTTGACATTAAACCTTTTGACATCAAACCTTTTGACATTAAACCTTTTGACATCAATGACAACACAACTTACTCAAAATTTCCAAAAACATTACAAAGGATTATAGGCCTATAATCCTTAAAATATTTTGGCCCTAGATTCTTCAGGATTAAGGATAAGAATGTATTACTTTATTCCTTCAATACTTTCCCTGTATGATGTGAATTCCTAACTACCTCAATAACATCCTTCTTAATAATGTCCCAAAATATTTAGAAGACATTTGCTTGAAAATATGCTATTTGAAATTATTGAAGGCTAAGAAAATTGAATTTTTTAAAGAAACAGATATATTTAAGAAAAGAACAATTGTTTCAAGAAAAAAGAAATTTTAAATTTGGATTTAAAAGGATTTCTACTACAAAGGAAATTAATTAAAGAAATGATTTATTAAAGTTGAAGATAGATTTGAAGAAAGTATTGAATTATATTAAAAGAAAAAATTTTTGTTGATTGGGAAAATATTCAAAGGATATATATTTAAAAGAAAAAAGAGGAGATAGTGTAAACAAGTTAAAGACACAAACAAGTCATTTTTTATCAAGAGCAAAAACTAAAGTGAAGACATTAAATATTTGCAAGAGATAAATATATTCTCTAAATTGGATTTGGAAATAATATATTGGTGTGTGCATATTAAAAAACAATTATTTAGAATATCCAAGATGTGTTCCGAGATACCATCCATGATTAGTTTCCAAAAGGTTCTAAAATGTCTTTGAACAACTTCTAGATTAAAAAACCTTGAGTTGAGTAAGGAACAAACCAAGACATCATGATTTAGTCAAGCAATAAAAAATTCTGAAAAAGAACTTTCTTCATGACAAAAGAAATGGAAAAACAAAATCTCAAGATGATAAGTGATCCACGAGACTTACTTTAGTATAATTTGAGTACAAAGAAACTTATGGTAGAAGACACTTATAATTTGGAATCCATGAAGGCTCATGTGAACATGACAACAAATGTGTGTTATGACCTTATTCAAGAAATAAATTTAGTATATGGAAAAGGGATTTGAGCATAGACAAAGAATATACAAAAGATATATGTGTTGGTACAAAATGTGTTGGTTTGAAGTCTTCAAATAGTAATAGGGATTATGATAACTTGTTAACTATAGAAGGTTATGATGAATAAAAAAAAAAGATAAAAACAATTAGGATTCAATAGGGATATGATAGAACATGATATACAAATAACAAAGATGATGAATTATTATATTCTACATTTGATAGCATTGATAACAAATTTGATAGTAGTAGAGACAATAATAGTAAATGCTATGATCTACATTATTACGATGAATTACTTCCTAGAATCATAATTGAGAATGTCATGATAGGAAACAACAAACTCAAATTAATAACAAGGAACAATATTTATGACAATGATTGGTTATATTTGTAGCACCCTAAAATTGGCGCAGTTAAACCCTTAGTAAAAGATAAAAGATAAAAATTTAAATTTTAACCCCAAAACCACCCCAAAACCGCTTGTTACCCGCTTCCCTTCTTTTTCGTGCCATTTTTAGGATTTGTTTTGACCGTTGGACGATATCGTCGCATATCAGACGAAATCGTCCCCGATCTGACGAATTCGTCTGGAACAGAGCGTCCAGACGATTTCGTCCTAAAACCGAATGTTCATAATTAGCTTCTATTTCAATAGCCTCTCCAACCTTGGCAGAAGCGCGTCTGCGCAGTTGGAGATTCCCCCGTTGGAGATCTCCCAGATTGGGATGATCTCCAACCTCCTAGCCTCCCCTTAATCCTATATAAACTAGGATTTTTCTAGTTTATCCCCCTGACTCCCCTTCCCTGACTCTCCTGAACCCCCTAGCTGACGGATTTCCCTGCAGATTTAGTTCCTTATACACTAGAGCATCCTCGCACTACTGTCTGCATCCTGTATTTCATGTTTTCTTGCAGGAACTCTACTATTTTTCAGTCGAAGCTAGCTCGGATCGTCGCAAGCGATCCCGGACGATTTCGGACGATCTTGTCGAGGAGAGCAGATGATCTCGTACGATTGGAGGCGATCCCGACTGTAGTCCAGATTGGGGGCAATCAGAGCCCGGAGTTTGCATTTTCTTAAACTATTTTTGTATTTTCCCATTTGTAATTCTACATTATCTTAAGTTATTATGTTTATGCATCTTGGAGTTCACCTCATTTAGCATAACCGCATGATAAAGTTAAAATCAAACATTAAATCTATTGCATTTCTCTTGTTTGTTATTTGAATCCATTATTTAGGCACGTTTACTATTATTGCTATCATTCTCCATTGCTTCTGTAGTTGCATATTTGGTATTTTGTATCTATTTTTGTGATTGCAGGTTTCTGACGAATTCGTCTGACGAATTCATCAGATTTTAGACGATTCCATCTGATCTCAGATGACCGACTATGATTTGAGATGATTTTGTCTCATTTCAGATGATTATGTGTAGTTTGAGATGATCTGGACTGCTACAAGACTCAGAACCTTCATCAGACATCCGAAATCAGGTATGATCTATCCTAATTTGCATATTCTCTGTGTTTAGCACTCATTTCTATTTTTTGTATCCATTTAAATCAGTATTGGCATATAGAATAGTTTAGATTCATCTTGGCCAAACCTAGGAGTTGAATGATTAAAGTACAAAATGAACACATTAAACCCATTCTCAACCTAGGCATGGAAACTGCCACTCAAAAGTTTCCTGGTGAACCCACCATCCATCAAAAATTCACCTTTATACTCCTCCCCCGAGAGGCGGGACCTTCAAAGGGCCTCTCAGTCCGAGGTATTGTCCCATCCTTCTCGCATCCCCCTTCCGGGCGTGGATCCTATAGCCTGAGGGTAAGGATGCAAAAAATTTGGAGCGATACATTTTGGTGAACCCGACGTGAATAACATAGGCATATTTCTGATTCAAAAATATAAAAAACAAATATATATATATATATATATATATAATATATATATATATATATATATATATATATATATATGTATACAAGAAAAACAAAAACAAAATCATCATTTCAAGTTTGTATGTTTTAGATTCAATTCTAAATAGTAGATACTAAATATTACTTTTAGAAGTACTAAAGAAACCATGAGTTTTTACTCAAATCAATATGAGCCCATCAGTAATGTTGGAAGAATTCAGCCAAATACATTTGTTGATTATGACCAACCTCATCCCTATTCAACATCACCTCCATCACACTTTTCTCATTTTTCATCATTACCCCAACAGGACAATCCCTTTTCCAATCCTCTTCATAACGATATTATCTATTCTCCCATATATCCATATTATGTCTATCAATCCACATACAATCCTCCTCCACCCTTTCAATATTCTTCTTTCAATACAACACATCCATTTCAACAAGAAAATACTTATTCTTCCAATCCTACCATGCACTCACATCATACTTCACAATCTTCCTATCATCATTCTACCCATAATAAAGAAAAGAGAGGTAAAAAACCATTAGGTCCTTTTATGACTGAACTCCTAAGGCACTTATCAAAAACCTCTCGAAAACCTTCATCACGTACATTTACAAAGCTCAATCAACCAATGGATATAATTCTCAAGCATTTACTTGATACAAATAAGATTGAACTCCCTTCCATAAGACAACTTGATACCACAGCAGATTGGTTTAAACCTGAGCTACATTGTGAATATCATAGAGTAGATGGACATATGACACAAAATTGTAAAGATTTAAGATGTGCAATTCAAGATTTGATTGATGAGGGTCTTTTTAATATAAAGGAATTACAATCTACAACTGATTATAAATCTCCAGTAAACTATCAAACTCCTACACAACAAATACCAATAATCAATCAAGACATGGGGATCTCCCAAGAACCCCTATTCAATTATCAACAACAGGAAACCAATCAAATATTGCATGTTAATGTGTCCCATCATGATGATATTACTAATATTGTAACAAAAACTACAAATGAGCAACCTCAAGTTCAATCAACTCAATCTGATATTCAAGATATGGATTCCTCATTTGACCAACCTTCAAAACTATCTTTGGCTCTAGAGAATGATCCAAAATGGAATGTAAGCATAGAAAGCTCATCTTTAGAATCAAAATCTCAATCTGAAATCCACTTTGATAGCCAACAACAAGTGATTAATCCTCAAGCAAAGATATCCCTTTTAGAAGTATTACAAAGTTCTCATAAGGAAACTTTGTTCAAGATACCTAGCCAACAATTTGTTCCTCATGATATTTTCCCTAAGAACATAATTAATGGTGTAAGCCCTCTTGAGGTTAACCATATTTCATTCTATGATGAGGAGATTCCTTCCTCTACTCCACAAGAAGACTCCTCTCTTTACATTACAGGATCTAGTAAAGAAACACCTGTTAAAACTATCATGGTAGATAATGGCTCCTCTCTTAATTTATGCACTTATCAATTATTCCAAAAACTCAAATTAAAGGAAGAAGATCTTAATGAATCAAATGTTATTATAAAATATTTTAACAATGAAATTCAAGAAGCTCAAGGTACTATAATTCTTCCCCTTAATATTGGATCCAAGATCCTGGATACTTTGTTTTATGTAGCATATTGCCCTTCACCTTACAACCTACTTCTCAGAAGTCCTTGGATTCATACGATGAGGGTTGTCCCTTCTACTCTTCACCAATGTTTAAAGTTTGAACTTGCAAGTAAAATTGTTACCATACATAATGACCCAACACCATTTGAAGAATATTTAACGGGTTGAAACATCAAGTTCTATACATTCTCCATTGTCACAATTACCTTCTATCCATCACTTTTCTTCATCCATATATGATCATCCTTGTTTACCAAATAACACCCATGCATATCTTTCACATATGCTCCCTCCATCTTATCAAGACTTGGAAGATAGTGATAAGAATGAAGAACCTTCTTATCCTTCTGACATTTTATTTTGTAACATGATCAATTTTACACATATAAAAGTAAAATCTTTTGCTACATTATTCTACATTATAACAAAGCTTTTGTTATCACTACCTTTTATTCATCACCTTTTGTTCTTACCTTCACCACAACCAAATTATCCTTCAAAACCTCCTTTGATTTTGAAGCAACCTTAGACATGCTATACTCAAATAACCTTGTATAGTGTATATAGATCATCTTGTATATACCACCAATTCATATATTTTCTCAATTCATAAATCAAAATCAAAATATAAAAACATCAAAATCAAAATTCAAAAACATATTTTATTTTCGTACTTGTCAATTCTTGAAGTATTGCAGTTATATTTTCAATTATTTTGGATAAATGAGCATTTATTTGGAATCCCGCACTTTCACACTCACATGAATAAATATCTTGATTTTATTTTGTATGATTATTAATCTCTCTTATATCAAAGTCCACATTGGAATTAAATAAAGTTTTGAGCATAGAGAATTGATCTTGTTATTTACTTGAACCAAGTATATCTTTTCACATTAAAATGATTTCATTGCAAATTCGATATGATGCTACATAGTAGAAGTGGTTTCTTGAGCGAAAAGTTTCCCCTGCTATCCTATCATGCACATGGTCTAGAATCTTTGAGAATTGACAAAAGGACAAGCTCACCCCTACCCGGAATAAAAATCCCTTGCTCTACAGACTAATCCGAGCAAGTATCCCTAGTATAGGAAGAAAAAGAAAAGTCAAAGAAAATGAGAAGAAGAAAAATATTATTTTGTACCATCGCAGCAATATTTCAGCATTATCTCAATTCCAAGCAAAAATACAAAAAAAAAAAAAAAAAAAAGAGAAAGAAAAGCAAAAGCAAAATGCAATAAAATCCCTTTCCCTACCCCTTGAAAAGAAAAGAAGGGTGAATGAGCTTGAATCCTTGGAATTCTCAATTATTCGAAAACTGTGAGGTAAGCCCCATAACAGGTGGTTTGTGCCCAACCCGCTTGGCCTTGGGTAATTCCTAGCGTGGTGATATGTCTGTCACATTAGCGACCTTCTTTTGTATAGACCTATGTCAGCTTATGGATTAGCTAGCTCTTGATAACCCGACTTACATAGTAGTCTGGTACGGTTACATGCATATAAATCATGGTTAAGGAACACTCATTTGGTTAAGGCAAATTACTTGTATCAAATTATCTTGCTCAAAATTGGTGAATGAACAATACAATCGCACACACATTTGTATTTGAGAGATTTTGTATCATTATGATAAATCAAGATCGGTAATGAACTCACATTTGCACATGAGGATCCCTTATAAACCTACATTTGTCTTTGAGATAATTTAAAATATTTCTGTAATTCTTTTCGGAATAGTTTTATCCTCTTATTTCAGAATTTTTGTTTTGTATAAAAACAATTATATACATTGTTTCACAAAATCACAAAATGATTTCAAACAACATGTTCATATTATTATTTTTCTGTTTATTAAAAGTCAAAAATTAATCTTGCAATAAAACTAAAATATCCATTTCTTCTTTGGATTTCGCGATGATGGTATAAGTCTATACCTATAAGTCTATGCCTAGCGCAAACCATTGTTCTAATTTTATTTTCCCATTCATTTTAATAAAAACACATATGGCTTACATCATTATGTTACATAACTAAGCTTTAAAATGAACGCACATTTATCTTATTTCAGGTCATTATGTCAACATTCAATTTTGCAATGATGGTATAGTTCCTAGGAACTTATGCACAATTTTTATCACACTTAGGAATTTATGCCTAGCAAAAATCATATTTCTTTTATATCTCATGCATAATATTTTTATGAAAATCTGAAAACAAATCATCACCATCATCATTTTCATCATCACAACATCAAGTCTTAAGACAGTCTCTTAAGCACTCTTTCACTTTTAACAATATTTCTATCCTGGGATTAGCTTGACGACCTAGTGAGCGGCGACTCCATGAAATGGTCTATAACAATGACAATGTCCTTTGAAATTATTGTTAGAAGTCCTTTTTATTTTTTCAAATTACACCAAAACAACCAATTTATTTACATCAGATTATTTCATTTACAATTTTATGCCATGATATCAAAAATATAATATTTCAAAATGACATAATTACATGAATATTCAATCACAAATTAAAGCATCATACAACATATACACAAGTCATATCATCAAAAACAAGACCATATATATATATATATATATATATATATATCAAATTATGTACATCATATCAAAACTGGATTGGTATGCCACAATCTATACCCTGGCATACTCAATCCTCTCAAAAATCTATACAATCTCTGTGCAGTCTATAGCCAGCTATCCTTGAGAAGCCCTCGAGCTCTCAGCCTCATCTACTCCCCCACCTTGACGTGGAGGAGGTGGTCCCATAGAGGTCCGTGCTGTGTCTCGGGTCCTCATCGTTGATCGTGAGGATGTCCTCGACGATCCCATCATGATCGGCTCCGCAATCGAGGTTGGCAGTGGTACCCTCTGGTTCTCTGGAACCATGTGATAGTATAGCCCCTAGTAGAATGTGGTCTGAGCAATAGACCATGCTAGATCCTGAGTGCTCGCTCCTCCACCCCGAGCTCTGAGCCGTGTGGCCTCATCCTGCAGCGTCTGCACTTGAGCTCGGAGGTGGGCAACCTCAGCCCAGAGAGCCATCGTCTCGCTGCTCTCCCCTACATCGACACCCTTGCCCTTATCAGGCGATGGTGGTCTCTCCCCCTACTATGAAGGGAGTCTCTCCTCCCTCCGCCCTATCTCCTATGGCCTCTGTGGAGCCCGACCCATCCACTGGCGTCTCTCCTATGGGGACCATCGCTGCTCTCTCCCATCGTGACCCCATGCTACCTCAATGGTAGCCTAGCACCGCCTCCCCATCCGGTGCACCATGACATGCATTGGACCCTATGCCCTCATCATTCGAGGAGGATGGATGCCTACGTACCAGGCATCATATCCATCGATCACCCCAACATCGTCACCATCCACTGGCTGGATGGGGGCATCGTCAGTGTCCTGACTCTAGAATCACTACATGTCTGGAGCCCCGCTCAATGTAGTACTATCTCAAATAGTTTGGGAGTACTCATAATCCCTGAGAGAAGGGATCCCCTATTATAGACCGAACTATCATAGTACCCGATCGTAGCGGTGGAGCTCTACCTCTCCCCACTCCATCCTCAACCAGCAGACTCGCCTGATGCGAGCCAGCTCCTGCCCATCCTCTGCCCACCCGGGGTGCTCTCGCCATGGCCTCTAGGTGATCTGGTCTAGGATGAGGTCATCCAGCAACCTTCATGACATCGATAGATCTATCCACCACTGTGACCCTCTCTGTAGCCACCAATAGTAAACCCGGGGCCTCTCTCGGTCAACCCCTATCAATGGGAGCCCTATCGGCCTCCGCATCGTGATGTGCTCCCAACACCAAATCTGTAGCAGCGATGTCAAGACCAGACATCGACCTCCCTTGTATACGACCCCATGCAGGATCCTATACAAGCGACATAGTACAAAGCTACCCCATGTAAATCTGTACCCGTGGTCTCTCATGTCGCAAACTATGTCTGAGAGCACCCATGGTAGTCTGCACCCGCTCTGGTGGCACAACAGTAAGCCACCGACCACCCCTGCCAAAACTTGAGTCAGCCTGGATGCCCCAGGCATCTGCCGTAGAGACTCAATGTTCACCCCGCCCTTCTCTAGGGTGAAGCTCGGGTCTCCGATCAGTCTCATCATCGCCTGGCCCTGATTGGCCATAGGCATCATGAGCCATCCCTGTATGGGGATCCTCATGATCCTCCATACGTCCTCTAGTGTGGGAGCCATCTCCCCTATCGGTAGCCAGAAGCAGGATGACCCCGGATACCATCTCTCTGCTAGGGTTGTCAGAAGCCCTATGTCCGTCGGTACTTGTGGCATCTCTGCCACATGCCGTAGCCCGACCTGTGCTAGTCGATCATGCTCTGCCTGGTCGAGAGCGGCCAAGTCATCTCTTAGCCCATCGTATTTCCATTCTCGGCTCTTTAGTAATCCCCTCTGCAAAACAAACAATAAAACAACAAAAATTCATTAATCAACCAATCATTAAAATAAAATTAAAAACATTTTAATCAAGCTTAATTTCTTAAAAGCGATGATATCGTCCACCATTGGATGATATCATCCCAAATTGGGCAAAATCATCCTTTTTAGGACTAAATTCATCTTCGATTTCACAACTTGGGGATCACCCCTTGTTGAACGGGATCGCCCCTAGTTCACCGATTTTGCCCTCCGACGAAATCGATGATCTAGGGATGATTTCGATGAAATCGGGACGATTTCGTCCCGACGTCGTCGACGGCCTAAAAACGGCCGCGATGCCCCAAACAGTCAAAATTTAAAACAAAAAATTGCACAAAGTAAAATCAAACCTAATCTACTAGGATTAGATCCTTACCCGTAGCCCGCGTCGGACCTCTGTCGCTCTGTGCGCTGTCTCCACCATTGTTTCTCTCTGTAGAGCTCTGGAACAGTAAAAATGAATAGTAAAAAATGAATTAGGGTTTTCCCTATTTTTCTTAATTTTATTCAAAATCAACAACATTTTAATTTTGCTTTTCCATGTTTTTACCTCAAACGTTCGATTTGGGTAAAAACACGAAGGGGGCACCATAGTCAGCAGTCGTACGATTCGACCTAGAATCGTCATCTAAAAAATTGAGTAAATTTTTGCTTTCTCGTAAAATGGGAAAAACTCGTCTTTAACACATTTTCTTCAGAAAATTCGCTAAAGAGGGGGCAAAATGTAGCACCCTAAAATTGGCGCAGTTAAACCCTTAGTAAAAGATAAAAGATAAAAATTTAAATTTTAACCCCAAAACCGCCCCAAAACCGCTTGTTACCCGCTTCCCTTCTTTTTCGTGCCATTTTTAGGATTTGTTTTGACCGTTGGACGATATCGTCGCATATCAGACGAAATCATCCCCGATCTGACGAATTCATCTGGAACAGAGCGTCCAGACGATTTCGTCCTAAAACCGAATGTTCATAATTAGCTTCTGTTTCAACAGCCTCTCCAACCTTGGCAGAAGCGCGTCTGCATAGTTGGAGATTCCCCCATTGGAGATCTCCCAGATTGGGATGATCTCCAACCTCCTAGCCTCCCCCTAATCCTATATAAACTAGGATTTTTCTAGTTTATCCCACTGACTCCCCTTCCCTGACTCTCCTGAACCCCCTAGCTGATGGATTTCCCTACAGATTTAGTTCCTTATACACTAGAGCATCCTCGCACTACTGTCTGCATCCTGTATTTCATGTTTTCTTGCAGGAACTCTACTATTTTTCAGTCGAAGCTAGCTCGGATCGTCGCAAACGATCCCGAATGATTTCGGACGATCTTGTCGAGGAGAGCAGACGATCTCGTACGATTGGAGGCGATCCCGACTGTAGTCCAGATTGGGGGCAATCAGAGCCCGAAGTTTGCATTTTCTTAAACTATTTCTGTATTTTCCCATTTGTAATTCTACATTATCTTAAGTTATTATGTTTATGCATCTTGGAGTTCACCTCATTTAGCATAACCGCATGATAAAGTTAAAATCAAACATTAAATCTATTGCATTTCTCTTGTTTGTTATTTAAATCCATTATTTAGGCACGTTTACTATTATTGCTATCATTCTCCATTGCTTCTGCAGTTGCATATTTGGTATTTTGTATCTATTTTTGTGATTGCAGGTTTCTGACGAATTCGTCTAATGAATTCATCAGATTTCAGATGATTCCGTCTGATCTCAGATGACCGACTGTGATTTGAGATGATTTTGTCTCATTTCAGATGATTATGTGTAGTTTGAGACGATCTGGACTGCTACAAGACTCAGAACCTTCATCAGACATCCGAAATCAGGTATGATCTGTCCTAATTTGCATATTCTCTGTGTTTAGCACTCATTTCTATTTTTTGTATCCATTTAAATCAGTATTGGCATATAGAATAGTTTAGATTCATCTTGGCCAAACCTAGGAGTTGAATGATTAAAGTACAAAATGAACACATTAAACCCATTCTCAACCTAGGCGTGGAAACTGCCACTCAAAAGTTTCCTGGTGAACCCACCATCCATCAAAAATTCACCTTTATACTCCTCCCCGAGAGGCGGGACCTTCAAAGGGCCTCTCAGTCCGAGGTATTGTCCCATCCTTCTCGCATCCCCCTTTTGGGCGCGGATCCTATAGCTTGAGGGTAAGGATGCAAAAAATTTGGAGCGATACAACAATATTATTGTGATGACTTGCTCAAAAGTGGGACAGATATAGAAGACAAATAATATCAATATTAGGACAGAAAAAGACACCTCTTGAATAAATATAAAGACAAAGATCCAAAAATATTCAAGAAACAATATTACCATAAGAAGGACAAATTTAATGCCCAAACTTGAAGGAATACAAAAACTAGAGTAGAAAGACCAAGACCATAATGAAGGATTGAAAGAAAATGAAGAAAAAAGACCTTCTAACTGAATAAAGTAATAAGGGAGGGGTGTTGGAAGTATTACATTAATTGGTACCTTGCAATATTGTACATACCATGTAAATATTTTAGTTTAAAGTCATGTAAATATTTAAATATACAATAGGTTCATGTAAGTGTGGAGTTATGTAAATGTTTATCTTTTCGTGTGTGTAATATTTAGAGGTTTGTTATTATGTGGAGTCAATAAAATAGATTTCTCCCATAAGAAATATGAAAATTTAGATCTCTCATGTGTTTGAAGATATGAAGAGTTAGTATAAGTAGAAAGGTCAAGAGTTGTGAATATGAAGAGTCTCATATCCATGTTGTGTATATATTGAAGATAAAACATTGTAATATGTGAGATAGTGAGAACAAGCTATGCAATACATTGAATTTGCATTACTTGTGTTGAAATATTCATCAATAATATTATTTAGTAAGTTTTTATTGAATGTATGCAATTGTGTGAATATTTTATATTACTAGATCTTATGAGAATATAGTTATATTGATAAAAATTATTTCCCTTAGGACTTTTTAGTCTAAAATCCACCTAAGTGGATGAGATGCACCCTCAATACCTCAAACAAGATTGGAAGACCCAAAAAAATCTTAGGGATTAGCTTTCAGAGCATGATGGTTCCTATGGTACTAGCTAAGAATGGGGTTAAGATTAAATGAAGGAATTGAAAAGGTTAGAAGCTAGAAGTAAATTCAATCATAGCAAGATACATAAGATCATGAGAGTCTTATTCCCTTAACTAAACTAAACTACCTAAACAGCCAGATATCATCCAATATTATAGAGCATTAATAAAATAAGCATATGCACAACTATGCATTCTAAGAATTGAACAAACAATTATCTAGGGAGATATCTATATAGCAAAAAAACTTCAATAGAATACACCATTTATCCAATTTTAATAGAAATGCTTAACGATAAAATTAACATATATTCATGTCCTGCAACATTCTTAGATAGAGGCCAAACATCACTTAAATTTTCAAGAAGAGGCTATAACTTTTGTTCATACAATTTATGCAATTGTAAAAGCTAAAGAGTTGACCCTTGAAAAGGGTTACATTCAAGTATATATATATATATATATATACATTACATTTAGTTAGCTTGGAATTATTATGTGGAGGCTCTCTTGCAGTCCTATCAGAGTGAGTGTAGGGAATGAGTGTTGCTTTCATCTTAGCTAGGCTTAACCTCTTCATGTATATTTTTTTGATATATCTAGCCTATATTTCCCTTAAGTAATTAGCTTGCAATTTGCATCATCAGATTATGAGCACCTTCTAATAGGTATGCTTTCTTCCACTTATTTTTGTTGTTTTGAGCCACCTATGTAGGCATAGGTATGATATGGAGGAGCCTTTGACCATTAAGGTATTTGAAAATGATGATTCTAGATAGTTTGTTGACATGCATTGATTCCACTAATTAGGATAGGTCTGAAAACCCTTTTCCTAAAGCTGGAGCTTTGAGAACTTTACCAATTATTTGAAATTTTAGCTTCATTTATGTTAGACTCTATGCCTTAGAAAATTTTTGAGTCTGACAACTATATCTTAATGCCTAATCCTTTTGCCTTGTTGATGATTCCAACCTTTTGATAAGTTTGGTCCTTGGATCTACACTTAAGTTTCCTTTGAAATGTGCTTCGTCAGGTGTCAAAGATGGACCTTGAAATTCAATGCTTTCATGCTAGGATTCAAGACTTAGAAATATTTTTTATTTGGCCTTGGCTTCTCTCTTTGCTAGAATTTTTATGTATTTTATGACAATTTTAGCTCTTGAAAAGTCTAGCAATCATTTGATCCTTAGATATATTTTGCATCTGATAAGGGTTAACCTTGATGCTGTATGCCAAAAATTTATTTATATTGGATGACATTAGATTTTGCAAAAATTCTGGCTACTTGCAATCTCAATGTCCATACTTAGCCAGATTTTGGGTCTAGAATTATGAATAATGGATATTAGACACCAGATATTTTATGCTTTTATAATGATGTCAGCTATTACAAAACTTTGGCCACCTTTTGTGTGTCAGATGCCCATGCCTTAGTCAAAATTTTAATCTGGTCATGTGATGAGTGCTAGATACCAAAATTTTACTATTGCTATGATTGCCTTAGCTCTTCAGAAAGTTTAGTCCCTTTCTCCTATATATCGGGTTTCAATGCCTTAGTCAAATTTTTACTTTGAGATTTTTTCATATTGTCAGGCTACCTGCCTTAGCCAAATTTTTAAATTTTTCTAGGTGCTATTGGATATTGAGCTAATCAACAATATTTCAACCTACCTTTTAATTTGAATTTGTACTTGAATTTCAATAAGAGCTTGATTCAGTCTTCAAATTGTGCATAAAATATGCTTTGAGTCTAACTACTATGTTGATGCCTTAGCAAAATGATGATAAATTTGAGAAAAATTACAATCCAACTTATTTGTAGGGATTGTGGATGTGGGTGGTGCAATTTACCTACTAGCATATACAAGATTACATCATATAATGTCATCCTTTGCCATGAATTAGATTACACTTTCAACATGTTGACTAAGTAATGAACCAAAATTAAAATATTAGTAACAAATTGGAGATGAGATTTGAAGGGATAATTTGTTGCAATGTGAATACCTTTGATTTTTTCTTCCATTTTCCCCTTAAGGAATCTCTCCTTAATGCATCGTCAAGAATCATAAAAGATAAGTAGATAGTGAGTCACCCCAACAGAGTCCATAGGATGATTCAAAGTACTAAAGGAGGGACCTATTGATCAACATAGATTAGTTTAGAGTGCTAGGATAAAATCTAGTCTATTCACACAAACCTAGATTGAAACCATATTTTTTTGACAATATAATGTAGAAAACTCTAGCAAACCTTGTCACATGCTTTGTTCATATCTAATTTTACAAGAATACCTTATTTTTTCATGAAATGAAGAGAGTGTATGGCCTCTTATGCAATTATTATACCTTAAATAATTTGTTTACCAAGAACAAAACCATCTTGTTACTCATAAGATAACACAATATAGAATGCTTTCTAATCTATTTGCCATAATTTTTAAAATTATCTTATAAATCATATTGTAAAGGCTTATTGGATGAAATTATCAAAATATTTTATCTCATATTTATTGGGAACTAGTAGATAAAGATGGTATTACTCCCAATTACTATAGCCTTATTTTTCTTGGCCTCTTCAACCATTAGACAAGATGTCAGATTTCAAAAAATCCATCAAAACTAGGCACCTTGTTAGGGTTGAATGAGAAAAATACCAAGCTTCTATTCCATCCTCATGATAATTGATAAAGTATTTAAAAAAATCTTAACTTGAGCCTCCTTATCTTACCCAACTTCCGATAAAATATCTTGAAATAACTGATTGCTTCCTTCCTAATAACATCTTCCTTATTACTTCTTACATATGGAGTTCAAATATTTTTGATTTAACAAAAAGAAAAATCTATTTTGGTTGTAGCATAAAAAATTTGGAATTTTTATCCCCTTAAACCATCTCTTCATAGATATTTGGTTCCAACAGGACCCTTCCTTTTAAATGCATTATGATAATAAAAAAGTACTTGTTTTTCTTGCACAAGTATCTTGGTGCATTCATTTGATTTCTTCTATCTCATTAATTGTTGAGCTTGAATTTAATCTCCTATTTTATCTTAAATATATTACCAAAAGATTTATCATTCAAAATATTCATCTACCCCTTTAGATATTTCATCTTTTGAACAAACCTATACATACAAGATACTTCAAAACTTGTTTTATCCCATCATAACATAATTATATAGAAGAAATTAGGGTCTTGAAACCATATAGATTGAAAATAATTTAATTTTATATGAATACTATTTAGATTACATCTCTAGAGAATGGGTTTATGATATAATATTTCTTGCAATAAAATATCTAAAAATATTGTAAAGCCACATATTAAATAACAAAAATCTATACAATATTTCTACTATATGAGTTTGACCAATGTGTTTATTATTCCATTATATTAAAATATTGAAGGAATTGCATTCCAAAGACCATTTGGATTGATAAATGAAACAAAATATTTCATTGATTTAGACCATCTAGGAGTACCACTCTTATTTTTTCAAAGGAGAAAAAAGAATGTTGAAGTACCCCTAAGAATCCATAGATCAAAATTACGAGTCATCATTGATTTTGACATAAATAAACTAAGGTCCTCCAAACATATTTTATGAGGAGTAACTATAGTTGGAGTATATATATATAACCTCAACCTTAATAATTTCCTCTTTTCTACAAAAAGACCAACAATCTAATAAATTTTTGTTTCTAGTACTTTTCCATCTCATTTGCATTTGTTCCATACTGTTGCAATACCTCATGGAGATACTATAGCAAAACTAGTAGACAATCCATGCTTTTTTAAATATTTTTAAATACATTTTTACATTTATCACTACTTATTTTTGTTTCTTGTATTCAAATAAAGTCAAAACTATAGCAACCTATTAATTTCTTAATAGATTTATTTTTTTTAAAGTGAAAAACCCCTTGTGGGGCCGCATTGGTATGAGAGACCACGAACAAGGGGTTCTACACCATCAAAGTCACCCGAGAGTCGCACCCGACCCTGCCCGCACCAACATTATCAATTGGATTTTGGATACCCAATTCAGCTTTTTGGTTAGGTGGAGATTTGAACCTGGGACCTCCCTTGGAGGATTGCCTTCTCCTCTCCAACTCACCTACAACACTTAGGTTCTTAATAACTCTTTTTAGGGGTATTATTCGTATGCCTAAAATATTTTATTTTTATCATCACTTTTTATTTTTATATGTGGTTATTCCCACTTCTTGTTAAAACTTCTGATATCTTGTTTTTCCATAAATATTCCTTTGAGTTTTCTTTTCTCTTCATTCTTGCTTTAAGGTTATTCCTCTCATTTTTTATTCCCATGAACACTTTTATTCATTAATCTCTTCAATTTTTTTCATATTGTTCATAATAAGTCGTACCATCTATAGGTTTATGTTGCACTAGAGAATTTGAATCAAAAGGAATAACCTCATAAACACTTTCTTAATTATGTTGCCTAAGAAAACCTAAAGCACAAGGAAAATCCCCCATAATAATTAATTTCTTATAGTTCCTTAAGAACCCTAAATTGCCATGGATATCCTGTATACACTTTTCTTTATTATGTTGCACTTAAAACTTTAAAGCACGAGGAATAAATTCTACACTAGCTTCATTTTTATGGAAGGAGATGATTTTATACTACTTAAAGAAAATGAATATGGGTTACTTAGATGAATATTGAACTCTTATAATAGGCATTAATAATTAAATAATATCTTTAAAACCTTAGTTTTAGGATTTTAATTATTCTCCATAAGATTTTATTTTATAGCCTTTTATTGTTAGAGCTACAACCTTTTCAGAATGTAGGCTTTTGTTGTCAAGAGTTGTAACCTTTTTCCATATACCTTTCACATTAATCTATAAAATAATAGACCCATTGAATGTATTATTATCTTGTAAGTGCCTTAATAAAATATTGTAAAGGATTTCCTTACCTATAAAAGTAGGATACTGGAAAAATCAGACAAGTATTATGACAATCTTATCCTATACCATAGTAGTTGTTCTTGCTCTCTAAACTATTGGTCCTTTACTGGTTTGGTCCTTTGTTGAGGAATTTGAATTCCTATCCCAACTTGTGTTATTCCTATAAAAATATACCTACAATATTCCTATTATGATTAGTCTTTGTCAGCTTGCTTCAAGGTTTCTAATCCCTTTCCTGATTTAGATTGTAAGTAAGAATTTCAATCTTTGTTGCAAATTGTTTATACCTTTTTACATTCTCATGATATCCCAATAAAGAGCTTTCACCCTCTCATTTTTTACTCTCATATACCTTGAAAATGTGTCCAACTCCTTCCATATGATATTTTTCATGCTTGTTAGGAACCTTCTAATTAAAATAAGCACATTCATATAAATATTGCAATAAAAGCAAAAATTCATGAAATCATAGAATATTGCAATGCAAAATGTAAATACATAAATATATTCATCTCACAATCACAACATATAATGACGGGCCTCTTCAAGGGGGCAACCTCCAATAATTTTATTCAATTTGCAATATATATATTAATATATACACCCTTGTCTTATAAAGACTCACTTCATGCAACCCTAACCTAATGCTCAAGAGTTGGCTTACATGCAAAGTGCCACTCAAACTAGAATATTCTACCAATAAAAAATTACATTCTTTATAATGGTTACATGAAATGACCCCACTTGTCTAGGCACCTCAATTTACATATACCATTACAAAATATTACAAATTATCATTAGAATAAGCTCCCCATGTTGGAAAGGGTTTATTACATGATAATGTTAGGATGGGGTCCTAACATTCCCTTCCACTTCAAAAAGCTTTATCCTTAAAATTGAAGATGAGGAAACTATTGTCATAGCTACTAGAGAGACTCTCAAGTGGTATCATTAGGCTGTAATCCATGCCATTGAACAAGAACCTCAGTGATGATAGAATTTTTAAGTGTGCATGATATTTGATCCAAATTTTGTTTAGGCTCAAGTAGAATAGAAACCTTTTAATCTAGTTTTATTAAAGTGGATTGAACCTATACCTAATTTCCCACAACCTTATTGAGAGAAGATACATGAAAGACTAGATGGAGCTTTGTGAAGAACATGTGCTTATACTGAGAGGGGGGTGAACAGTATAAGATAAAACTTTTTGCCTTTTAATCCAAATGATAACATCAGCAATATTAAAGTAGTAAACATCACACAAAGCATCACACACATGAGAGACATGATTTTACGTGGTTCACCCAATGTGGGCTACTCCACGGAGAAAATATTTCTTATAAATTTTTCTCAAATAAATTCTCTTGGGAATCCTTTCCCTACAATGTTTATGGACCTCTGTCCAAAGGAGACACCAATCCCCTAATCAAGTTTGTGGATCTCTATCCATAGGAGAACTCCTTTCTCCTAAGCTCTGACTGGTGATCTTCTAGAAGAACTATTGCCCCCACTACTCTAGCTAATGGATCTCTATCCACTGAAGACACCTATCCTCACTACCCTAGCTAATGGATCTCTATCCACTGGAGACTATCATCTTCTATACTCTATCACCTCCAAAGCTCTATCTCAAATCTGCACTAAACACAGTCCTTCGGTCTAGCACAAATCTATCCTCAATCTCTATCTCTGATCTGGCACAAACCTATCCTCAAATTTGTACCAAACTTTATCCTCAAATATGTATTGTAAGCTTCCACAAAATCTCACATAAATCTATCCACAAGTCTTCTCTAAGACTTACCTCAAATATGCTCAACAATATCACACTAGAACTTGTCCAATCTCATAGAAACATAAAGAGAATTGTTAGAGACTCAATATGCTTCTACATTCATCACAATGCTCAATCACTTTCAATCACTCTTAGAAACATATAGAGAATTGTTAGAGACTCAATATGCTTCACATTCACCTCAATACTCAATTCAGAATATAGAATAATTTGTTTCACAGAACTTGAACAATCACTTCACACATTCACTTGACTAGGCTCAACCAACTCTACTCAACCAATCACTCAATGAAATAATCCTTGCTCACAAACCCTAGTCCAATCATATGAATACTCACTCAAATATTTCCAACAATGCTTTATCAACCAATCTCACATAACAATGATACTCATGTTCTTTCCAAACCCTAGTTCAAGTTCTTCACTCAACAACTCACTTCAACAACAATGCTTATAAAACAAGGTTTTATCAACAACTCTTAATTCCAGAAAACCTTGAAGCATTAAATCAAAACACTCTCAACAATGCTAACCAAACAATCCTTTTCACTCCAACTTTTCATTCACAATTTTCAACAATCACTCACTAGGAAGAATATGCCCATACCTTTTGTTGGATGTAAAAGTGCCTTTGGAAAAACCTGTCTTAATCACAATTTCCTTCTTTCCAATTTCAATGGTTAAACACAACAATATCACTTCAATACTTTCTCAAAAATATTCCCTTGGACATAAAATAATCACAACTCAATTTATGCCTTATTTCTCCCTTTTAAAAATAACACTCATCATAACATACATAAAGATAATTTCTTTGATACACCTTATAAACTCCAACTTAAAATAATATCCAACACCATAAAAATATCAACCAAACACCTTACAATCCTTTCAAAACATTTGAGCAAATAACATTAAAAATTTAATTTTGCAAAACCCTTATAACTCCCTTTGCAACCTTAGAACCAATTAAAAATATGCAAAAATTAATTTTTAAATGCCCAAACTATATTCCCAAAATTTTTGGTGACCAATATCAAAGCATACCTCTTACTTCCCCAAAAAGGGGATTCGACGAGATTCGATCCATCGTCTCCTCTATCCTAAGCGCCTTAGCGCTTGGGAGCCCACCACGTGGGCTACTAATGCCCACGTGAAGGAAGGTAGAACCCCTTCCTCTTATGCCTCCACTCATCATTTGTCTTTCCACAAATTTGCACTTTCTTTCTTCCTTGGACGCAGCGCAAATTACAAAGCTCACAATGTATTTCAAAGGCATGGTAATCTTTGGTAGTGTGGGAGTTCCTCCTTATATACACATTTTTAAACTTCTCCTCACATCGGTGCTATGTCATTCGAAATCTAATTTTGAATTTTAATTTTAATAACCCACCTTAGGGTTATTTAACCTTAGCTTAAATTAATTTATAATTAATAATTAATTTAAATAACTTTATAAGTTAAATAAATTAACTAATAAATTAATTTTAAATTAATTTTAAACTTCCTTTGTATAATATTATAAAATAATATTATAATATTATTTATTTGGGCTTTTTCTTGCACTTTGGACCTCATCTGACTTCCTGAACCGGGTCTTGAAACTGAAACCGAAATGGATGTTGCCAACTAAAACTGCCACTGACTAGTGTTGTTAAGTTTGACATCAATGACCACTCACTCTTGACATCAATGACAACTTATCACTCAAAATGTCCAACAATCTCCCCCTTTGTCATTGATGGTAACCCAAATTATTTTTACCAAATCTTGACCTTTTTCCTGTTCTGCTCCCCCTGGGAAACTACTCCCCCGACTCAATGCTTTCTCCTTAAACCAAATCTCTCCCCTTACTCAAATCTCTCCCCCTTTGACATCAATGGAAAAGGGTCACCTTTGGGGCTCGAGGCTAAGAATGAATCTCTTAGCTTAGCCCCTCCCCCACCTCCTCTTGAGGTGGTTAATTCTGGGGTGGGAGTCTTACTCCTAGTTTTCCTCGAAGATACTCAAAGGTCTCCTTTGAAAGTGGCTTAGTGAAAATATCTGCTATCTGTTCCTTTGTAGTAACATATTCCAACCTGACCTATTTATCTATCACCTGTTCTCTCAAAAAATGATACTTAATCGGAATGTGCTTTGTCCTGGAGTGCATCACTAGATTTTTTGAGATACTTATAGCACTTGTATTATCACATAGTATGGGAATAGGATGATCATGTTTTATCTTGAAGTCTTCTAGAGTTCACTTCATCCATAATACCTGTGTACAACTGGCTACTACTGCAATATATTCTGCTTCTATTGTAGATAGGGATATTGAAACCTACTTCTTACTTAGCCAAGAGACTAAACAGTCTCCAAGAAAGAATGCTCCTCCACTTGTGCTTTTCCTATCATCAATGTTGCCATCCCAATCTGCATCTGTATATGTTGTGAGTGTGAAACTATCACTTTTGGGATACCAAAGCCCAAAATCCATAGTCCCTTTTAGATACCTAAGAATTCTTTTTACCGTTGCCACATGTGTTTCCTTAGGTGTTGCCTGAAACCTTGCCACTAATCCCATTGACTGTACTATGTCTGGTCTTGTAGCTGTAACATACAATAAGCTGCCAATCATAGATCTGTATAGTCTCTGATCTACCTCTAGAGATTCATCATCCTTACTTAACTTGCATCCTGTGACCATGGGGGTACTTACCGGTTTGCAATCTTCTAACCTGAATTTCTTTAACATTTCTTTTATATACTTGGTTTGTGAGAGAAATACCCCTTTCTCTGATTGTGAAATCTGAAGTCCAAGAAAGAAAGACAACTCACCAAGCATAGACATCTCAAATTCATTCTGCATATTCTTAGCAAATTCTTTACACATCTTATCATTGTTTCCCCCAAAAATGATGTCATCAACATAAACAACCACTATTAGTAGATTATTCCCTTCATTTTTGATATATAAGTTGTTGTCTGCTATTCCTTTTCTGAATCCCTATTCCTGAAGATACTTATCCAGTCTTGAGTACCATGCTCTAGGAGCCTACTTTAGACCATACAATGCCTTTTTCAATCTGCATACATGATCTGGTTTATCTGTTAACATGAATCCCTCTGGTTGTTCAATGTACACTTCTTCTAGAACACCATTTAGAAATGTTGACTTAACATCCATCTGATATACTTTGAAGTTTTTAAAACTTGAGAAGGCTAAAAATATTCTTATGGCTTCAAGTCATGCAACTGGAGCAAATGTCTCATCAAAATCAATTCCCTCTACCTGTGCATAGCCTTTGCATACTAACCTTGCTTTGTTCCTTACTACTTGTCCATCTTCATTTAGCTTATTTTTGAATACCCATTTTGTGCCAATCACATTCTTGTCCTTTGGTCATGGGACAAGTTCCCAAGTCTTGCTTTTTTCTATCTGATCTAATTCCTCATCCATTGCCTTGATCCAGAACTCATCTTCACTTGCCTGTTTGAAGTCTTTTGGCTCAATCTTAGATAGCAAAGAAAAATTTGCTTGTTGAGATGGTGTTATTATCCTTCTCCTTGTCTGTCTTTCATCTGGATTCCCAATGATTTGTTCTTTTGGATGATGCTTCTGTACATACCTAGATGGAGTTTTAGGAAGAAGCTTTTGTGTTTCTTCTTCTTCTTCATCTGATTCCTCATGAAACTCTTCTTGACAACTTCCATCTTCTTGATACACAATTTGTTGAATTGGTTCTCTTGAATCTATCTTTTCATCAATTGTTACATTTATACTTTCTACAATAGTGTGTGTTCTCTTGTTGAAGCATCTATAGGCTTTACTCTTTGAGGAATAACCAAGGAAAATTCCTTCATCACATCTTGGATCAAACTTGCCTAAGTTTTGATCTTCTCATCTTATGTAACACTTGCTTCCAAAAATCTTGAAGTGTTTTATAGTGGTCGGTCTTCCTTTCCAAAGCTCATATGGAGTCTTGTGATGGTTTACCCTCATTTGAGCCCTAGTGATTATATATACTATTGTGTTGACTGCTTCTCTCCAAAATCCATCTGAGAGCTTAGACTCATTTAACATAGCTCTAGCCATATTCTCAATAGTTCTATTTTTCCTTTCAACTACTCCATTTTGTTGAGGAGTTCTTGTTGCTGAATATTCTCTCTTGATCCCATGTTGTTCACAAAACTCTACAAACTCATTTGAGGTAAATTCTCCTCCTCTATCAGATCTCAAACACTTAATTCTCTTGTCAGTTTCATTTTCAACTAGTTTCTTAAATGTTTTGAACTTTTCAAAAGCTTCTGATTTCTCTTTCAGAAAATCTACCCAAACCATTCTGGAGTAATCATCTATAAATAGAATAAAGTAACTCTCACCCTGAATGCTCTGTGTTCTGGTAGGACCACATAGATCAGTATGTATTAGACTCAATGGCTCAGATGACATATATCCTTTTGACTTAAAGCTTGTTCTAGTTTGCTTTCCATGTTGACAAGGTGCACAGATTATGTTTTGTGGCCTTTTTATTTTGGGTAAATCTCTGACAACCTGCTTATTGCTTATGTTGACTATGTTGTCAAAATTCAAGTGACCCAATATTCTATGCCACAACCAACTCTCATATTCTTGTGATAGAAAGCACTTTTCCCCTTTGATCTCACTAAGCATGTATAGATTGTTTGGAGTTCTTCTTGCATTGGCAATGACTTTTCTAGTTTTTGATTTTCTTATCTCACATCTATCTGGATGGAATGTAACCATATGCCCTTGATCACAAAGTTGACTTACACTTAACAGATTATGTTTTAACCCTTTAACATACAACACATTTTCTATTCTTGTTTTCCCATTATCTAAACTCAGAGTTCCTCTTCCACCAATCCTTGTTGATCCATTATCACCAAAACTTACTGATCCTCTATTGGTTTCTTTTAATACAATGAATTTGTCTTTGTCTCCTATCATGTGACTAGAGCAACCACTATCAAGATACCATTGTTCTTCTTTATCCTGAGCATGAAGGGTTGTTTGAACTAACATTGATCTAGCTTTTACATTTTCCCTTTCATCTTTCCTAGTTGTTGAATCTATTTTTCTTTTACTAGACTTAGGAAGTATCATTTTACACCATCTAGCCTTGTGCCCAAAATTATTGCATTTGTAACATATAATATCATTATCCATAAGAGGTGCAAAAGAATTGAAATTTCTATTGACATTGTTTCTTGCATGACTAATACAGTGTACAACTCTATGACCATATTTATTACAAGAAAAGCAATGACCATGGAAGAAATTATGTAACCTGTTTGGATGCCCTTGAGATTGTGGTGGAGTATTCCTCCTCTTGTGATTAACTCTCATCCAAGGTTCTTCTTTGCTTTCTTCCTTTCTGATATCCTTTGCTTGCTTATCCTTGTTTGAAGTTTCTGCTTCTTGAAGACTTGATTCCCTTTTTGATTTCTTATCCTCTACATCTTGTAGTACCTTGGTCCTTTCAACTTCATTCCTTAGATAAATAATTTTTGCTTCCAATATTTCACATTCTGTTTCTCTTGCTCTTAATAGATCTATCATATCCTGCTCAATTTTCTTTCCTTCTTCCACCCTTATCTTGAGTTCTGTGAGATTTTGTAGAAGTTCCATCCTTGCTTCTTCATCCTCTTGAATTTGTTCCTTCAAGCTTGAATTCTTCTCTCTAATTCTTTCCAACTTTCTGAGAGCAACAAAGAATTCCTCTTTTATATCAAACATAGTCTCCTCTTCATTTTTTGAAGTCATGTGTGTTACTGATGGATCCTCCTCCAAGTTGTTAGTCTTTTCATGGAGAGACCCACTCTGATACCAATTGAAGAACATGTGCTTATACTGAGAGGGGGGTGAATAGTATAAGATAAAACTTTTTGCCTTTTAATCCAAATGATAACATCAACAATATTAAAGTAGTAAATATCACACAAAGCATCACACACATGAGAGACATGATTTTACGTGGTTCACCCAATGTGGGCTACTCCACGGAGAAAATATTTCTTATAAATTTTTCTCAAATAAATTCTCTTGGGAATCCTTTCCCTACAATGTTTATGGACCTCTATCCAAAGGAGACACCAATCCCCTAATCAAGTTAGTGGATCTCTATCCATAGGAGAACTCCTTTCTCCTAAGCTCTGATTGGTGATCTTCTAGAAGAACTGTTGCCCCCACTACTCTAGCTAATGGATCTCTATCCACTGAAGACACCTATCCTCACTACCCTGGCTAATGGATCTCTATCCACTGGAGACTATCATCTTCTATACTCTATCACCTCCAAATATCTATCTCAAATCTGCACTAAACATAGTCCTTCGATCTAGCACAAATCTATCCTCAATATCTATCTCTGATCTGGCACAAACCTATCCTCAAATCTGTACCAAACTCTATCCTCAAATCTATCCTCAATATGTATTGTAAGCTTCCACAAAAGCTCACATAAATCTATCCACAAGTCTTCTCTAAGACTTACCTCAAATATGCTCAACAATATCACACTAGAACTTGTCCAATCTCATAGAAACATAAAGAGAATTGTTAGAGACTCAATATGCTTCTCATTCATCACAATGCTCAATCACTTTCAATCTTAGAAATTAGTAGAGACTCAATATGCTTCACATTCACTCAAATACTCAATTTCTTAACTCAATTTAGAATATAGAATAATTTGTTTCATAGAACTTGAACAATCACTTCACACATTCACTTGACTAGGCTCAACCAACTCTACTCAACCAATCACTCAATGAAATAATCCTTGCTCACAAACCCTAGTCCAAGCATATGAATACTCACTCAAATATTTCCAACAATGCTTTATCAACCAATCTCACATAACAATGATACTCATGTTCTTTCCAAACCCTAGTTCAAGTTCTTCACTCAACAACTCACTTCAACAACAATGCTTATAAAACAAGGTTTTATCAACAACTCTTAATTCCAGAAAACCTTGAAGCATTAAATCAAAACACTCTCAACAATGCTAACCAAACAATCCTTTTCACTCCAAATTTTCATTCACAACTTTCAACAATCACTCACTAGGAAGAATATGCCCATACCTTTTGTTGGATGTAAAAGTGCCTTTGGAAAAACCTGTCTTAATCACAATTTCCTTCTTTCCAATTTCAATGGTTAAACACAACAATATCACTTCAATACTTTCTCAAAAATATTCCCTTGGACATAAAATAATCACAACTCAATTTATGCCTTATTTCTCCCTTTTAAAAATAACACTCATCATAACATACATAAAGATAATTTCTTTGATACACCTTATAAACTCCAACTTAAAATAATATCCAACACCATAAAATATCAACCAAACACCTTACAATCCTTTCAAAACCTTTGAGCAAATAACATTAAAAATTTAATTTTGCAAAACCCTTATAACTCCCTTAGCAACCTTAGAACCAATTAAAAATATGCAAAAATTAATTTTTAAATGCCCAAACTATATTCCCAAAATTTTTGGTGACCAATATCAAAGCATACCTCTTACTTCCCCAAAAGGGGATTCAACGAGATTCGATCCACCGTCTCCTCTATCCTAAGCACCTTAGCACTTGGGAGCCCACCGCATGGGCTACTAATGCCCACGTGAAGGAAGGTAGAGCCCCTTCCTCTTATGCCTTCACTCTCATTTGTCTTTCCATAAATTCGCACATTCTTTCTTCCTTGGATGCAACGCAAATTATAAAGCTCACAATGTATTTCAAAGGCATGGTAATCTTTGGTAGTGTGGGAGTTCCCCCTTATATACACATTTTTAAACTTCTCCTCACGTCGGCGCTATGTCATTCAAAATCTAATTTCAAATTTTATTTTTAATAACCCACCTTAGGGTTATTTAACCTTAGCTTAAATTAATTTATAATTAATAATTAAATTAATTTAAATAACTTTATAAGTTAAATAAATTAACTAATAAATTAATTTATAATTAATTTTAAACTTCCTTTGTATAATATTATAAAATAATATTATAATATTATTTATTTGGGCTTTTTCTTGCACTTTGGACCTCATCTGACTTCCTGGAACCGGGTCTTGAAACTGAAACCGAAACGGATGCTGCCAACTAAAACTGCCACTGACTGGTGTTGTAAGTTCGACATCAATGACCACTCACTCTTGACATCAATGACAACTTATCACTCAAAATGTCCAACACTTTGACATAGCTGAAAGGGCCAATTTGTAGGTTGTTGCACCAATCCACTGTAATACCTGGTAGGGTCCATAGTATTTGGCAGCTAGTTTTTGGCATCTATGGAGCTAGAGTGATGATTGTTTATAGGGTTGCAGGTAGAGAAAAACCATATCTCCTACTTCAAAGTTGTGCTCAGAATGGTGTTGATCAGCTTGTTGATGCATATGGTTCTGGGCCAATTCTAGATTCATCTTCAGTTGTCGAAGGACTATGACATGTTGGTTGAGTGTAGTGTCGACAACATGAACCTTGGAGCTTCTTGGAATGTAGGAGGAGGGTGTTGATGGAGGATGACCATATACTACTTCAAAGGGGGTAACCTTGGTCGTGGTGTGATATGAAGTATTATACCACCATTCAGCCAAGGGAAGCCACTTCGCCCACTATGCAGGATGTTCAGAGGTAAAGCAACGAAGGTAGGTCTCCAAGCATTTGTTAACAATTTTTGTTTGGCCATCCATCTATGGATGATAGGCTGAACTCATTTTGAGTTGAGTTCCCTACAACTTAAATAGTTCCTACCAAAAATGACTAGTAAAGGTAGGGTCTCTGTCTGACACAATAGATGCGGGCATGCCATGAAGGTAAAATATGGAGTCTAAAAATATTTGGGCTACTACTGAGGTTGTGTAGGGATGGGAGAGGGAGCAAAAATGAGCATACTTTGTGAGATGATCCACTACCACTAGAATAACTAATTTTCCTCCCGACTTGGGTAACCCTTCAATAAAATCCATGGAAATATCTATCCATACTTGTTCTAGAATTGGCAAGGGCTGAAGGGTTCTAGGGGAACACACCATTTCTCCTTTCATTCTTTGGCACATGTCACATTCAGCCACAAAGGTTTGAATATCCTTCTTCATTCCCTTCTAGAAGAAAGTATGCTTAATCCTTTCATAAGTCTTTAGGAACCCAGAATGTCCTACTGTTGGTGAGGCATGCATTTCCTTCAAGATGAATTCTTACATTTGTGAAGTTTGGGGAATAACAAGTCGATCAAGATATCTCAAATCTTGTCCATCCCAAGTGTATCCCGGGCATGAGTTAGGCTCTGTTTGAAGTTTGGTGATCAAAGTTTGCAAGCTTGAGTCCTTGGCCACATCCTTTCTGAGAGAATTAATCCATTGAGGTATGGGAGAAGAGATAACATTTAACATAATCTGATCCTCAAATTGTCGGGAGAGTGCATCAACCACGATGTTCTCCTTTCCTTTTTATATGTGATTTCATAATCATAGCCCATTAATTTAGAGACCCACTTTTGTTGTTTAGGTGTGGTGACCCATTGTTCTAGGAAGTACTTGAGACTTTGGTGGTCTATTTTGATTGAAAAATGATGCCCAATGAGATATGGCCTCCAATGATTAACCACATGCAAAATAGCTAGCATCTCCTTTGCATAAGTAGATTTGCCCAAATTTTGGCCTGAAAGTGCTTTATTGGTGAAGGCCAATGGTCTTCCCTCTTGCATCAACATGGCCCCTATGCCATTTCTTAAAGCATCACTTTCAATTACAAAAGGTTTAGAAAAATTAGGCATTGCTAACATTGGGGTGGTTGTCATGGCTTGCTTTAAGTCATTGAAAGCCTTCTCCATTGGTTCTGACCAAGTAAAAGAATTATTTTTCAACATGGTTGTTAAAGGAGTTACTATCTTTCCATAGTTTTGTACAAATTTATGGTAATACCCTATGAGTCCCAAAAATCCTTGAAGTCCCTTGAGGGTGTGAGGCTTTGGCCAATCTTGAACAACTTGAATCTTTTTAGGGTCAACTTTAACTCCATCTTTGGTGACAATGTGACCCAAATACTCCACTTCTGTCATCCCAAAAGAACACTTAGACCTCTTGGCATAAAGTTTATTCTGAGACAAAAGTTGTAGAGTCTGATCCAAATGTATGAGGTGCTCCTCCCAAGAGCGACTATAAATCAAAATATCATCAAAGAAAACTAGAATAAATTTGCGAAGGAATGGGCGGAAGACATTATTCATGAGGCTCTGAAATGTGGATGGTGCATTAGTTAGGCCAAATGGCATGACCAAAAATTCATAATGGCCCTCATGAGTTCGAAATGTTATTTTGGGGATATCTTCCTCCTTGAGCCTTATCTGATGATAGCCCGAGCGAAGATCCAACTTGGAGAAAAACATTGCACCATGTAGCTCATCCAACAATTCATCGACCATTGGGATAGGAAATTTATCCTTAATGGTGAGCTTATTGAGCTCACAAAAATCTATACACAATCACCATGACCCATCTTTCTTTCTAACCAATAGTACTAGAGAAGAATAAGGACTGTTACTAGGCCGAATTACCCCTGCTTGTAGCAATTCTTGTACCAATTTCTCAATTTTTGACTTAAGGGCATAGGGGTACTAGTAAGGTCTGATGTTAGGTGGCAAGCTACTTGGTACCAATGGTATTGCATGATCATGGGAATGACGTGGAGGTAATTTTATCGGTTCTACAAAAACTGCATCATGCTTAGTCAGAATGAGTTGCAAATCTTCTTGGGGCTTGTCTTCTTCTAAAGTTTGTGGTTGAATTGCAAATATTTGAGCTACTACCCCATGTGAGGATTTTTTTAACAACTTCTCCATATGGCTTGAACTGATAATCTATGGAGATCCTGTTGGTGAACCACGGAGAGTGTAGGACTTACCATTCTGTGAGAACTGCATCCATAATTCTGCAAAGTTCTAGGCTATTGTTCCCAAGGTACCTAGCCATTGTGCTCCTAGCACAACATCACATCCTCCTAGTTGAAGAGCAAACATATCAGTTTTGAGTTCATAGTCCCCTATCTTCAACTTAACATTGTGGCATTTACCCTTACAAGGTAATGTTCCACCATTTGCCACCATAACCTCAAAGGAGTTGCAAGCATGTATGTAACAATTTGCTTGCTTGGCTACTCGGGGATCAATAAAATTATGCATATTACCTGAATCAATGAGAATTGTAATACGTTGCCCTTTGAAGAATCCTACTACCTTCATTGTCTGAGGGGTAGAAATTCTTGCAAGTGCATGGACAAAGATTTTTGGTTATGGTTCTTCTTGTGTTTCACCCTCATCCTTAAGTTGTTCCTCTGGTGGTTCTACTTCTTCATCAAGTTGTTCACTGCTTATTGATTCCTCTACATCCAACAAAAATAACTTCTTTTGGGTGCATTTATGCCTTAGTGAATACTTCTCATCACAATTATAACATAAGCCTTGTGCTCGATGGGCATCCATTTCCTCCATAGTCAAACGCTTGAATGGGGTAGACTTATTGCCAGTATTTGGTGTGAACTTGGAAGGAAATGTGGGTTTGGCCTATGGAAATTTAGATGGTCTCCTTTGAGCCAAAATTTTTCTTTTGCTAATCTCGCCAATCCTATGGCTTGCATCATAGACTATGGTTTGAACATTTTTACCTCAGCCTTGATATCATCTTTCAATCCACTGATAAAACAACTCTGAAAAATCCTTCATTCAACCCCTTTGTCCTATTAGCCAGTTTCTCAAATTGGGTCTGATATTCATGGACAGTAGAGGTTTGTTTCAATTTGGTCAAGGCTCCTATAAAGTCCTCATACTCACTAGGGCCAAAACGAGTGAGTAATTGGGACTCAAAATCTTCCCAAGAAGGGTCTGGAGTCGTGTTTTGTAACCATTGATACCATTGTAAGGCTTCAGATTCAAAGTTGAAAGATGCCATGGTGACCCACAAATATTTAGGTACATTATGAAGTTTGAAGAACTGATCTGCTCGACATAACCACCCATCAACGTCCTTTCCATTGAACTTAGGAAAGTCTAATTTAGGCATCTTAAATGGGGTATCTGTGTCAAAAAGAGAATGATAGCCTTCTTTCTCCTTATGGACTCCCTTCTCTTTATTGCCTGAACTACCACCTAGTTTTTCAGTGTTAAGATGCTCAAACACCTTTGGGGCTTCCCTTAATCGGTCTTCAACCTCTAGGAATTTTTCTTCAAATTCAACTTTGGATCTAAGCTGGTCATTTCTCATAAGCGCTACTTGATCCCTCATCTGTTTAAATTCATTTCCAAAATGGTTCATTTGACCTTGTAGGTTACTAAGTGTGAGACTCAATTGCTCCATATAGTTGCTTTGTTCTAACTCCTTTTGTTCTCCTCTAGTTCCTCCAGCCATTTATGTATGATTTGAACCACTCCCACTGACTTACTAAAAATAGAAGTGTTGTTCCAAGAGTTACTATTTTTAGTAATGGGCCAAAAAAAGTGTTTGGGTGCTATATATCAAAATGATCAGCTCAAAAAGACGAATACAATGGACTAGGTCTCACAATGACATTTTTTGGCACCCTAGAAAAAGTGCATGGAGGCTATATACCAAAATGATCAGCTCGATGAGACGATCGCAATGAGCTATATCCCACAACAATGTTTTTTTTTTTTTTGGTAATTATTATAGTAGATTAAAAAAGGGTTTTTATAGAGGATTCCAAAACCTTATGTACAAAATCAGCCTTGCATCATGCCTCCTGGCTTTATGTATAAGTCTATTATAGAAATCGTAACCCCTAAAAAAACCTGATTACATAAGCAATGGGCCTAGGGCATCAATCCCTTGAAACTGAACATCAAAACAGAAATCCCGCCCAGCAGTAACAGTAAGCATGAAATAATCCCTCCCAGCGGGAAATAGACAAATAAGAAAGAAAGTAGTTTTGGAGATCCCGCCCGACGGGAGTAGCCAAAACCACCATCGAGAAGATCCCGCCCGAGCGGAAGCAAATAAAAACCGTTACAATAAAATCCCGCCTCGCAGGAAGCAGTCAAAACCACCACAAACAGTCCCGCCTAGCGGGAAGCAACAGGGAAATCCCGCCATCCGGGAAACCAGCAGAAAAGAAAGGATCCCGCCTCACGGGAAAACTGGCAGATTTGGCAGATCCTACCCTGTGGAGAAACCATGCCGCCCACCAGGAAAACATTTCGTTCAGCAAGAGCCATCCTACAGGAAGCCGACAGCCAGCACAGAGAGGATCCAGCCCATCAAGAAGTGACCAAAGAGTTGCACCACAAGGAACCCGCCCCAGGAAAACAGAAGAGGATCCCAGCAGCAGGGACCAAGAATCCCGTCCAAGCGCAGAGCCCGTAAAGGATTCACAAGAAAAAGGGGAAGCTGTCCAAACCCTAAACCATCACCTCCACCGCATCGAGAAACGCAGGGGACCAGATCCACGTGAATAACCTACAAAAAACCCCAGGGGAAGCCTGAGGGAAAAAGGGAAGGGATCCCCAACCAAACAGGGATCCCTGGGAAGCACCAGTCCGAAAAAACAACCAAGGAAACCCTAGCCTAATGGGAGGGGCACAGATAGTGGAGAAGGATCTCCCCCCAGGAGATCATCTGCAAACAACCACTCCCCGGGAGGGATGACACAGGTTGAGCCGAGGGCTGGCAGGAACCAGGGAGCCATGGGAGGGGGAGCGGGGGAGGGACCAGAGCCCTCCCCTCTCTACTTTCTTCCCTCTCCATCTCTCCAACTTTTTCCCCACAACAACCTTTTTATGATACCTTAGACTTATAATTTTTATGTTTTACGTATAATTTTTACTAGGGGAATGTTGTCTTCAAGTGTTATTCATTTTTCTCCTAGAGTCTTAGTTCACTCAAAAAATGATGTTTGTTCAACACCCCTTAAGAATGCTTTGTAATATCTATTACTAAAAATGGTTCTATTTGACTGTAAATGACAACTATTTTTTCTATTTTTATCCCAACTACAATTGACTGGTAACTACACGACCAACTCTATTTAAACTATTTTGACTGATACCTTACTGTTACTAATAGACATTGTTTGTTTATTACTAATTTTATAACTGATATTGCACTACCAAATTTTGTCTAAATTATTAATCATTGATACCCAAGTGTTACTACCATACCATTTTATGACCATTTTTTATCGTCTATTTTTATTCAGTTAATTCTTATGATAGTGTAGTATCCTTAGTATGCTCAATTTTTATGATATATTTTTTTACATGCAGGATAAACATAAATAATGTACTCTAATCCAAGGTCTGTGTACTATCCATAGGTCCTTTGTTATATTGTAGTAATGAACAATAGTTCTTAGATCAATATTTTATGTTACTACTCAAGGAGGATTCCATGCATACCCTTTAGCACACTACCTGCTTCTCTAATAATATAGAAGGGTGATCTTCTTGGATGTTGTATCTAGTGCACTATGGAGATTATATGGTTGAAAATATTCCTAAGGCTAAGGGTTTCTTCTAATCCTAGGGGGTCTCCAAATATACCCAAAGATACATGGGAGCTCATTTCTGTATATGGGTGCTATATGAGGCTCGGATATTGGAGCTTGATTGTCCCTCACTTCACTAGATGCTTTATGGAAAATCTAACTTAGACAATAATGATAGTTCATCCATGATATTTGAAAGCCCTTAGCATAGGGTTTCTAACCTAATAAACTAATACAAAAAATGATAAAATTTAAAAAAATAAGGAAATAGGTATAAATATGAAAACACACAAAATTTATACCTAATAGTTGAAATGATAGGGCAAGAACTATTGTAGTCACATAAAAACATGGCCCTAAAAATCACTCTGATACCACTTATTAGGAACCTTTTAAAAGCACATTCACATAGATATTACAATAAAAGCAAAAATTCATGAAAGAATAAAATATTACAATACAAAATATAAATGCAAAAATATATTAATCTCATAATCACAATATATAATTGTGGGACTCTTTGAGGGGACAACCTCCTTCAATAGTTTCATTCAATATGCAAAAGATGCATTCATCTATACACCCTTGTATTTTAATGACACACTTCCTGCAATCCTAACCTAATTCTCAAGAGTTGGCTTACATGCAAAGTGCCACTCGAGCTAGAATCCTCTACCAATAAATAGTTACATTCTATATAATGGTTACATGAAATGACCCCACTTTTCTAGGTGCCTCAATTGCCACATACCATCACAAATTATCATTAGAATGGGGTCCTCACATTGGAAAGGGTTTATTACATAATAATATAAGAATTATATAATAATGTTAGGATGGGGTCCTAACAATGATCCTCACCTTTTTTATTTGGAGAAACCTATGAAATGCATGCTACAAACTATAAGTTATAGTGCGTCCACCATCTATCTTTAGTACCAAAAAACATGTGGATTTTTGCCAATGACTGTTTGAGACACCCAGGAACTACCATTGATAGAATTACTGACAATAATGAACATAACAAAATATCAGATCGATATTTAGCGAATTTTATCACGCTGGCCAAATTTTAGGCATCCATGCATCTCAAACATTATTTTGATAATTGATTTATAAAAAATAAAGCTTCATAGATCATTGTAAATGTTTATTAAATTTGTGACATGTAACATTAGTGGCATATCTCCACACCCTATCAATGAAAAATCTCTTTGGCCTACTACATGCTCCTATCCCATCTTAGCTAAATGATTTCAACCTACTATAATTAATTTTATTTGACTTCTCACTTGCAACACTAGTATGTTGTGACAAAAAAAATTATGGTCAATAATGATCCACCATGCTAAATGCTCCTACAAAATTTTCATCTATACTATGTATGAAATCATGAAGCCCATGATATCCTAGGTGTTTGGCATATTGTTAGTTTATTTGTAGTTGCTCATCACATTACAATGATGTCTTGGCAAGATTCAACACCATCAAGGCCATCAACTCAACTCTTTATTTTTTTACTCCCATATACCAATAGATCATCAATATCTATACCCCCAAATTTTACCCACTAATTTGTTGTTGATATCACTCTCCTCTACCTTGAGGGTGTGAAGGGAACCCATAAACTTATTTGGTGCACCATCTCCTCAGGTTTGACTAAACTAGAGAAAAAACCCTAGCTATTTCTGCTCCATCATGGGCCTAACCACTTCCACTTATGAGAGTGTGCACTATGAAAGCCTATGAGATACCTCATCCATGCTATTTTTTGCATGAATTCTTTTTATTTGAAGCATTGCATTCCTATGTATGAAAAATTCTCTCAATGATAACCTTGTGGCTTTTCCATCGTCATGTGATGTGGTCATTTTAGGCCTATGGTATAGATGCACAAAGTAACCAAGACAACACATGGGCATAGCCACCATCATTACACGTTCTTCCTACTCAACTCATACATGGCCAAGCATTCCCTCCTCAATGTGCCATGTAGTAGATCGTCAAGATATCGATTTTTTATCATAATATTTAGGGCTTGTTTTATTAATTTCACATTTATTGTGGATGACTGTAAAATGCTTTATATTTTCTTCTTTATGAATATTTACGTACATGTAAAAAGGTAGAGGCCATATAACATTTTAAATCTATATAAATATTCTAAAGCATATTCCTATAGGAATATTCCTCAAATATTCTAGTTGAGGAAAATTCAACACCTATCGTTTTGTTGCCAAAAGGAACATTGATTTCTCATTATTTGAGGCATCTATCCCTTTATAAATATAGGCTTATTTATACTTTTTGGAAAGCTGTCTTCAATCCCAATCCATTGGAAGTGATATTTTTAATATTTTAAATAGTTGACTATACCTAATTATGCCTCAAAGTTTCTCTTGTAATAAAAAGTATATTTTTGGTAGTACCCAATAATTCTAAAACAAAGCAATGATCTACCTGCAAACTTGGTCAAATGTTTCCTTTGGAATTCACTAGAAGGTCCATGGCTATCATTTTGATAGAACAAATGACAATATTGGCTAGCATAGTAATTTGGTGGACAAAGTCAATAACATATATGTCCAACCTCCATCACCAAATACTAGAATAAGAAATCTTGATACTCACTCTCCACCACAACAACCTTTTTATGACACCCCCAAACTTATGATTTTTATGTTTTACATAAAATTTTTACTAGGGAAGCGTTGTATTCAAGTGTTGTTATTCTCCTAGAGTCTTATCTCACTCAAAAAAATAACATTTTTTCAACACCCTTTAAGCAAGCTTTGTAATATCTATTACTAAAAATGGTTCTATTTGACTTATAAATGATAAATATTTTATCTATTTTTATCTCAAATACAATTGATTAGTAACTACATGACCAAATCTATTTGAACTATTTTGCATGATACCTGATTGTTACTAATAGACCCTGTCTACTTGTTACAAATTTTATAATTGATATTGCACTCCAAAATCTATCTGGATTATAACTCATTGATGCCTAAGTGTTAATACAATACCCTTTTATGACCATTTTTTTATCGTCTATTTTTGTTCAGTTAATTCTTATGATAGTGTAGTATCCTTAATATGCTCAATTTTTATGATATAGTTTTTGGCATGCAAGATAAACATAAACAATGTACTCTAAGCCAAGGTCTGTGTACTACCCATAGGTCCTTTGTTATATTGTAGTTATGAACAATAGTGCTCAAATCAATATTTTAGACTACTACTCAAGGAGGATTCCATGCATACCCTTGAGCACACTACCTACCTATCTAATAGTATTGAAGGGTGATCTTCTTGGATGTTGTATCTAGTGCACTATGAAGAATACATGGTTGAAAATATTCTTGGGGCTAAGGGTTTTTTCTAATCCTAGGGGGTCTCCTAATAAACCCAAAGATACATGAGAGCTCAATTCTGTATATGGGTGCTATCTGAGGCTCGGGTATTGGATCCTGATCACCCCTCACTTCACTAGATGATTTATGGGTAATCTAGCTTAACCAATAATGATAGCTCCTCCATGATATTTTAAAACCCTCAACATAGGGTTTCTAACCTAATAAACTAATACAAAAAATTATGAGATTTTAAAAAAATTAAATAGGTAGAAATATTAAAACACAAAATTTATACCTAATAGTTGAAATGAAAGGGTAAGAACTATTGCAGTCACATCAAAACATGGCCCTAGAAAGCACTCTCTTACAACTTATTAGGAACCTTCTAATTAAAATAAGCACATTCACATAGATATTACAATAAAAGCAAAAAACATGAAAGAATAGAATATTACAATATAAAATGTAAATGCAAAAATCTATTAATCTCACAATAACAATATATAATTGTGGGTCTCTTTGAGGGGGAAACCTCCTTCAATAATTTAATTCAATATGCAAAAGATACATTTATTTATACACCCTTATCTTTTAATGATACACTTACTGCAATCCTAACCTAATGCTCAAGAGTTGGCTTACATGCAAAGTGCTACTCGAGCTAGAATCTTCTACCAACAAATAGTTACATTATTTATAATGGTTACATGAAATGACCCTACTTTTCTAGGTACCTCAATTGCCGCATACCATTAAAAGTTATCATTAGAATGAGATCCTCACATTGGAAAGGGTTTATTACATAATAATATGAGAATTATATAATAATGTTAGGATGGGGTCCTAACAATGATCCTCACATTTTTGATTGGTAGAAATCTATGAAATGCTTGCTACAAACTATAAGTTATAGTGCCCCCACCATCTATATTTAGTACCAAACAACATGTGGATTGGCCAATTATTGTTTGAGACACTCAAGAACTACCATTGATAGAATTATTGACAACAAAAAACATAATAAAATATTAGATCAAGATTTATCGAATTTAATCACGTTGGTCAAATTTTAGGCATCCATGCATCTCAAACATTATTTTGATAATTGATTTGTAGAAAAATAGAGCTTCATAGATCATTGTGATGTTTACTAATTTTATGACATGTAACATTAGTGGCATATCTCCACCCCTTATCGATGATAATTCTCTTTTGCCTACTAAATTCCCCTATCCCACCTTAGCTAAATACTTTCAACCTACTATGATTAATTTTATTTGACTTATCACTTGCAACACTAGTCTGTTGTGACAAAAATTTTTGTGGTCGAAAATGATCCACAATGCTAAAATCTCCTACAAAATATTCATCTATCAGTATGTATGAAACCATGGATTCCATGATATCCTAGGTGTCTGGCACATTGTTAGTTTAGTTACAGTTTCTCAACACATTGTAATGATGTCTTGGCAATATTCAACACCATCAAGGCCATCAACTCAACTCTTTATTTATGTCCCCCATATACCAATAGATCATAAATATCTATGCCCCCCAATTCCACCCACTAATTTCTTGTTGATGTAACTCTCCTCTACCTTAAGGGTGTGAAGGAAACCCATAAACTTATTTGGTGCACCATATCCTCAAGTCTAACTAACCTACAGAAAAAACCCTAGCTATTTTTACTTCATCGTGACCCTGACAACTTCTACTTATGCGAGTGTGCACTATGAAAGCCTATGAGACACCTTAGCCATGATATTTATTGCATGAGTTTTTTTTGTTTGAAGCATTGCATTATTATACATGAAAACCCCTCTTAATGATAACCTTGTGGCTTTTACCTCATCATGTGATGTGGGCATTTTAGGCCTATGGTATAGAAGGAAAAAGTAACCAAGAAAACATATTTTCATAGCCCCCATAATTGCATGTTCTTCCTACTCAACCCATACATGGACAAGCCTTCCCTCCTCAATATGCCATGTAGTAGATTGTCAAGATATCGATTGTGTATCGTATTAGTTAGGGTTTTTTTATTAATCTCACATTTATTGTGGATGAGTTTTAAATGCTTTATATTTTTTCTTTATGAATATTTACATGCATGTAAAAAGGTGGAGGTCATATAAAATTTTAGTCTATATAAATATTCTAAAGCATATTACTATGGGAATATTCCCCAAATATTCTAGTTGAGGAAAAATCAACACGTATTGTTTTGTTGCCAAATAACAACATTGATTTATCATAATTTGAGGCATCTATCCCTTTCTAAATATAGGCTTATATATACTTGTTGGAAAGCTTTCTTTAAGCCCAATCCATTGGAAACAATATTTTTCACCTTTTCAATAGTTTACTATACCTAATTGTGCTTCAATGTTTCTCTTGTAATAAGAAGTATATTTTTGGTAGTACCCAATACTTATAAAACAAAGCAATGATCTACTTGTAAACTTCGTCAAATGTTTCCCATGAAATTAACTAGAAGGTCCATAACTATCATTTTGATAGAACAAATGACAACATTAGATAGCATAGTAATTTGGTGGACAAAGTCAATAACATACATGTCCAACCTCAATCACCAACTACTAGAATAAGCAATATTGATACTCACTCTCTACCACAACAACCTTTTTATGACACTCATAGACTTATGATTTTTATGTTTTACATACAATTTGTACTAGGGGAGTGTTGTCTTCAAGTGTTCATTTTTCTCCTGGAGTCTTAGTTCACTAAAAAAAATGACGTTTGTTCAACACCCTTTAAGTAGACTTTGTAATGTCTATTACTGAAAATGGTTCTATTTGACTCTATAATTGACAACTATTTTATCTATTTTTATCTCAACTACAATTGACTGGTAACTACACGTCCAACTCTATTTGAACTATTTTGACTGATACATGATTGTTACTAATAGACCCTGTCTGCTTGTTACTAATTTTATAACTGATATTGCACTACCAACATCTATCTTGATTATTACTTATAGATACCCAAATGTTACTACCATAATATTTTATGACCATTTTTTTTTATCGTCTATTTTTGTTCAGTTAATTCTTATGACAGTGTAGTATCCTTAGTATACTCAATTTTTGTTATATAGTTTTTGGCATGCAGGATAAACATAAACAATGTACTCTAAACCAGTATCTGTGTACTACCCATAGGTTCTTTGTTATATTGTAGTGATTAACAATAGTGCTCAGATCAATATTTTAGACTACTACTCAAGGAGGATTCCATGCACACCCTTGAGCACACTACCTACCTCTCTAATAGTATAGAAGGGTGATCTTCTTGGATATTGTATCCAATGCACTATGGAGAATACATGGTTGAAAATATTCCTGGGGCTAAGGATTTCTTCTAATCCTAGGGGGTCTCCCAATATACCCAAAGATACATGGGAGCTCAATTTCGTATATGGGTGCTTTTTGAGGCTCGAGTATTGGAGCTTGATCACCCCTCATTTCACTAGATGCTTTATGGGTAATCTAACTTAGCAAATAATGATAGCTTCTTCATGATAGTTTGAAGCCCTCAACATAGAATTTCTAACCTAATAAACTAATACAAAATAATGATGAGATTAAAAAAAGTAAGGAAACAAGTAGAAATATGAAAACACATAAAATTTATACCTAATAGTTGAAATGAAAGGGCAAGAACTATTGTAGTCACATCAAAACATGGCCCTAGAAAGCACTCTCTTACAACTTATTAGGAACCTTCTAATTAAAATAAACACATTCACATAGATATTACAATAAAAGCAAAAATTATGAAAGAATAGAATATTACAATATAAAATGTAAATGCAAAAATCTATTAATCTCACAATAACAATATATAATTGTGGGTCTCTTTGAGGGGGAAACCTCCTTCAATAATTTAATTCAATATGCAAAAGATACATTTATTTATACACCCTTATCTTTTAATGATACACTTACTGCAATCCTAACCTAATGCTCAAGAGTTGGATTACATGCAAAGTGTCACTCGAGCTAGAATCTTATACCAACAAATAGTTACATTCTATATAATGGTTACATGAAATGACCCCACTTTTATAGGTGCCTCAATTGCCATATACCATTACAAATTATAATTAGAATGGGGTCCTCACATTGGAAAGGATTTAATACCTAATAAAATAATAATTATATAATAATGTTGGGATGGGGTCCTAACAATTGTCCTCACTTTTTTGATTGGTAAAAATCTATGAAATGTATGCTACAAAATATAAGTTATATTGCCTCCACCATCTATCTTTAGTACCAAAAAACATGTGGATTTTGGCCAATAACTGTTTGAGATACTCAGGTACTACCATTGATAGAATTATTGACAACAATGAACATAACAAAATATCAGACCGATATTAGCAAAATTGATCATGCTAGCCAAATTTTAGGCATCCATGCATCTCAAAAATTATTTTGATAATTGATTTGTAGAAAAATAAAGCTTCATAGATCATTGTGATGTTTACTAACACTACACCAAAAAAGGGCTTTAACGGTTGTAGATATTAAAAACTGATCTACATCAATTTTCATTAATTCTCCCTCATGCATTAGCTTAAACATTTATTGTTTCAAAAATTAAGGTCATATTTGACATGAATTTTCACCGACCAAATCATCTACTACTGCCATTGGATTGGAATAAAAAAGAGCCTTTTGATCATTTTCTCCAAGTTTCCTCTAATTCTTCTCAATTTCCTCCAAAATCTCTAATACTTCATCTAAAGTCACATATTTCCTCTAATTTATTCTTAATATTTTTAAATATCCTTCTAATACTCTTAGCTTCTTCTAATTCTCTCTAATTCCTTTTTAATTTCCCTAAGTTCATTGTTCACTATACATTGTTCATTGTTCATTGTACACTATTCACGGATCACTGTACACTGTTCACTATTTAGTATTCATTGTGCACTATTAACTATTTTTTAATTCAAAGAAGAATGTGTCATTTTCAAAATGGCATTAGCCCACTTTCAAAGTGGCATATTATTTAATTCTTTTTAGTAATCCATTTTCAAATAACATGTTCTATTTCCAAGGGGGCATGTTATTTCAAAGTTCATTTTCAAAGTAACATGATTCATTTTCAAAATAGCATGTTACTCCATTAGCCCACTTTCAAAGTGGCATATTATTTTATTATTTTTGTTAAGTCCATTTTCAAAGTAACAAGTTTCATTTTCAAAATAGCATGTTACTTCATTAGCCCACTTTCAAAGTGGCATATTATTTAATTATTCTCATTAACCCATTTTCAAAATAGCATGTTCTATTTTCAAGGGGACATGTTATTTCAAAGTTCATTTTCAAAGTAGCATGTTCCATTTTCAAAAATGGCATGTTACTTCATGATCCATTTTCAAAATAATATGCTTCATTTTCAAAATGGCATGTTACTTATTTAACCCACTTTCAAAGTGGCATATTATTTTAGTATTTTTGTTAACTTAGAATGTTCCATTTTGAAAGTGGCATGTTACTTCAAAGTCCATTTTCAAAGAAACATGTTACTTCACATGATCCATTTTCAAAGTGGCATGTTATTTTCCACCAAAGTTGGTGGATAATATTTTATTCCATTTTTTAATTCAATACACTTTCCCTCTCTCCCAAGGTCATGAAAAAAGTATAAATAGAGACCTTGGGATAGCCTTATAAATCAAGTCTTTCTCAAGCACTAAAACTTTGGAGGTTTTCTTCAAGCTTTCAAGTCTCCAAGCAAAGAATCTCAAAGGAATCATCATCTTCTTAGGCATCTTGAGGAAGTCATCATCAAGTTCTTATCAAGAGAGGAAGATAGTCAACTTGGTTGTGCTCTTCCACCTTCTATCATTTCATATTGATTCATTTAGTTTATACATCTTTTTATTTTTGAATCACATTATTTCATAGATCCTTTTTAGTTAATTTCCACATTAACCTTGTATAGTTTATTTATCTTACTATCATTCTTAACATTTATTTATATTGTTAGTTCATATTCACCTTGTTATTTAATACAATTATTGGATAAATATTATCACTAACGGGGTTCCTATACTGTGTATGCTCTTTCCATGCACTTCGTGTGATCTTGGGAATCAAAAGTGGGTAGATCCCTAAGGTTAAAGAACATCATCATAATCATAAATTTCTTTTCTCTTACTTATCACATTAAAAGGGGATTTTCACCTCGTGTATGCTCTTCCCATGCACTTCGTGTGATCTTGAGAATCAAAAGCGGGTAGATCCCTATGGTTAAAGAACCTCATCATAGTTATCATTTTCCTTTCTTTTATCTTACATACCACATTAAAAGGGGGTTCTTATTCCATGTATGCTCTTCCCTTGCAGTTCGCGTGAACTTAGGAATTAAAAATGGGTAAATCCCCTAAGGTTAACAAGGAATATAATCATCTATTAGCATCTTAATTTCCTACTTTTGTATGTCCACCCAAAAGGTCAATACTTATTTTATTTTTACAAGGTCAGCTAAAAGGACCAAGGGGGCTTGACTGCTGCAATCTCGATCATATAGTAGCCTATGCAGGCCCCAAAATACTAATCTAAAATTTTAAGCGTTTATTAGATTATCTTGCAGGAACATGTATTTTTACATCATTGGACAAAAAGAATCAAAAGCTAGGATCAACCACCGGTTAAAGCTGTGTTCTGATTTATCTTGCTGAATTTTCGATCTGATATAAATTTAATTCTTAGGCATCTAAAAGTGAAAAGCATTTAATTTGCATCTAGGGATAATATTTGTGCATTTATCTTATATATTTGGCTTTAAATATTTTCTATAATAAATACTAGGTTAGTTAGAATCCAAAATAAAGAATCATATTAGATTAGCTCTTGTATGCTTGCATTCTATTTTTAATTGTTGCACTCTATTTTTAGCATTGCCATTAATCTTTCTTTGCTTAGAACTAGAAAGACCAAACTTAGGTGTTTTTATTAAAAATTTAATACATCAAACTTTTCTTGTATATCTTGAGGACTTGGAGCGATTCCTAAAATCATTCCTGGTGAACCCTTCCCCTTAGCACCAAGTGTAGAGAACAACGTACCCCCGTGGTTCACCTCAAGGCTTTCTCTCTTTATGGATCTAGCCTTGAGAATCGTATGCAGAAGGGTATTTTTCACGTCGGGTTCACAAAAATATGTAGAGGGGGAAAACCACCCTACCGCGTATGATTCTCAAGGTTGGATCCGCAAAGAGAGAAAGCCTTGAGGTGAACCATGGGGGTACGTTGTTCTCTACACTTGGTGCCAAGGGGGAGGATTCACCAGGAATAATTTTAGGACTCGCTCCAAGTCCTCAAGATATACAAGAAAAGTTTGATGTATTCAATTTTTAAGAAAAACACCTAAGTTTGGTCTTTCTAGTTCTAAGATAAGAAAGATTAATGGCAATGCTAAAAAAATAGAGTGCAATAATTAAAAATAGAATGCAAGCATACAAGAGCTAACCTAATATGATTCTTTATTTTGGATGCTCACTAACCTAGTATTTATTATAGAAAATATTTAAAGCCAAAAATATACAAAATAAATGCACAAATATTATCCCTAGATGCAAACTAAATGCTTTTCACTTTTAGATGCCTAAGAATTAAATTTAGATCATATTGAAAATTCAGCAAGATAAATCAAAACACTTAGCTTTAACCGGTGGTTGATCCTAGCTTTTGATTCTTTTTGTCCAATGATGTAAAAATACCTGTTCCTGCAAGATAATCTAATAAACACTTAAAAATTTAGATTAGTATTTGGGGGCCTGCATAGGCTGCTATATGACCGAGATTGCAATAGTCAAGCCCCCTTGGTCCTTTTAGCTGACCTTGTAAAAATAAAATAAGTATTGACCTTTTGGGTGGACATACAAAAGTAGGAAATTAAGATGCTAATAGATGATTATATTCCTTGTTAACCTTAGGGGATTTACCCATTTTTTATTCCCAAGTTCACATGAAGTGCAAGGGAAGAGCATACACGGAATAAGAACCCCCTTTTAATGTGGTGTGTAAGATAAAAGAAAGGAAAATGATAACTATGATGAGGTTATTTAACCTTAGGGATCTACCTGCTTTTGATTCCCAAGATCACACGAAGTGCATGGGAAGAGCATACACGAGGTGAAAATCCCCTTTTAATGTGATAAGTAAGAGAAAAGAAAAATTATGATTATGATGATGTTCTTTAACCTTAGGGATCTACCCGCTTTTGATTCCCAAGATCACACAAAGTGCATGGGAAGAGCATACACGGTATAGGAACCCCGTTAGTGATAATATTTATGCAATAATTGTATTAAATAACAAGGTGAATATGAACTAACAATATAAATAAATGTTAAGAATGATAGTAAGATAAATAAACTATACAAGGTTAATGTGGAAATTAAGGAACTAAAAAGGATCTATGAAATAATGTGATTCAAAAATAAAAATATGTATAAACTAAATGAATCAAGATGAAATGATAGAGGGTGGAAGAGCACAACCAAGTTGACTCTCTTCCTCTCTTGATAAGAACTTGATGATGACTTCCTCAAGATGCCTAAGAAGATGTTGATGATTCCTTTGAGATCCTTTGCTTGGAGACTTGAAAGCTTGAAGAAAACCTGCAGAGTTTTAGTGCTTGAGAAAACTTGATTGATGAGGCTATCCCAAGGGCTCTATTTATAGTTTTTTCATGACCTTGGGAGAGAGGGAAAGTAGATTGAATTAAAAAATGGAATAAAATATTATCCACCAACTTTGGTGGAAAATAACATGCCACTTTGAAAATGGATCATGTGAAGTAACATGTCTCTTTGAAAATGGACCATGCTATTTTGAAAATGGACTTTGAAGTAACATGCCACTTTCAAAATGGAACATTCTAATTTGAAAATGGATTAAAAAAAATAATAAAATAATATGCCACTTTGAAAGTGGGTTAAAGAAGTAACATGCCATTTTGAAAATGAAGCATGTTATTTTGAAAATGGATCATGAAGTAACATGCCATTTTTGAAAATGAAACATGCTACTTTGAAGATGAACTTTGAAATAACATGCCCCCTTGAAAATAGAACATGCTATTTTGAAAATGGGTTAATGAGAATAATTAAATAATATGCCACTTTGAAAGTGGGCTAATGAAGTAACATGCTATTTTGAAAATGAAACATGTTACTTTGAAAATGGACTTAACAAAAATAATAAAATAATATGCCACTTTGAAAGTGGGCTAATGGAGTAACATGCTATTTTGAAAATGAAACATGTTACTTTGAAAATGAACTTTGAAATAACATGCCCCCTTGAAAATAGAACATGTTATTTGAAAATGGATTAATGAAAATAATTAAATAATATTCCACTTTGAAAGTGGGCTAATGCTATTTTGAAAATGACACATTCTTCTTTGAATTTAAAAATAGTGAATAGTGCACAATGAATAGTGAACAGTGAACAATGTATAGTGATCCATGAATAGTGTACAATGAACAGTGAACAGTGTATAGTGAACAATGAACAGTGTACAGTGAATAGTGAACTTAGGGAAATTAAAAAGGAATTAGAGAGAATTAGAAGAAGCTAAGAGTATTAGAAGGATATTTAAAAATATTAAGAAGAAATTAGAGGAAATATGTGACTTTAGAAGAAGTATTAGAGATTTTGGAGGAAATTGAGAAGAATTAGAGGAAATTTGGAGAAAATCATCAAAAGGCTCTTTTCGAGTCCAATCCAATGGTGGTGGTTTTGAGAAGTTTAGAGATGATTTGGTTGGTGAAAATTCATGTCAAAGATGACCTTAATTTTTGAAGCAATAAATGTTTAAGCTAATGCATGAGGGAGAATTAATGAAAATTGATGTAGGTCAATTTTTAATGTCTACATTTTGCCCCCTTTTTGATGTATTCATTGTATAATGAATGCATCAAAAATAATAATTGTGCACCGGTTTTGATATAGAATGGATAGTGTGAAAAATTATTATAATTTATATGCATGCATACCCTAGCCTAGGGTGCCCCCTCGAGTTTTGGAGGGGAAACCTAGTTGAACCGATGAAACTCGATTAGGCTGGGGTTGTGAAAAGAATGAGGTATGATCAAGAATAAGAAAATATAAGATGAGTAATTGAGATGATTGATGCCCCCAATTGGGGATTGATGAATAGATCGATAGATATAAGAGAAAACAAATAAATAAAGCAAAAATAAAAAAGAAGAAGGAGAAAGCCACCAAAAGATCAAAGAAAGCAAATAGGGACTTAGACTAAGCCATTTGAATCAGTGTAGACCAAAATGGTTCAATGTGATCAAATGAGCATAAGTTAAGTAAAAGGAAAAATAAAAATATGGAGTGAAACCCTATGAGGATGTATGCTTGCAAATGGCAGAGGATGGAGCAAAAACCGCTATGGGTGTGATGCTCATGATTAGCCATGAAGCTATCCTATAGGGTTGTAGTGCTCACTAAGAAAACAAGTAGCATGGAGCATTGACCCACTATGGGTGTGTACTCACTAGTGACCAAAATGTGGAGCAAGAAACCACTAGAGGTGTGTGCTCACTAGTGGTTGTAGATGGAGTGATACCCGCTAGGATGTGTGCTCACAAATGGCCGAATGGAGGCTACCCCTCGCTAGTGGTCATGAAGCTATCCTGTAATGGGGTGTAGAGCCCATTGAGCCAAAAGGAGTGTAACCCGATAGGGGTGTTATGTATATAGATGGTCAAAAGGAGTGTAACCCGATATGGGTGTTAACTTTATAGAGATTTTGAATTAAAACAAAGCAAGTAGATAACATGCATACATGTACTAGAGAGAAGGTAGGTAAAAAAAATGGGTATGTGTGCCTTGTTTGAGATTTTAAGAGAGACATGTTCGAGATAGAAAAATATTGTATTAATGAGCTTTAAAATATGAAAAGGATAGGTAAGATATTCAAATAAAATAATAAGAATAGAAGAATAATAAGTGATGACAACTTGACAACCATCGAACTATGAGCGATAGAGAACCATGCGGTCTTAAAAGCTAAAAGGTACCAAGCATAATGATACTAAGGATTGTCCGGTCTTAAGTGCGGTGGAAAGCATGTGGTCTTAAATGACAAAGAGGGAACCATCTTCGAAACCCAAGTTACCTAATAAAGGGTGTGTTTCGATGCAGTTCCAATATTAAAAGGTATTGATAATGATTGTGTAAGCGACTTAACAAGAGAATCTGTAATCTGACAAAGGTATCGATGGCACAGGCAGGATCTTCCCTTTCTTCGGAATGTTCGATAAATTCTTTAGAGAAAAATCTAGTGTTTGACCTTCCTGAAGAGCTTTCGAATAAAATCTTAGCTCTTAGTGCTTCTGCCTTATGAAAAGCCAATTTTATCCTGTCCCTTAAGGCTTGTATAGCCATAAGAGTTAGAGGAATGTCTTCAAAATTTTGGATTTCATCTAGACTCGGTTTACTCGAACCTGTGTAGTGTCCTATTACTATTACCTATTCTACAAAGGGATTAATTTTTATTCATCTCATGAGTTGGGATCTTCATGACTAGGGCAAACCGAAAGTAGTTTCTCTCTGTAAAAAGTTAATCTGGTACAATTCTATTGGCCTTGTTGGTGCATTAATTCCTGACTGGAATCTGTACCACTATGATTTGAATTCTCTAGACTTGAAATCAAATCTGATAGCATGTAGGTTTGTCCTCCAGTTTGATAAAATATTCCTCTCATCACTCCAGAGGAGTCGAAAGGTCAATTATGCAAAGCAAGTCACTGACAAATTTAATTGGGGATTTATTCCTAATTTCTTATTTTGAAGGCTTGTTATCGACAAGGAAGTTACATGGTTGGCTCGTGGTCCCAAGCGTGTATCGGATACTCGAGTAGTAAACCACTATTACTGCACCATGCCTGAATTCATTGATCTTTCCTACTTTAATGAGTTTGAATGGCCTAATCATATTAGCTTTAATCAACATTGGGGGTTGCTATCTAATCAACGTACATGGGAGGATGCAACAAATTCAAGTTATTCTGACTCAGATAATGAGTAGATATTTTGATGGTGAAGGTTGCGGGGGTCCATAACCCATGTACGTGTGTGACGTATATTGCTGGAAAGGAATCTATTTCATGTATTTGATGACAGTTGTCTAGTTTACATAGGGCCTTTATTTTGTATTATCAATACTTATCCCTTATGCTCTTGTTGATCAAGAGCGAGGACACTAAGTTTGTATCTTTTAAGTATTAGGGTTTTGTATCTATACCTAAGGTGAGCGAATAACGCAACATCTTGCCAATGTAATATTTTTTAGATATTGATGTAAGAATATTAATCTATTGACTGAATATGTCATTTAGCTCTGTAATGTGTTATGTATGTTTGGCATTGCTTGTTCTTTGGAGCATATATTCAGTAGTCCCGATGGTGTTCATAGTTATTATTTTACTGGTTTTTGTGGAACTTTTACTTCATATGCTTTAAGATTCAAAATATTGTGGATCCACTCTAGTGTTTTGAAAACCGCACATGTAAGATGCCGCTCGGGATAAAAGAGAAGGGTGAAGGCCAAAAAAGAACACGAAGCATCACCGAGGTTTACCACAGATCTGAGGAAGGAAATGCATCAAACAATAGAGGAGAAGAAGAACCGGTGAGTAGAATTTTATTTATTTATTTATTTATGTATTTTCTTTTGAAAAAGAATGAAATCGTAAATGAAGTAGAATAGTGAAGGAAGGCAAAAATTGTATTGGGGTTTTGTAGTTATACGGGTGGGTAGAGGGTTTTATTGTGTAATATGCAATGTACTTATGTATTATTTTCATATGGAATTGGTGGCAATGTGAATGGGATTATGTAATGGGATGATAGTTGAAGGTATTGCGACCTAGACACCGACATCGAGCACTTGTTGGGAATTTAAGAAGATTGATGACAATTGAGGATTGGAGGTGGTTGGAGGTGATAGGGTTTGTGGGGGTGGCCCAGGTTAAGACAGTGTATGTTGATACAATGTACCTATCAACATTATGTGAGAGATGGGATCCAGATAGGGGTACCTTTCATTTACCTATAGGGGAAATGACGATTACCCTAGAGGATGTGTATCAAATTTTTTGGTTATCGATAGAAGGATCTATCATTACAGTGGCAAGTCAATGAGAAAAAAGGTTAGTAATGGAGGAGATATTTGGTAGCAAGTGGTCTCATGTTGATCTCAATAGTGGTGGGGTATTGTACGAGGAGTATTTTGAGGCAGGGGTGTTATCAGTAAGACAGACCCTGGCAATGGTGCTAATATCAAATTGGGTTTTGCCTGATTCATCGGGAGCATGATTTCCATGGAATATGCTAGGGGTTGTAACAGATATGGTGGTGAGGTCAGTGGTCTTTGCATGGGCACCCACATTATTAGCATAAACTTATAGGGAGCTTTATGAAGTTAAGAGGACAACTCAAAATGGATTGAGTTGTAGTCTACTAGTGCAGGTGTGGGGGTGGGAGCACATAGTAGTGGAGAGACCACAAGGTCTACCTTATGATGCCCATAGGTTTATGGGGTCAGAGGTACCATATGTATTGAGATGGCAAATGGCTAGGGAGACAAGGGGGAGCAGACCATATGCAAAGGATGGAGATCACTACCGTTATGTCTTTGAGAGTTTGGGATCACATGATGTGTGTTGGCGACCATGGAGAGGGGGGCCAAGATGGAGTGATGAGTCAGGACAATTGGCTCATGTGTGATGAGGGAGATGGTTAATTGGGTGAAGGAGTGTGCAAGTTGAGTATTTTTAGTATACTCGAGTATTGCACCAATTTGGGTTGAGGTAAGGGGTACCAGATCCACTTGTAGTGTACCAAAGATGATATGATTATACTACAACTACCCCATTGGTAGTTGTATTAGATAGGGATCCATATGAACCCTTGGTAGTGGCTGATATTGATGATGCAGGCACAACACCAGAGTTTGATAGTTGGTGGGCTACACAATAGTGGAAATCAGGGAAAATAATAGAGGAGGATGTTGGTATGAGTGAGGTTGGAGAGGCAGTTGGAGAGATGAACAATACTACTAGTGGAAGAGAAGAGGTGGTACATGATGGAGAGAGAGAGGTGGTAGGTCATCAAGTCAAGGAGACATCTAGGATATTAGGGGTAGTGGCTAAAGAAGAGTTAATGACTAGTGTAGAAAGTGGAGTGAGACCTGATAGTAGAGGAGTTAGTGAATGGAGTGGTGCAGTATTAGGGAATGGGATTCCATGTATTGGAAGGGATGCTACAAGTGTAAGGAAAGACACAACTGCTATGCAAGTAGAGATCTCTCAACTGCAACGTGCAAGGGAAGATTACAGGGCAACTTTTTTAGTATCCTATTTTGATGCATTAGTGAGTCATGGATTGCTTGTTCCCTCATAATCAACTTCTCAATCCCAACACAATCAAGGGGAACAACAACAATGGGTGCAGAGATACCACTAACTACAGGTGTAGTAGCTACACAATTATCAGGAATTATTTCTCCACCAGTCAATGAGAACCAACAGGGAAGTGAGGGAAATCATCAGAGTGGTCAAGAGAGGGTTGCAAAAGCTCAGCCAGGAGAAGACAGGTGAGGATGACCAATATTTGGGAGTGGCTTAAGAAGCCATCATTTTACATGTTTATGAAGTTGCATGCCTACGGGTAATTGTTATATAGCCCATGATCATAATTCATGATGGATAATATGAGTCATGGTTAATGGTATTTATTTTTATTTATTTATTATTTATTATTATTATTTTGTGATACTTTCATGGTCAAAGAATATATAAAGGAAAATCTTATTTTGTGCCAACATATGTAATAAAATTAAAATGCATAAAAGAAAATAAGGTACCTGCTAGCATAGAAAATACCCCATGTATATCTGTAGATAATAGAGGTAATATTTAGCATCCTAGTGGGAGAAAACAAAAGACATGTCCTAGGGTGGGGATTCACTAAGCATCAGTGACCTAGTATGGGTGCAATGCATGTGATCTAAACCTAACTAGGTTTCATCACCTGCCTCGTTGCGAAGTCCCCAAAATCTATATGATCAAGCAATCATGCAAGTATGATCAAGCAACAAAGGATAACTATATGACAGGCATAAGTAAAAAGGAGAAGTATGTCAGGTAGTCTATGCAATGTATGACAAGCAATCATGCAGTATGAGCAAGTAAACCAATGCAAAGTTGGCACAAACAAAGCTAAAGAAAATGGAAGAAAATAGATGATCAAAGAGAGGTGAGTTTATGAATTTATAAATTTTATGCATAGTATCATTTTAAATGCATTATATTCATTGGTTATTTAAGATATTTACCATCCAATGTTGCTAAATGATAGGTCCTTGATCCAAACTTGGCCGTTATGACAAAGGGACCTAACCAATTGGGTTGAAACTTACCCTTTAGATCTGTACGAGCATTTGTGTTCTTTTGGTTTTCTTTGAGAACAAGGTCCCCAATTTCAAAAGAACGAGTGCGAAATTTCTTAGAGTAAGCTCGCTTGAGTCTATTTTGATAGGCTCAAAGATGCTCTAATGCATGGATGCACTTTTCATCTAATAGTTCCAACTGGTTTAAATGATCTAAATGATACTCATCACCAACCGATGCATCTTGTAACAAGATACGCAAGGATGGGACTTCTAGCTCAAAAGGAAAGACTGCTTCAGTACCATAAACCAAGACATAGGGAGTTGCACCTGTAGGAGTTCACACACTAGTACGATAGGCCCACAAGGTAGGGTAAAGTTGGATATGCCAATCTCGACCAGTCTTGCTAACCAACTTCTTAAGGATCTTAACTAAAGATTTGTTGGATGCTTCAGCTTGACCATTACCTTGAGGGTAATATGGGGTTGACCACTTGTGTTGAATCTTGTATTTAGCACAAATTTTATGGACATCCTTGTTCTTAAAAGGAGTACCATTATCAGAGATAATTACTGAAGGAATCCCATACCTACAAAGGATTTGGTTGAATATGAACTTCGATACTTGAGTTCTAGTTACTGTGGCCAAGGGCATGGCTTCGACCCATTTAGTGAAGTATTCTGTTGTTGTGATGATAAAATTGTGACCATCAGATGATGTGGGGTTAATTTTACCAATAATGTCCAACCCCCACATGGAGAATGGCCAAGGAGAAGAAATGGCTTGAAGGTTTTGAGAAGGGGCATGAACAAGATTGTCATGACGTTGACATTTGTCACAATGTCGAACATAATCGCATGCATCCTTTTCCATGGAAGGCCAATAATAACCTATCCTAAGAAGCTTTTTGGCAATGGCATTACCACTAAAATGGCCTCCACATGATCCTTCATGAGCTTCACTAAGGGCTAGCTTGGCTTCATTAGAGTTAAGGCATCGTAAAAGGATACCTTCAAAAGAACGTCGATACAAAGTATTGCCAATTATAACAAATCGGTATGCTCTTTTGTGCAAAATATTTCGTTGATTGCGATCTAAACCATCAGGAATTGAACCATCCTTAAGGAAATTAAATATGTCATTATACCATGGCTCAGATGAGGAAGCTTCGATGGTTAAGACATCTAATGGGACAAGGCTAGAGTTAAGGGTTGTAGGCTCTCGAAGTTGATGAATGATAATTGTTGCTTGATCATCTTCTAACTCCAAAGGGATAAGGGATGCAACAGTAGCCATGGCATCTGCATGATGATTGGAGGATCGAGGGACTGACTCTATGGTTACCTTATCAAAGGTTGATAATAGTTTGGTAACAATATCCTTGTAAGGTTTTAGTTTATCATATTTAGTTTGATAAACTTCGTTGATCTGATTAACCACTAGTTGAGAGTCACCAAAAATTGAAAGGACTCTAACCTTTAGGGCTAAGGCTGCTCTAAGACCAAGGATTAAAGCTTCATACTCTATAGTATTATTAGTGCAAGAGAAACAAAGTTTGAAGGAAAGGGGAATGAATTATTTTTGTGGGGTAACTAGAACAATTCCTGCACCAACACCCTTTAAGCATCGGGCTCCATCAAAAAACAAAGTCCAAGATTCTTGTTCTTCTACTTCTATGTTAAGGCATTCATCAGGAAACTCGATAACTAAGGGGTGGACTGACTCTAAAGGAGCAGAGGCTAGTTGATCAACAATCACCTGACCTTTGATAGCCTTTTGACCTATGAAGGTTAAATCAAATTCACTAAGGGCTAAAACCCACTTAGCAGCTCGACCTGAAAGGTGGGGTTTAGACATTAAGTAATGCAAAGGATCAAACTTTGCAATGACCAATGTCTTATGGCTAAGCATATAGTGTCTTAAATTTTGAGAAGCAAACACTACAACAAGGCAAAGCTTCTCTAAGGGAGTATATCGGGTTTCATAGCTAACCAAGGTTCTACTAATATAATAGATGGCTCGTTCTTTGTTTTGGTCATCATGTTGAGCCAGCATGGCTCCCAAAGCATGAGTCATGGCTGCTATGTAAAGCATCAAATGCTTATCTGGTCTAGGGGGAACTAAGATAGGTGGAGAAATGAGATACCTTTTGATTTCATCAAAAGCTTGCTGACACTCTGCATCCCATTTAAATTCTACATTTTTCTTAAGAAGCTTAAGAAAGGGTTGACACTTATCGGCTAACTGGGCTATGAATCGATGAATAGCTTGAAGTTTTCCTTGTAAGCTATGTAACTCAGTTAGGTTACGAGGAGGAGGCATGTCAATAATGGCTGCTATCTTAGCAGGGTCTACTTCGATGCCTCACCTAGAAATAATGAAACCTAACAACTTGCCAGATGTGACTCCAAACACACACTTGGAGGGCTTAAGACGAACTCTAAATTGTCGAAGCCTTTCAAAAATTTATCTTAGATCATGAACATGATTCTCTCGATGTATGGAGCGACCTAGGAGATCATCTACATAATATTGTAGAATATCATGCATCATGTCATGGAAAATATAAGTCATGGCCCTCTGATATGTGGCACCAACATTTTTCAACCCAAAAGGCATGACTTTCCAATAGAAGGTACCCCATGGAGTGATGAAAGTTGTCTTGGCTTGATCCTCAGGGGCAATTAGAATTTGATTGTATCCTGAGAAGCCATCCATGAGAGATAACATCCCACACTTGGCAGTAAAATCAACTATCATATCTATGTTAGGAAGAGGAAAGTCATCCTTGGGACAAGCTAAATTGATGTCCCAAAAGTCAGTACATATTCTTATTGTACCTTCTTTCTTAGCTACAGGAACAATATTGGAAATCCAATTAGAATAGTCAATAGCTTTTATAAAACCAACATCAAGGAGTTTTTGGAGCTCCTCTTTGACTAATAGGGTAACTTTAGGATGCATATTTCTAAGCTTTTGTTTAACAGGTTTAACATTGGGTTTAACTACTAGGTGGTGCATAACTAAGGAGGGATCGAGCCCTGGCATATCAGCATAAGACCAGGCAAAAATATCTTGAAATTCTTTGAGCAATTCGGTCAATTGCTCTTGCTCGCCCATAGACAAGGCTTTTCCTAGCTTAAGGAGTCTAGGACTTTCCTCAGTTCCTATGTTAACATCTATGGTTTCTTCTATAAGAATGTGAGATTCATCCTCATAAGGAAGGGGAGCTGGAATAACACCTAATTTTTCAAGATCTTCAGGAGACATAGGATCCACTTGAGAACTAGAGGATTCAATATGAGCGACACAAGGGACCGACCCATCAAATAAAAAGTGATTTTGAAGGATATATTCATGATCCATATCGTAAAAAGTATCTCCTTCAGCATACTCCCCTTGAGTTGCTATCAATTCAGGGTGAACTATGGTTATCATATTACAAAAAAAAAATTAGAGGGAGGTGGAGGTTCCTCATCCTCATCATTCCACTCTAAGCCATGATGATCTATAAACTCAGCATAAGTAATGACTTGATCATCATCAGTTGGTAAATGTTGGCTTTTGTGGGGGATGTAACCTATGCCACATCTCCCAGGCCATAATTCAACTTCTAAAGGCTCTTTTATGCCTTGTTGTTGAGGCCCTAAACCCTTACCTTCATATCCCATTCTAGATAATATCTGCTTAGGAAGTGGATAATCATTGGATAAGTAACAATGGGCAAAGGATTTCTCTATTGGGAATGGGTTGCTACCACGGATATTTTCCTCATGAGATATACATGCGTAGACAAAGTTACATATACCTATATGTATTACATCACCTCTTTTATGGGGTAGACCCATAGTCCGAGGTGAAGGTGGTAGCTTGGCTAGATCTAGAAGAGGACTTTCAACTAATTGGTTGACTTGATCTTGTGTTGACGTTATGATTGGTGGTTCTTCAATTATTTTGAAGTTTTCAAAATCTTTGGTAATTTGAGAAGAAGAAGAAGAGGGAGAAAAAGAAAGGCTCTTGTGTAGAGAAACAGATGGACAAAGATCAAATTTCGATTGGGCTTGCTCAACCATTGAAAAGTATTGGAATGGATGAGGATCACCTTGGATAGTGATGAGTTGATTTTTAAATTCATATTTTAGACATTGATGAAGAGTAGAAGGAACGACCTTCATTGTGTGAATCCAAGGGCGTCCTAGAAGAAGATTGAAGGATGATGGACAAGATACTACATAAAACAATGTATCTAAAATCTTGGGTCCTACCTTAAGGGGAAGGGATATGGTGCCACAAGCCTCTTGGGATTCATCATTGAATGCTTTAATAATGACATCTGACTTAATTAAATCTTCCTCCTTTAGTCCAAATTTTAGAAAGAAATTATAAGTGCATAGATTGAGGGAGGAACCATTATCTACCAAAATCCTCTTGATAAACTTTTTTCCAATATATTCAATGATGTAAAGTGGGGAATCCTCTTGTAAGTTTGATGAAGGAAGATCATCATCACAAAAGGATATATGATTTGTCCCAAGAGCACCTACAACATTAACTAGGTTGCTAGGAGAAAGATCTTGTGGGATAGTTTGTTGACTTAGAAGTTTTAACAAGGCTTCCCTATGAGTAGGAGAAGTTTGTAAAAGCTCTAAGAGGGATATTTTAGCTGGGGTATTGGCTAATTGTTGTTGTAAATCGAAGGAGACTGTAGGCTGAGATTTTAGGACCAAAGTGGGTTTATCTACACTTGTGGTCTTCTTTTGAGGGTTCTTCAAGACTAAAGTAGGTCTAGAGGATTAGTTGGATGTAGAACTTATCCCTTGTGGAGATTGTTGAGTCGGTTGAGCTTGTGCTTGTTGCCTTGTAGTGGCTACTATCATACCAATCATGTTGTGGTAGGGATGTGTCACATTATGGTATGATACTTGATTGGTTGTTTGTTGCTTATGATTGGGTAGGGGATCTTGGAAAATTCCCATATCTTGATTAGTTGTAGGTACTTGTTGTGTAGGAGGTTGATTGGTAGTTGGAGGATTGTGGTTAGGGGTAGGTTAAGAGTCCTCCATTGCCAGGCGACCCACATCTATTAGGTCCTGAACCACATGTTGCAACCTCTTACATGAACTAGTCATGTGCCCTTCTACTCTATGATAATCACAATATTGACCAGGCTTATACCAATTAGCTATGGTGTCAGGTTGTCTTATGGGAGGTAATTCAATCATATTAGCTTCCAAGAGTTGCTTAAGAACTGATGATAGGGGTAGGTTGAGTTTAGTAAAATTCCTTGGTGGGGGTCATTGAGGCTTGCTAAGTACCAAATTTTGCAAGGTATTAGCAACGTTAACACTATTGGTAGGTCTATTATCTGTTACCCCATCACCAACTACATGCTTGTTCTTATATTGAGTTTTCATGGTTTTATCTTCTTCTCTCTTTGGTTTAAGTTGACCTCTTCGAATAAGGGCTTGCTCAACCCTTCTAGCCAAATCAATTGATTGCTCAAAAGAGGTGATAGTTGTTGTTTCCAATTCAAATAATCTAATAAACACTTAAAAAATTTAGATTAGTATTTTGGGGCCTACATAGGCTGCTATATGACCAATATTGGAGAAGTAAAGCCCCCTTGGTCCTTTTAGCTGACCTTGTAAAAATAAAATAAGTATTGAAATTTTGGGTGGACATACAAAAGCAGGAAATTAAGATGCTAATAGATGATTATATTCCTTGTTAACCTTAGGGGATTTAATCATTTTTGATTCCCAAGTTCACACGAAGTGCAAGGGAAGAGCATACATGAAATAATAACCCTCTTTTAATGTGGTGTGTAAGATAAAAGAAAGGAAAATGATAACTATGATGAGGTTATTTAAACTTAGGGATCTACCTGCTTTTAATTCCCAAGATTACATGAAGTGCATGGGAAGAGCATACACGAGGTGAAAATACCATTTTAATCTGATAAGTAAGAGAAAAGAAAAATTATGATTATGATGATGTTCTTTAACCTATCACCAAGAACGATTAGTGTTACTTCACGATCCATTTTCAAAATAATAAGCTTCATTTTCAAAATGGCATGTTACTTCTTTAACCCACTTTCAAAGTGGCATATTATTTTATTATTTTTGTTAACTTAGAATGTTCCATTTTGAAAGTGGCATGTTACTTCAAATTCCATTTTAAAAATAGCATGGTCCATTTTCAAAGAAACATGTTACTTCACATGATCCATTTTCAAAGTGGCATGTTATTTTCCACCAAAGTTGGTGGATAATATTTTATTCCATTTTTTAATTCAATATACTTTCCCTCTCTCCCAAATTCATTAAAAAAAACTATAAATAGAGCCCTTGGGATAGCCTCATCAATCAAGTTTTTCAAGAACTAAAACTCTGCAGGTTTTCTTCAAGCTTTCAAGTCTCCAAGCAAAGGATCTCAAAGGAATCATCAACATCTTCTTAGGCATCTTTAGGAAGTCATCATCAAGTTCTTATCAAGAGAGGAAGAGAGTCAAATTGGTTGTGCTATTCCGCCCTCTATAATTTCATCTTGATTCACTTAGTTTATACATATTTTTATTTTTGAATCACATTATTTCATAAATCCTTTTTAGTTCCTTAATTTCCACATTAACATTGTATAGTTTATTTATCTTACTATCATTATTAACATTTATTTATATTGTTAGTTCACATTCACCTTGTTATTTAATACAATTATTGCATAAATATTATCACAAATGGGGTTACTATACCATGTATGCTCTTCCCATGCACTTCGTGTGATATTGGGAATCAAAAGCGGGTAGATCCCTAAGGTTAAAGAACATCATAATAATCATAATTTTTCTTTTCTCTTACTTATCACATTAAAAGGGGATTTTCACCTCGTGTATGCTCTTCCCATGCACTTCATGTGATCTTGGGAATCAAAAGCGGGTAGATCCCTAAGGTTAAAGAACCTCATCATAGTTATCATTTTCCTTTCTTTTATCTTACATACCACATTAAAAGGGGGTTCTTATTCCGTGTATGCCCTTCCCTTGCACTTTGTGTGAACTTGGGAATAAAAAATGGGTAAATCCCTTAAGTTTAACAAGGAATATAATAATCTATTAGCATCTTAATTTCCTACTTTTGTATGTCCACCAAAAAGGTCAATACTTATTTTATTTTTCCAAGGTCAGCTAAAAGGACCAAGGGGGCTTGACTGCTGTAATCTCGGTCATATAGCAGCCTATGCAAGCCCCAAAATACTAATCTAAAATTTTAAGTGTTTATTAGATTTTCTTGTAGGAACAGGTATTTTTACATCATTGGACAAAAATAATCAAAAGCTAGGATCAACCACCGGTTAAAGCTAAGTGTTCTGATTTATCTTGCTGAATTTTCAATCTAATCTAAATTTAATTTTTAGGCATCTAAAAGTGAAAAACATTTAGTTTGCATCTAGGGATAATATTTGTGCATTTATTTTGTATATTTTTGGCTTTAAATATTTTCTATAATAAATACTAGGTTATTGAGCATCCAAAATAAAGAATCATATTAGGTTAGCTCTTGTATGCTTGCATTCTATTTTCAATTGTTGCAGTCTATTTTCAGCATTGCCATTAATCTTTCTTAGCTTAGAACTAGAAAGACCAAACTTAGGTGTTTTTTTTTTAAATTGAATACATCAAACTTTTATTGTATATCCTAAGGACTTGGAGCGAGTCCTAAAATCATTCCTGGTGAACCCTCCCCTTACCACAAATTGTAGAGAACAATGTACCCCCATGGTTCACATCAAGGCTTTCTCTCTTTGTGGATCCAGCCTTGAGAATCGTACGTGGAAGGGTGGTTTTCTGACTCAGACAATGAGTAGATGTTTTTATGGCAAAGGCTATGGGGGTCCATAACCTATGTACGTGTGTGATGTATATTGCTGGAAAGGAATCTATTTCATGTATTTGATGATAGTTGTCTAGTTTACATAGGGCCTTTATTTTGTATTATCAATACTTATCCCTTATGCTCTTGTTGATCAAGAGCGAGGACACTAAGTTTGTATCTTTTAAGTATTAGGGTTTTGTATCTATACCTAAGGTGAGCGAATAACGCAACATCTTTCCAATGTAATATTTTTTTAGATATTGATGTAAGAATATAATCTATTGACTGAATATGTCATTTAGCTCTGTAATGTGTTATGTATTTTTGGCATTGCTTGTTCTTTGGAGCATATATTCAGTAGTCCCGATGGTGTTCATAGTTATTATTTTACTGGTTTTCATGGAAATTTTACTTCATATGCTTTAAGATTCAAAATATTGTGGATCCACTCTAGTGTTTTGAAGGTGTTTGCGGGGTATTAAACCACATGTGTAAGATGCCACTTGGGATAAAAGAGAAGGGTGAAGGCCAAAAAAGAACATGAAGCATCACCGAGGTTTACCACAGATCTGAGGAAGGAAATGCATCGAACAACAGAGGAGAAGAAGAACCGGTGAGTAGAATTTTATTTATTTATGTATTTTCTTTTGAAAAAGAATGAAATCGTAAATGAAGTATAATAGTGAAGGAAGGCAAAAATTGTATTGGGGTTTTGTAGTTATACGGGTGGGTAGAGGGTTTTATTGTTTAATATGCAATGTACTTATGTATTATTTCTATATGGAATTTGTGGCAATGTGAATGGGATTATGTAATGGGATGATAGTTGAAGGTATTGTGACCTAGACACCAACATCGAGCACTTGTTGGGAATTTAAGAAGATTGATGACAATTGAGGATTGGAGGTGGTTGGAAGTGATAGGGTTTGTAGGGGTGGCCCAGGTTAAGATAGTGTATGCTGATACGATGTACCTATCAACATTATGTGAGAGATGGGATCTGGATAGGGGTACCTTTCATTTACCTACAAGGGAAATGACGATTACCCTAGAGGATGTGTATCAATTTTTTTGATTATCGATAGAAGGATCTATCATTACAATGGCAAGTCGACAAGAAAAAAGGTTAGTAATGGAGGAGATATTTGGTAGCAATTTGTCTCATGTTGATCTCAATAGTGGTGGGGTATTGTACGAGGAGTATTTTGAGGTAGGGGTGTTATCAGTAAGACAGACCCTAGTGATGGTGCTAATATCAAATTGGATTTTTCCTGATTCATCGAGAGCATGATTTCCATGGAATATGCTAGGGGTTGTAATAGATATGGTGGTGAGGTCAGTGGTATTTGCATGGGCACCAACATTATTAGCACAAACTTATAGGGAGCTTTATGAAGTTAAGAGAACAACTCAAAATGGATTGAGTTGTAGTCTACTAGTGCAGGTGTGGGGGTGGGAGCACATAGCAGTGGAGAGACCACAAGGTCTACCTTATGATGCCCATAGGTTTATGGGGTCAGAAGTACCATATGTATTGAGGTGGCAAATAGCTAGGGAGACAAGGGGGAGCAGACCATATGCAAATTATGGGGATCACTACCGTTATGTCTTTGAGAGTTTGGGATCACATGATGTGTGTTGGCGACCATGGAGAGGGGGGCCAATATGGAGTGATGAGTTAGTACAATTGGCTCGTGTGCAATGAGGGAGATGGTTGATTGGGTGAAGGAGTGTGCAAGTTGAGTATTTTTAGTATACTCGAGTATTGCACCAATTTGGGTTGAGGCAAGGGGTACTGGATCCACCTGTAGTGTACCAAAGATGATATGATTATACTACAACTGCCCCATTGGTAGTTGTATTAGACAGGGATCCAGATGAACCCCTGGTAGTGGCTGATATTGATGATGTAGGCACAACACCAGAGTTTGATAGTTGGTGGGCTACACAATAGTGGAAATCAAGGAAAATAATAGAGGAGGATGTTGGTATGAGTGAGGTTGGAGAGGCAGTTGGAGAGATGACCAATACTACTAGTGGAAGATAAGAGGTGGTACATGATGGAGAGAGAGAGGTGGTGGGTCATCAAGTCAAGGAGACAACTAGGATATTAGGGGTAGTGGCTGAAGAAGAGTTAATGACTAGTGTAGAAAATGGAGTGAGACCTGATAGTAGAGGAGTTAGTGAATGGAGTGGTGTAGTATTAGGGAATGGGATTCCATGTATTGGAAGGGATGCTACAAGTGTAAGGAAAGACACAAATGCTATGCAAGTAGAGATCTCTCAACTGCAATGTGCAAGGGAAGATTACAGGGCAGATTTTCTAGTATCCTATTTTGATGCATTAGTGAGTCATGGATTGCTTGTTCCCTCACAATCAACTTCTCAATCCCAACACAATAAAGGGGGAACAACAAAAATGGGTGCAAAGATACCACTAACTACAGGTGTAGTAGCTACACAATTATCAGGAATTATTTCTCCACCAGTCAATGAGAACCAACAAGGAAGTGAGGGAAATCATCAGAGTGGTCAAGAGAGGGTTGCAAAAGCTCAGCCAGGAGAAGACAGGTGAGGATGAACAATATTTGGTAGTGGCTTAAGAAGCCATCATTTTACATGTTTATAAAGTTGCATGCCTACGGGTAATTGTTATATAACCCATGATCATAATTCATGATGGATAATATGAGTCATGGTTAATGGTATTTATTTTTATTTATTTATTATTTATTATTATTATTTTGTGATACTTTCATGGTCAAAGAATATATGAAGGAAAAGCTTATTTTGTGCCAATAGATGTAATAAAATTAAAATGCATAAAAGAAAATAAGGTACCCGCTAGCATAGAAAATACCCCATGTATGTATGTAGACAATAGAGGTAATATTTAGCATCCTGGTGGGAGAAAATAAAATACATGTCCTAGGGTGGGGATTCACTAAGCATCAGTGACCTAGTATGGGTGCAATGCATGTGATCTAAACCTAACTAGGTTTCATCACCTGCCTCGTTGCGAAGTCCCCAAAATCTATATGATCAAGCAATCATGCAAGTATGATCAAGCAACAAAGGATAACTATATGATAGGCATAAGTAAAAAGGAAAAGTATGTCAGGTAGTCTATGCAATGTATGACAAGAAATCATGCAGTATGAGCAAGTAAACCAATGCAAAGTTGGCACAAACAAATCTAAAGAAAATGGAAGAAAATAGATGATCAAAGAGAGGTGAGTTTATGAATTTATAAATTTTATGCATAGTATCATTTTAAATGCATTATATTCATTGATTATTTAAGATATTTACCATCCAATGTTGCTAAATGATAGGCCCCTGATCCAAACTTGGTCGTTATGACAAAGGGACCTAACCAATTGGGTTGAAACTTACCCTTTAGATCTGTACGAGCATTTGTATTTTTTTGGTTTTCTTTGAGAACAAGGTCCCCAATTTCAAAAGAACGAGTGCAAAATTTCTTAGAGTAAGCTCACTTGAGTCTATTTTGATAGGCTCGAAGATGCTCTAATGCATGGATGCACTTTTCATATAATAGTTCCAACTAGTTCAAACGATCTAAATGATACTCATCACCAACCGATGCATCTTGTAACAAGATACGCAAGGATGGGACTTCTAGCTCAAAAGGAAAGACTGCTTTAGTACCATAGACCAAGACATAGGGAGTTGCACCTATAGGAGTTCGCACACTAGTACGATAGGCCCACAAGGTAGGGTAAATTTGGATATGCCAATCTCGACCAGTCTTGCTAACCAACTTCTTAAGGATCTTAACTAAAGATTTGTTGGATGCTTCAGCTTGACCATTACCTTGAGGGTAATATGGGGTTGACCACTTGTGCTGAATCTTGTATTTAGCATAAATTTTATGGACATCCTTGTTCTTAAAAGGAGTACCATTATTAGAAATAATTACTGAAGGAATCCCATACCTACAAAGGATTTGGTTGAATATGAACTTAGATACTTGAGTTCCAGTTACTGTGGCCAAGGGCATGGCTTCAACCCATTTAGTGAAGTATTTTGTTGTTGTGATGATAAAATTGTGACCATCAGATGATGTGGGGTTAATTTTACCAATAATGTCCAACCCCCACATGGAGAATGGCCAAGGAGAAGAAATGGCTTGAAGGTTTTGAGAAGGGGCATGAACAAGATTATCATGACGTTGACATTTGTCACAATGTCGAACATAATCGCATGCATCCTTTTCCATGGAAGGCCAATAATAACCTATCCTAAGAAGATTTTTGGCAATGGCATTACCACTAAAATGGCCTCCACATGATCCTTCATGAGCTTCACTAAGGGCTAGCTTGGCTTCATTAGAGTTAAGGCATCGTAAAAGGATACCTTCAAAAGAACGTCGATACAAAGTATTGCCAATTATAACAAATCGGTATGCTCTTTTGCGCAAAATATTTTGTTGATTGCGATCTAAACCATCAGGAATTGAACCATCCTTAAGGAAATTAAAGATGTCATTATACCATGGCTCAGATGAGGAAGCTTCTATGGTTAAGACATCTAATGGGACAAGGCTAGAGTTAAGGGTTGCAGGCTCTCGAAGTTGATGAATGATAATTGTTGCTTGATCATATTCTAACTCCAAAGGGATAAGGGATGCAATAGTAGCCATGGCATATGCATGATGATTGGAGGATCGAGGGACTAACTCTATGGTTACCTTATCAAAGGTTGATAATAGTTTGGTAACAATATCCTTGTAAGGTTTTAGTTTATCATATTTAGTTTGATAAACTTCGTTGATCTGATTAACCACTAGTTGAGAGTCACCAAAAATTGAAAGGACTCTAACCTTTAGGGCTAAGGCTGCTCTAAGACCAAGGATTAAAGCTTCATACTCTATAGTATTATTAGTGCAAGAGAAACGAAGTTTGAAGGAAAGGGGAATGAATTGTTTTTGTGGGGTAACTAGAACAATTCCTGCACCAACACCCTTTAAGCATCGGGCTCCATCAAAAAACAAAGTCCAAGATTCTTGTTCTTCTACTTCTAGGTTAAGGCATTCATCAGGAAACTCAATAACTAAGGGGTGGACTGACTCTAAAGGAGTAGAGGCTAGCTGATCAGCAATCACCTGACCTTTGATAGCCTTTTGACCTATGAAGGTTAAATCAAATTCACTAAGGGCTAAAACCCACTTAGCAGCTCGACTTGAAAGGTGGGGTTTAGACATTAAGTAATGCAAAGGATCAAACTTTGCAATGACCAATGTCTTATGGCTAGGCATATAGTGTCTTAAATTTTGAGAAGCAAACACTACAGCAAGGCAAAGCTTCTCTAAGGGAGTATATCGGGTTTCATAGCTAACCAAGGTTCTACTAATATAATAGATGGCTCGTTCTTTGTTTTGGTCATCATGTTGAGCCAACATGGCTCCCAAAGCATGAGTCATGGCTGCTATGTAAAGCATAAAATGCTTATCTGGTCTAGGGGGAACTAAGACAGGTGGAGAAATGAGATACCTTTTGATTTCATCAAAATCTTGCTGACACTCTGCATCCCATTTAAATTCTACATTTTTCTTAAGAAGCTTAAGAAAGGGTTGACACTTATCGGCTAACTGGGCTATGAATCGATGAATAGCTTGAAGTTTTCCTTGTAAGCTATGTAACTCAGTTAGGTTACGAGGAGGAGGCATGTCAGTAATGGATGCTATCTTAGCAGGGTCTACTTCGATGCCTCACCTAGAAATGATGAAACCTAACAACTTGCCAGATGTGACTCCAAACACACACTTGGAGGGCTTAATATGAACTCTAAATTATTGAAGCCTTTCAAAAATTCATCTTAGATCATGAACATGATTCTCTCGATGTATGGAGCGACCTAGGAGATCATCTACATAATATTGTAGAATATCATGCATCATGTCATGGAAAATATAAGTCATGGCCCTCTGATATGTGGCACCAACATTTTTCAACCCAAAAGGCATGACTTTCCAATAGAAGGTACCCCATGGAGTGATGAAAGTTGTCTTGGCTTGATCCTCAGGGGCAATTAGAATTTGATTGTATCCTGAGAAGCCATCCATGAGAGATAACATCCCACACTTGGCAGTAAAATCAACTATCATATCTATGTTAGGAAGAGGAAAGTCATCCTTGGGATAAGCTAAATTGATGTCCCAAAAGTCAGTACATATTCTTATTGTACCTTCTTTCTTAGCTATAGGAACAATATTGGAGATCCAATCAGAATAGTCGATAGCTTTTATAAAACCAACATCAAGGAGTTTTTGGAGCTCCTCTTTGACTAATAGGGTAACTTTAGGATGCATCTTTCTAAGCTTTTGTTTGACAGGTTTAACATTGGGTTTAACTACTAGGTGGTGCATAACTAAGGAGGGATCGAGCCCTGGCATATCAACATAAGACCAGACAAAAATATCTTGAAATTATTTGAGCAATTCGGTCAATTGCTCTTGCTCACCCATAGACAAGGCTTTTCCTAGCTTAAGGAGTCTAGGACTTTCCTCAGTTCCTATGTTAACATCTATGGTTTCTTCTATAAGAATGTGAGATTCATCCTCATAAGGAAGGGGAGCTGGAATAACACCTAATTGTTCAAGATCTTCAGGAGACATAGGATCCACTTGAGAACTAGAGGATTCAATATGAGCGACACAAGGGACCGACCCATCAAAGAAGAAGTGATTTTGAAGGATATATTCATGATCCATATCACAAAAAGTATCTCCTTAAGCGTACTCCCCTTGAGTTGCTATCAATTCAGGGTGAACTATGGTTATCAGATTACAAAAAAAAAATTCAGAGGGAGGTGGAGGTTCCTCATCCTCATCATTCCACTCTAAGCCATGATGATCTATAAACTCAGCATAAGTAATGACTTGATCATCATCAGTTGGTAAATGTTGGATTTTGTGGGGGATGTAACCTATGCCACATCTCCCAGGCCATAATTCAACTTCTAAAGGCTCTTTGATGCCTTGTTGTTGAGGCCCTAAACCCTTACCTTCATATCCCATTCTAGATAATATCTGCTTAGGAAGTGGATAATCATTGGATAAGTAACAATGGGCAAAGGATTTCTCTATTGGGAATGGGTTGCTACCACGGATATTTTCCTCATGAGATATACATGCGTAGACAAAGTTACATATACCTATATGTATTACATCACCTCTTTTATGGGGTAGACCCATAGTCCGAGGTGAAGGTGGTAGCTTGGCTAGATCTAGAAGAGGACTTTCAACTAATTGGTTGACTTGATCTTGTGTTGACGTTATGATTGGTGGTTCTTCACTTATTTTTAAGTTTTCAAAATATTTGGTAATTTGAGAAGAAGAAGAAGAGGGAGAAAAATAAAGGCTCTTGTGTAGAGAAATAGATGGACAAAGATCAAATTTTGATTGGGCTTGCTCAACCATTGAACAATATTGGAATGGATGAGGGTCACCTTGGATAGTGATGAGTTGATTTTTAAATTCATATTTTAGACATTGATGAAGAGTAGAAGGAACAACCTTCATTGTGTGAATCCAAGGGCGTCCTAGAAGAATATTGAAGGATGATGGACAAGATACTACATAAAACAATGTATCTAAAATCTTGGGTCCTACCTTAAGGGGAAGGGATATGGTGCCACAAGCCTCTTGGGATTCATCATTAAATGCTTTAATAATGACATCTGATTTAATTAAATCTTCCTCCTTTAGTCCAAATTTTAGAAAGAAATTATAAGTGCATAGATTGAGGGAGGAACCATTATCTACCAAAATCCTCTTGATAAACTTTTTCCCAATATATCCAGTGATGTAAAGTGGGGAATCCTCTTGTAAGTTTTATGAAGGAAGATCATCATCACAAAAGGATATGTGATTTGTCCCAAGAGCACCTACAACATTAACTAGGTTGCTAGGAGAAAGATCTTGTGGGACAGTTTGTTGACTTAGAAGTTTTAACAAGGCTTCCCTATGAGTAGGAGAAGTTTGTAAAAGCTCTAAGAGGGATATTTTAGCTAGGGTACTGGCTAATTGTTGTTGTAAATCGAAGGAGACTGTAGGCTGAGATTTTAGGACCAAAGTGGGTTTATCTACACTTGTGGTCTTCTTTTGAGGGTTCTTCAAGACTAAAGTAGGTCTAGAGGATTAGTTGGATGTAGAACTTATCCCTTGTGGAGATTGTTGAGTCGGTTGAGCTTGTGCTTGTTGCCTTGTAGTGGTTGCTATCATACCAATCATGTTGTGGTAGGGATGTGTCACATTATGGTATGATACTTGATTGGTTGTTTGTTGCTTATGATTGGGTAGGGGATCTTGGAAAATTCCCATATCTTGATTAGTTGTAGGTACTTGTTGTGTAGGAGGTTGATTGGTAGTTGGAGGATTGTGGTTAGGGGTAGGTTGAGAGTCCTCCATTTCTAGGCGACCCGCATCTATTAGGTCCTGAACCACATGTTGCAACCTCTTACATGAACTAGTCATGTGCCCTTCTACTCTATGATAATCACAATATTGACCAGGCTTATACCAATTAGTCGTGGTGTCAGGTTGTCTTATGGGAGGTAATTCAATCATATTAGCTTCCAAGAGTTGCTTAAGGACTGATGATAGGGGTTGGTTGAGTTTAGTAAAATTCCTTGGTGGGGGTCATTGAGGCTTGCTAAGTACCAACTTTTGCAAGGTATTAGCAACATTAACACTATTGGTAGGTCTATTATCTGTTACCCCATCACCAACTACATGCTTGTTCTTATATTGAGTTTTCATGGTTTTATCTTCTTCTCTCTTTGGTTTAAGTTGACCTCTTCGAATAAGGGCTTGCTCAACCCTTCTAGCCAAATCAATTGCTTGCTCGAAAGAGGTGATAGTTGTTGTTTCCAATTCATATGATATTTGTTCTTGTAAATTTCCAATAAATATTTCTAACATGTCTCTAGGAGGTAATGTGTATCTTAATATTCCAACTAAACTTCTCCAACGAGACAAAAAATTTGAAAAACTTTCATCTTTTCCTTGCTTCAATTGGTATACATCTTTCATAGTGACATTCTTCTCAACATAAGCCCCAAATTGTTGAACAAACAATTCAGATGTTTCCTCAAAATTCCTCAAAGAGTGATTAGGTAGTTGATAATACCATTCCAATGCCACACCACCAAGGCTCTTAGGGAAAGTTTTTAGCAACAACATGTCATCATATATAATGTCATGGCATGTTGTCCTAAACATTCATAGATGTTCAATAGGGTCCTCTGTTCCCTTATAAATGGATAAAACCAGCATTGGAAAATGCTTAGGATAGGACCTAGAGGCGATGATAGGATCTAGGGGCTGATTACACATTTCCTTATAGTTATAGGTGAAACTTGAAGGTTGAAGTGAATCCATTCTTATTGCCAATTGTTTTACCATATTCATCAAATTTTGCATGTCGGGATTGTTGTTGTGTAATACCCCTAGGTTCCCTAGGGGAGGATTATAGGTAGGTTGTTGAAATGGAACTTGATTAATATTGGAGGCATTAACACCATTTTGATATAGGTTATGGAAGGGAATGTTTTGTGTAGTATCTTGTTGGAAAAGATAATTTGAATTTGGTGGAATAGAAGAAGAAATGTTATAAGGAGGAATATTATAAGATGGAAATTGAATATTATTTTGAGATGTACTACTAATTGGAGGAGCTTGTGAAATTCCCCCAACATATGGGTTGTGATATGGGATATTTTGTTTAGTAGTTTGTTGTGAGAAATAATTCATATTTTGTGGAATAGAAGAAGAAATATTAGAAGGAATATTACTTGTATTAGAAGAAGGGATAAAATGAGATGGAAATTGAGTTGAGCTTGGTGGTATGCTACTAATTGGAGGAGGTTGTGAAATTCCTCCAATATTAGTGGTTGTGGTTGTAGCATATGTGGGATTGTGGAAAGGATTAATATTATGGGAAGATTGAAACAAAGGATTAGTTCCACTATTTTGATGAGAAGAATTTTGATGATGAGATGGTCCAGCTTCTTCAAGTTGGTCTTCTTCATTCATAGCTTTAATCAAGGCATCCTTATGATGTTTCATAAAATTCCAAATATGGTCAAATGATTCAAAAGTAAGGCATCCATTAGGCCCCTCATGAGGATCAAGATCATTACCAGTTTCTACGTCCTCTTCAACATCTAGACTGGGGTTCTCCCTATCAACTTGTTCCTCTTCTTGGAATATCTGACCAGGCTCTAAAAGCTTTCGCTTATTCCTAAGATTGGGAGCCATTACAACTAATAAAAAGGACAAGAGAGAGAAAAAGTATCAAATACAAAGTGTGGGAAAATATTGGAGAGGTATAGTTAACTTGTCTTAAATGTGTGTCAAACAAGATGTATATATATATTTTATTTTCTTTTTATATTTTCTAATCTAAGAAAACAAATTTTTGTGGTCTTGTTTTAAAGTTTTAGAAAGAAAATAATAGAAAAGGAGGTGTTCACGTCGGGTTCACCAAAATATGTAGAGGGGGAAAACCACCCTACCATGTATGATTCTCAAGGTTGGATCCGCAAAGAGAGAAAGCCTTGAGGTGAACCACGGGGGTATGTTGTTCTCTACACTTGGTGCTAAGGGGGAGGGTTCACTAGGAATGATTTTAGGACTCGCTCCAAGTCCTCAGGATATACAAGAAAAGTTTGATGTATTCAATTTTTAAGAAAAACACCTAAGTTTGGTCTTTCTAGTTCTAAGCTAAGAAATATTAATGGCAATGCTAAAAATAGAGTGCAACAATTGAAAATAGAATGCAAGCATACAAGAGCTAACCTAATATGATTCTTTATTTTGGATGCTCACTAACCTAGTATTTATTATAGAAAATATTTAAAGCCAAAAATATACAAAATAAATGCACAAAGATTATCCCTAGATGCAAACTAAATGCTTTTCACTTTTAGATGCCTAAGAATTAAATTTAGATCAGATTGAAAATTCAGCAAGATAAATCAGAACACTTAGCTTTAACCGGTGGTTGATCCTAGCTTTTGATTCTTTTTGTCCAATGATGTAAAAATACCTGTTCCTGCAAGATAATCTAATAAACACTTAAAAATTTAGATTAGTATTTGGGGGCCTGCATAGGCTGCTATATGATTGAGATTGTAGCAGTCAAGCCCCCTTGGTCCTTTTAGCTGACCTTGTAAAAATAAAATAAGTATTGACCTTTTGGGTGGATATACAAAAGTAGGAAATTAAGCATTGTAAAAATAAGTATTGTAAAAATAAAATAAGTATTGACCTTTATGTTTTAGGGATTCGATTCTTCTTCCTACCACTAGTCTCTCTTCTTGTCTTGATGTGATAAAAGCATCTGGTCATCTCCTTGGTACAAAGGAGTTTCTTTCCAGTTGCTAGTTGTGCTACCTCACCCATTTAATGTTATTTTTTTGGTTCCTCATTATATATCTTTCTATTGGAGGGTAACCCTACCTATTGGTGTTTTGGGCTTATTTAGGCCTCTTTGTGTCTTTGAACTAGACTAACAACTCTTGAAACTGGGTAACAAATGGAAGCACCTGAAAATATTTAAATGGTTGGAAATTTGTCATCTTTAGTGAATTGAACAAGTTTACAAGTCTCTGGTTCACGAAACCTACAAATTAGTTCTAAATGGTGTCTATTTATAGCCTTTAGTGCATGTATTGGTCCTACTATTTATCTCCATGATGTGCCTCTGCATTAAAATGCTTCATGGACCCTTGGAAGCAATTTCTATGATTGTATTGTATCCCTAGATAAGATAGCATGATGAGGCTAATTTTACCATGAACTTTTTCAAGAATATTATATTCCAATTTGGTGTGTTGGGTAGGTTGGGACCTTGACATTATCAGATTATCTTTACATGAACTATAGCATTTGCTGATTTTATTTTTCCCATTATGTATTTGGGATGTTGTTGCTAAACAAAAAATGAATGATTAGAGCCTATTGATACAATATATTGGCTACACTTTCACAATAATTTAGCTACAATTATTTTATGGCATATTAGCTGCACTTTTACAGCAGGTTGTTTGTAATATTTTATGGTGTATTTGGTGCATTTTTATTGCATATTGGCTGAAATTTTAACAATAGTATTATATATAAAAGAAAAATATTTATTATATAGTTTGTTGTTGTAACTTTAAGTTATATTGACTATTTTATTCTAGAAAAGATCCTTTTTTTTGGGGCTTCTAGTGGATTCAATACAATTCCTTCTTATAGCTAAAGAATTTATGTTTTAAGAAGTTTGAGATGATGTGGAAACATTTTGAAACCTTCAGATGAAAATTTATGTTTTAAGGATTCAATTCTTCTTCTTGCTATTAGTCTCTCTTCTTGTCTTGATGTGAAAAAAACATTTGGTCATCTCCTTGGTACAAAGGAGTTTCTTGCCAGCTGCTAGTTGTGCTACCTCACCCATTTAAAGTTATTTTTTTGGTTCCTCATTATATCCCTCTCTATTGGAGGGTAACCCTACCTATTGGTGTTTTAGGTTTATTTAGGCCTCTTTGTGTCTTTGAACTAGACTAACAACTCTTGAAACTGGGTAACAAATGGAAGCACCTAAAAAAATTTAAATGGTTGGAATTTTGTCATCTTTAGAAATTGAACAAATTTACAAGTCGCTGGTGCATGGTGTTAGCATAACACATTAGGTTATGTAAGAATATGTGTAAGGGTATGTCCCTTCACATTATATTGTATAAATATTCATCATTGACTTAATGTAATATTATGCTTCCAATAATATATTTACCTCTTCTATTGTATTAGAGAACTAGGTAAGAAAATTCCTTGTCTATCATTCAAACCTGGGAATATTGGTGCATCCAATGCCAAAAACATTATTGGTGCATTCAATGCCTAAAACATTATTGGTGCATCCAATGCCCAAAACATTATTTTGAAGTCCAAGAATGCCACCAAGACAAAGTCAAGGTGATCTACCATTTTTTTTATTACAAAATCTTCGGGCAACGCGATACCTTTGAGAAGAGAAGAGAGGCTTTTGGTGAAGAACCCCACCGACAGATCTAGTTGACACATCCAGTTGATGCAACTTGAAAAAAACCCACTATAGCAGCAACCATTGCACTACGTTCATTTCTCAGATAACATCAATCTCAAAAATTGTTATCTTAGCATATAAACCCCCCCTTAAAAAAAAACCAACATAAACAACTTGCAGAAATAGAAGCGAGTAGCGTGAAGGGGATTTCAAGATCTGACAAGAACATGATGGTACCAAAAGTTTATCTCCAACTGATGCACTCATCGGTCGTCATTGTTGCTGATTAAATAACTTAGTGACTGACTGACTCCAACAAAAGTTCTACTTGGAGGTCACCAAAAATGAGTGCAACAACTGCATTTCTTTAAAAAAAAAAAAAATTAAAGAAAAAAATTAAATTATCATCCACATACATTTTTATTTTTGTTGTTCTAGAAATGGTTCAAAAATAAAAATAAAAATAAAAAACACCACATTTTGGGACATCGAAAGAATCTATGAACATCACAGGGTTGCTAAATAGGTGATCTTTGCTGGCTCCAATGGGTAGGGCCAACCTCCACAAAGTGTCACACAACTTTATGCTGATGCAATTGTCCTCTGGGTGCATTCTATCTCGGACTGCATACATTATTTGGCTCTGCCATTCATGTCGGGTCAAGCCCTCTATAGTGCTCTCGCACAAAGGAATTTATAAACCATCGTGTGAAATATTTACATAGAGAATTTTATATTATATATCTATTAAATATTATAAATTTATCTTAAATAATAACTTTATAAACTTTATATTATAAAGTTATCAATCACTTTATATTATATATATTAAATATAAAGTTATACAAAGTGCCCAGTCATTATAATATAAAGTTACAATATAAATTTACTTTATAATATATACCTTTATATTAAATATATATTTAATATTTATCAATTTATAAATTTGATTACTAAAAACAAAAAAACAAAGGGGTGAAGGTAAATATATTTTTTTGCCCAAGTGAAATGGCGATATCAACTGCTCCCAAAATTCTGCTCTCCGATTCTCAAGTCCTCAAAGGTGACAATTATGCGGCCTGGAAAACAAAGATTCAAGCCATTCTTGAATTTGAAGGCCTATGGGAGATTGTTATTGGGACTGAGCAACGTCCATAGACAACTGGCAAGGATCAGGAGACATTTGATCATTGGAACCACAAAGCTCATATGATCCTTCTACTTGGTATCTCGAATGATGTCCAACCTCATGTTTGGGATGCTAAGACTTCTACTGAAGTATGGACGAAGTTGCAGCAAGTGTATGAGTCCAAGAACCAAAATCAAATTCTTCATCTTCAAGGACAGTTGCACACTCTAAAGTTGAAAGGTGGCAAAAATTTGGAATCATTTCTTCATCGAGTAGCTACGCTCCGTGCCTCCCTACAAGCACTAGGAGAGACTATGGAAGATAAGCTCCTTGTACCCATTGTCCTGAGAGCACTCCCAAAGTCGTATCGCACCTTTGTGACATCCTTGAACATCCTGAAGCAGAAGCCAAATTTTGAAGAATTGGTCAACCTATTGCAACAAGAGGAAGCGTTCCATGAGAACTCAAATGAAGAAGAGCAAGCCATGATAACGAATCAGAAGGGCACAATGCCATTCAACCAGAAAGGAAAAGGCCAACAAAATCCCAACAAGCCAAAAAAGAGTTGCTTGATTTGTGGTAAAAAGGGCCATGACTTGAAAGATTGTTGGTACAATTCTTTTACTCATGGCGATTCAAGTAACAAGAATTCCAAGCAAAAAGGACCACCTCCTAAGAACAAGGGGGAGTGGAACCAATGGAGACCCCACCGACAATAGCAAGGGAATGTTGCTAATGCTGAAGATGAAGAGGAGACCGAGAATTTTGCTCTTGCTCATCAGGAGCAACCATCCACCCCTACCACTTGGTATGTTGATTCAGGAGCTTCCAGGCACATGACTGGCCAAAAATATTGGTTTGTCTCGTTGGATGAAAAATCTTATCCAGGACAGGTACATTTGGGAGATGACACACCCTATAACATTGAAGGAATAGGCGATGTACAAATCCGGCTTGGAACGCATCATTGCCAGATAAAGAAGGTCTTGTATGTGCTCGAACTCACGAAGAACCTCTTGTCTATCAATCAGATGTTGGATAACAATTTGCGAGTGGAGTTTGATATTGTGGATGGAGAAAAATGTTGTCTCATTCGAGACAAAGCTAGAGATTCTCACATCGTCGCTAGAGCATCAGGAGTTGGGAAGATGTTCTTGCTTGATTGTGTGGCTTCCAACAATCAAGCGCTCACTGTTCGTGTTGCAGATGTCCCTACCCTTTGGCACCGTCGATATGGACATATGAATCCCCACTACTTGATGACCTTACAAAAGCATGATTTGGTACATGGTCTTCCATCACTTGCCCTTCCTTCTACCATTTGTTCTACTTGCATAGCAAGAAAACAACACAAAATTCCATTTGAGGCTAGCACACATCATGCTAAAGGACCTCTTGATGTGATTCACACCGATCTATGCGGACCGTTAGAGGCTAGCCACACTGGCCTTCGCTATTTCCTGCTCTTTGTTGATGACTACTCCAGAAAAATGTGGGTGTATTGCTTGAGATCAAAGGATGAAACCTTTCAATATTTCAAGGAGTTCAAAGCTCTTGTGGAGAATGCTACTCACCATCATATTCATGCACTCCACTCAGATTGAGGGGGAAGTACACATCAAATGAATTCTCTACCTTCTTAAAGGAACATGGGATTCGATGACAATTAACCACATCATACATGCCACAACAAAATGGAGTTTGTGAAAGGTAAAATCATACCATCATGGAAATGGTAAGAAGCATGCTGAAAGATGCACAATTGAGTCCAATATTTTGGGATGAGGCAGTGAACACTATCGTATACTTGCTAAATAGAGCACCTACAAAGGCTCTTCAGGGAATGACTCCTCAAGAAGCATGGTCAAGAGAGAAACCATCCATCTCTCATCTTTGAGTGTTTGGTTGTACTACCTACATGCACATTCCCAAAGAGAAACGAAATAAAATTGAAGAGAAGTCCTTAAGGTGTATTCTTCTTGGATATAGTAGTGAATCTAAAGGCTATAGGCTCATGGACCCTACTACTCGAAAGATTTATGTTAGTAGAGATGTTATATTTGATGAAACTAGTAACCCTCCAACCAATCCACCTGCAGCACCATCTGATCCTGACAATGGTCTGAGACTCATCCATGATGATGAAGATAATAATAGCGGAGCTACTCCTGTTGCAAGTTTGCCTCCAAATCATTCGAGTCGACCATTATGGTATAGAAAGACACTGCAGGATTCCCATCTAAGTGCTCCACCTGACACTTCTACCTCCAGACCATGAACACGTAGCATGGCTCATGAGGAAGTGAATTTGGCATTAATGAGCACCATAGTAAATAACCCTGAACCTAAAATAGTTCGTGAAGCTCTTGAGCTGCCACATTGGAAGTCAGCCATGGAGGCTGAGTATAATTCATTGATGAAAAATGGTACATGGGAGCTAGTTGATCTTCCACCAGGGAAGAAGGCCATAGGATGCAAATGGGTATTTAAAACAAAGTATAAAGCTGATGGAACACTCGATAAGCACAAGGCTCGTTTAGTTGCAAAAGGGTATGCACAGGAGGAAGGCATCGACTATGAAGAGACATTTGCACCTACAACCAAGATCAAGACCATTCGTATTATTTTTGCAATGGCAGCACAATTTGGTTGGAAGGTACATCAAATGGATGTCAAGAGTGCATTCCTAAATGGAGACTTAGTAGAAGAGGTCTACATGAAGCAACCTGAGGGATTTGTCCTTGATCCAGGCAAAGGAAAAGTGTGTAGATTGATCAAGTCTTTGTATGGTTTGAAATAGGCTCCATGAGCCTGGTACATCAAAATTGATGAACACCTTTTACAACATGGCTTTGTTAGGAGTCCATATGATCCTAATATCTACCTTCGACAACATGGGGGGGAGACAACCATTTTTGTAGTTTATGTCGATGATTTAGTCATCATAGGGAGTGCTGAGGATTTGATTTTATCTTGCAAGGATGATCTCAAAAAATCATTCGACATGTCTGATCTTGGTTTACTTCACTATTGCCTTGGGTTGGAAGTCTGGCAGATGCAGGATCAAATATTTGTTTCTCAGATGAAGTACACCAAGACCTTGTTGGAGAGATTCAAAATGATAGAGTGTCAACCCATGCCCACGCCAATTGAACCTGGTCTACATCTATCTCATCAGGATAGCTCTCCACAGGTAGATGCAACTCTCTATCATCAGTTGATTGGAGGGTTAATTTACCTAACATATACAAGATCAAATATTTGCTATGTTGTTAGTTATCTATCTAGGTTTATGCATGAACCTACGAAATCTCATTGGACAACAACTAAGCATGTGTTGAGATACATTCGTGGTACTACTAGTTATGGCCTGGAGTACAAAAAGAACGATAAATTCTTCTTGACTGGATACACAAATGCAGATTATGGAGGATCCTTGGATGATAGGAGATCGACGATAGGATATGTGTTCTTCCTTGGATCTGGACCAATTTCTTGGGGTAGTAAAAAATAGAGTATCACATCAAAGTCTTCCACAGAGTTGGAGTATCGTGCTACTGTCGATGTTGTTTGTGAGGCAGTATGGTTACGTCGCATTTTGATAGACATTGGAATTCCACAGAGTCAGCCTACACTTATGCACTACGATAATCAGGGTGTTTTGAAACTGGTTCACAATCCTGTTTTTCATGAGTGCACCAAACACATTGAGATACAAGTGCACTTCATTCACGACCATGTTTCCTTGCACAATATTCAACTCCAGTACATTTCCATGAAGGAGCAAGTTGCTGATGTTTTCACCAAATCTCTAGATCGTGGAAAGTTTGAATACTTTCGGAGTTTCCTCTCTTGTTCTCTGAAGACCTAATGTATTATGGGGGGAATGTTAGCATAACACATTAGGTTATGTAAGGGTATGTGTAAGGGTATGTCCCTTCACATTATATTGTATAAATATTCATCATTCACTTAATGTAATATTGTGCTTCCAATAATATATTTACCTCTTATACATGGAACCTACAAACTCATTCTAAATAGTGTCTATTGATATCCTTTAGTGCATGTATTGGCCCTACTATTGATCTTCCATGATGTGCCTTTGCATTCAAATGCTTCATAGACCCTTGGAAGCCATTTCTATGATTGTCTTGTATCCCTGGATAAGATAGTGTGACAGGGCTAATTTTACCATGAACTTTGTCAAGAATATTATATTCCAATTTGGTGTGTTGGGTAGGTTGGGACCTTGACATTATCATATTATATTTACATGAACTATAGCATTTGCTGATTTTATTTTTTCCATGATGTATTTGGGATGTTGTTGTTGAACAAAAAATGAATGATTAGAGCCTATTGATACAATATATTGGCTACACTTTCACATTAGTTTTATGGCATATTAGCTACATTTTTACAAGAGGTTGACCATAATATTTTATGGTGTATTGGGTACATTTTTATTGCATATTGGATGAAATTTTGACAACAATATTATATATAAAAGAGCAACATTTCTTAATATTGTTTTCTGTTGCAACTTTAAGTTATATGGACTGGTTTATTCTAGAAAAGGTCCTTGTTTTTTTTGGGCTTCTAGTGGATTCAATACAATTCCTTCTTGTAGTTGAAGAATTTATGTTTTAAGTAGTTTGAGATGTTGTGGAAACAGTTTGAAACCTTCAGATGAGAATTTATGTTTTAGGGATTCGGTTCTTCTTCCTACCACTAGTCTCTTCTTGTCTTGATGTGATAAAAACATCTGATCATCTCCTTGGTACAAAGGAGTTTCCTGTCAACTGCTAGTTGTGCTACCTCACCCATTTAAAGTTAATTTTTTTGGTTACTCATTATATCCCTCTATATTGGAGGGTAACCATACCTATTGGTATTTTTGGTTTATTTAGGCCTATTTGTGTCTTCAAATTAGACTAACAACTCTTGAAATTGGGTAACAAATACAAGCATCTAAAAACATTTAAATGGTTGGAAACTTGTCATCTTTAGTGAATTGAACAAGTTTCCAAGTATTCAGTGCATGGAACCTACAAACTGGTTGTGAATGGTGTCTATTGATAGCCTTTAGTTCATGTATTGGCCTTGCTAATGATATTCTATGATGTTCCTCTACATTAAAATACTTCATGGACCCTTGGAAGACATTTCTATGATTATCTTGTCTCCCTAGATAAGATAGTGTGACAAGGCTAATTTTACCATGAAGCTTGTCAAGAATATTATATTCCAATTTGGTGTGCTGGGTAGGTTGGGACCTTTACATTATCAGATTATATTTACATGAACGATAGCATTTTCTAATTTCTTTTTTCCCATGATGTATTTGAGATGTTGTTGCTGAAAAAAAAAGGAATGATTAGAGCCTACTGATACAATATATTGGCTACACTTACACAATAGTTTGGCTGCAATTATTTTATGGCATATTAGCTGCACTTTTATAGTAGGTTGGCTATAATTTTTTATGGTGTATTTGGTGCATTTTTTATTGCATATTGGCTGAAATTTTAAGAATAGTCTTATGTACAAGAGAAATATTTCTTATATTTTTAGTTACTGTAACTTTAAGTTATATGGACTATTTTATTCTAGAAAAGCTCATTTTTTTGGGAGGGCTTCCAATGGATTTAATATAATTCCTTCTTGTAGTTGAAGAATTTATGTTTTAATAAGTTTGAGATGATGTGGAAATTTTTTGAAACCTTTAGATGAGAATTTATGTTTTAGAGATTTGGTTCTTCTTCCTGCCACTTGTCTCTCTTCTTGTATTGATGTGATAAAAGCATCTGGTCATTTCCTTGGTACAAAGGAGTTTCCTGCTAGCTGTTAGTTGTGCTACGTCACCCATTTAAAGTTAAATATTTTTGTTCCTCATTTTATACCTCTCTATTGGAGGGTAACCCCGCCTATTGGTATTTTGGACTTATTTAGACCTCTTTGTGTCTTCAAACTAGACTAAAAACTATTGAAACTGGGTAAAAAATAAAAGCACCTGAAAACGTTTAAATGGTTGGAAATTTGTCATCTTCAAAAATTTAACAAGTTTACAAGTCTTTGGTGCACAAAAACTACAACCTGATTATGAATGGTGTGTATTGATATCCATTAGTGCATGTATTAGTCCTACTATTGATCTTCCATGATGTACCTCTACATTAAAATGCTTCATGGACCCTTGGAAGCCATTTCTATGATTGTCTTGTATCCCTGGATAAGATAGCGTGACAAGGCTAATTTTACCATGAAATTTGTCAAGAATATTATATTCCAATTTGGTGTGCTAGGTAGGTTGGGACCTTGACATTATCAGATTATCTTTACATGAACTTAGCATTTTCTAATTTCATTTTTCCCATGATGTATTTGGGATGTTGTTGTTGAAAAAAAAGGAATGATGAGAGCATATTGATATAATATATTGGCTACACTTTCACAATAGTTTGGCTGCAATTATTTTATGTCACATTAGCTACATTTTTACAATAGGTTGGTTGTAATATTTTATGGTGTATTGGGTGCATTTTTTATTGCATATTGGCTGAAATTTTAACAACAATCTTATATATAAAAGATAAATATTTCTTTTATTGTTTGCTGCTGTAACTTTAAGTTATATGGACTGTTTTATTCTAGAAAAGCTCTTTTTTGGGGGGGGATTTCAGTGGATTCAATACAATTCCTTCTTGTAGCTGAAGAATTTATGTTTTAAGAAGTTTGAGATGATGTGGAAACATTTTGAAACCTTTAGATGAGAATTTATGTTTTAGGGATTCAGTTCTTCTTATTACCACTAGTCTCTCTTCTTGTCTTGATGTGATAAAAGCATTCGATCATCTCCTTGGTACAAAGGAGTTTCCTACCAGCTTCTAGTTGTGCTACCTCACCCATTTAAAGTTAAATTTTTTGGTTCCTCATTATATCCCTCTCTATTGGAGGGTAACCCTGCCTATTGGTGTTTTGGGCTTATTTAGACCTCTTTGTGTCTTCAAACTAGACTAAAAACTCTTGAAACTAGGTAACAAATGGAAGCACCTGAAAACATTTAAATGGTTGAAAATTTTTCATCTTCAGTGAATTGAACAAGTTTACAAGTCTCTGGTGCACGAAACCTACAAATTGGTTCTGAATGGTGTCTATTGATAGCCTTTAGTGCATGTATTGGCCCTACTATTGATCTTCCATGATGTGCCTCTGCATTAAAATACTTCATGGACCCTTGGAAGCCATTTCTATGATTGTCTTGTATCCCTGGATAAGATAGCGTGACAGGGCTAATTTTACCATGAACTTTGTCAAGGATATTATATTCCAATTTGGTGTGTTGGGTAGGTTGGTACCTTAACATTATCAGATTATATTTACATGAACTATAACATTTGCTGATTTTATTATTCCCATGATGTATTTGGGATGGTCTTGTTGAACAAACAAGGAATGATTAAAGCCTATTGATACAATATATTGGCTACACTTTCACAATAGTTTGGCTGCAATTATTTTATGGTATATTAGCTATAATTTTATAGCAGGTTGGCTGTAATATTTTATGGTGGATTGGGTGCATTTTTTATTGCATATTGGCTGAAAATTTAACAACAGTTTTATATATAAAAGAGCAATATTTCTTAATATTGTTTGCTGTTGTAAATTTAAGTTATATGGAATGATTTATTCTAGAAAATCACCTTTTTTTTTAGAATATTTTAAGCATTTACAATTTAACAATTTTCACCTAGTCACTACCTTGATATTCCTTCTACAGGGACATCCTTGCATCTTTTGTTGTTCTAGCATATGCTATTCTTGGAAAAAGGATCTTATCAATTGTATGTGATATAGTGCCATGAGTTTTTCTTCTTAGCTTCTCCTTTGTCTTATTTTTTAATATGTGATAATAAAGTACCCTAGTGTTATTGCTCTAGGTGTTGCACCTCAAATGGCTCATACTCAATCAAGAACCAAGATATTGAAGGCTCCCTAGTGCTATTGCTCTAGGGTGTTCCCTTACACATGGATGACTTCAATATATTAGATTCTATTAAACCACTCAAACAAAAAGAGAGTAATATTTGAAACCCTGGTGTCTCCCATTTCTCCCTCTGAACCACTTTCTATTTTGTGTAGGTTGTGCTTGGACAATAGGATTATTGTCTTTACTTTTAACAGTTGGATCATCCTCAAGACTCAGAGCACCAAATCTAGTGAAGTCAATTGGGTCAATATTTTATGTCCATCAAGTATCATGGACAAATCTTGGCTAGGAGCAACCAGGTATTTCAACTATGTTATCTCCATTAACGAAGAAAAGTTGTGCTTTCGATCAGATCTACCCGTATAACTATACTTTCTTATTTTTTGGGGGGTCTGTTTGTAGAAATAGCGAGGACTATTATCGTGGGGTTCACCAATTCCTAGATTTTGCAAGAAATAATTCAATGGACCCTGAAAGAACTAGATGTCCATGTTGAAAGTGCTCAAATATGGAAACTCTTGGTTTTTCGAAGGTTCGTGACCACCTGATTTGGCACGGGATTGACAAGACATATATCGAGTTTGTTTTGCATGGAGAACAACCCTCTAGTTTTGATAAATATGCATCAAACATGTGCTCTTCCACTAATGAGGGTCCAATTACCAAAGATGTACAAGATGACATCATTGGAATGGTCAATGATGCATACAGATTGTTCAATGATAATTGCTTAGAGAGTGGATAAGAACTATGAGATCATGATCATGTTGAGTTCCAATCATCTTATGGAGTAGTTCCTATTGATGAATATCATAGGTTGCTCAAAGATGCCAAATGACCATTATACCCAGGTTGTACAAAGTACACAAAGCTATTGGTGATCGCTAAATTGTATAATCTCAAAGCAAAACATGGTTGGTCGAACAAAAGCTTTGATGACTTACTAGAGTTGCTGAAAGATATGCTCCCAATCGATAATACAATTCTAGAGTCCACATATGTGGTGAAGAAAATGATGAGGCCATTGGGATTAGATTATGTAATGATACATGCATGCATCAATGACTGTATTTTATATTGGAAAGATCATGAAAAGAAGTAAGCTTGCCCAACATGTGGTGCATCTCGATGGAAAGTTGACCCTCGTTCACAAAAGGTATGCATTAATGTTCCTATGAAGGTGTTGAGGTATTTCCCCATTATACCAAGGTTGAAGAGAATGTATAGGTAAGGGATTTTATTATATCATTAGCTTTGTTGTGTTTGTTTCTTTCAACATTGTTAGATGCAGTTGAAGTGAGTTACTTTCTTCCTATAGCTCTACAAAGGTTGTAGAGAATATGAGGTGGCATTCCCAACATAGGAGTTTAGATGGCAATATGCGACATCTAGTCGACTCCCCAATGTGGAAAACTATAGATGTTAAGTGGAAATATTTCATTGATGATCCATGTAGTGTATGACTTGTAATGGCAACCAATGGGTTCAACCCTTTTGTTGACTTTAGTACTGCTTACAGTTGTTGGCCCATTGTGTTGGTCACTTACAACCTCCCACCATGGATGTGGATGAAGAGGAAACATTCAATGCTCACCTTGTTAATACCTAGCCCCAAGAAACTAGGCAATGATATTGATGTTTATCTATAGTCGTTGGTTGATGACTTGCATGAACTATGGACTAAAGGAGCAGAAACATATGATGCATTTTCCAATACTACGTTCAATATGAGAGCAATAATGATGTGGGCTATCCATGACTTTCCTACTTATGGAAACCTATCAGGATGTATGACAAAGGGAAAGGCAACATGTCCAATATGCGGGGAGAACACCTATGCAGAATATCTTAAATGCAGTAGAAAGATGACTTACATGGGTCATAGGAGATTCCTTCCTCTAGATCATCTGTTTCATCATCAAAGGGCATATTTCAATGGCAAACAAGAGCTTGATAAACCACCCAAACCTTTAAATGGGATGGAAATACTAAAAATAGTACAAGGAATCCCACCAAATTGGGGAAAGAGCAACTCAAATAAAAGGAAACGCAACATGGATGAGGATAGCATGTTTGTTCTTATAGTAGGATGGAAGAAGAAATCTATATTCTTCAATCTACCGTATTGGGAGGTATGACATGCAACTTTATTTTGTATCTATTGTTATGTCTCTCAATGTCGAGTAATTTTTGTTTGATGTTGCTATCTATGAACAACATCTTCTAGTTCATCACAACTTGGATGTGATGCATGTGGAGAAAAATATCTATGAAAGCCTATTTGAAACACTGCTAGGTATCGATAGAAAGTCAAAGGATGGCAAAAACTCCCATGAGGATTTAAAAAATATGGGTATCAGGAACACATTGTGGCCAGTAATGGATGGAAACAAGACATATCTTCCACCAACACCCTACAATCTATCGAAGGTTGAGAAAGAAAGGTTCTATCGTACACTATACAATATGAAAGTACCAGATGGATATAGTTTGAATATTAGAAAATGTGTTTCTATGAAAGAACTTAAGATCCAAGGCTTGAAATCACATGACTGCCATGTTCTCATGCAACAACTTCTTTCGGTAGTGCTATGATATTTGCTTGATAAGCCAGTGTGACAAACCATTTTTCGGTTGTGCATGTTCTACAAGGATATATGTGCTAAAGTGGTGGATCCCATAAAAATAGAGAAATTATCGAAAGAGGTCGTGGAGACGTTATGTTTTCTTGAAAAGTACTTCCCCCCTTCATTTTTTGATATCATGGTGCACCTAACTGTTCACTTGGTGTGGGAGGTTCATCTATGTGGACCTGTACAATATCGATGGATGTACCCTTTCGAGAGGTTTGTATGCTTTCATCAGTTTCATAAACCACCATTTTTCTAATTTTTGTAGTGTCTCATCTAATCAAAATTGTTTGTTTCCTTTCTTAGAATTATGAATATTTTTAAGGGGTATGTAAAGAACCGATCTAGGCCCGAAGGTTGTATTGTCAAACATTATCTTGTCGAGGAATTTGTTTCATTCTGTGTAGACTACATGAGAGGTACAAAAGCAATTGGTGATCACCTTGGTTGCAATGAGGTATGGAGTGATGAGGATGAAGAAACTATAATCGATGGGAGGCCTTTGTCTAGTGGTGAAGACTTTGATTTGGATGAAACTTCTTATGAGCAAGCCCATCGATGCGTTCTCTTTAACATGGATGAAGTTCAGCCTTGGGTAGAGTAAGTAGATGTTTATTTGTTGTTATTATATATGGTAGAATATTAATTAGATCCAACTAATCTTGACAAACTTTGGGCCAAATCAGGAAGCACCTGAAGAGTATCAAGGAATCCAACACCCATGTAGCGAGAGATGAAGGGGTGTTGCAAAAAATCCATAATCAGACATTCATCACTTGGCTACGAGATCAGGTTATTGTTTGCTCTCTTGAATATGATCTTTGACATATATACTGAGTGTCATGTACTAAACGTCATATAATGTTCTGCAATCATCTTTAAACTATTCTTCTTTGTTTCAGTTCCATGGAGATGAAATACAACATAATGACAATGACTCCAACACAATAAAATGGTTGGCACATGGTCCGAGGAAAGTTGCAACCAAACATTCAAGCTATTTGATCAACGGTTATAGATTTCATATCAAAGATAAAGAAGACCAAAGAACAACTCAAAATAATGGTGTGTGTGTCGATGCTACTACTTTGTGCAGAGTAAGCATAAAAGACACAAACCCAATGCTTCAAACAGTCACATATTATGGTGTTATTAGGGAAATAATCTTGTTGGATTACTATCGGTTTCAATACCCCCTGTTCAAATGTGATTGGGTAAATATTCTTGATACGAGGAATGGATGTAGAAAGGATGAAATGGGCTTCACACTGGTCAACATGAATAGATTACTTGGTTAGGATAGACTACAAGATGATCCATTTATCCTAGCATCATAGGCTAGACAAGTATTTTATGTAAATGATCCACTTGATACCAGTTGGTATGTGGTTCTCACATCACCTCCAAGAAGGATCAAAGACATTGAAGCATACGAGGCAAAATATGTCAATGTCTCTAGAGCAACAAATTTTATTGGACCTCAAACTGCACAAGATGAAAATGCAAATGATGACAACATTCAATATGTTCATGAAGAATGTGAGGGTACATGGTTGGAAGCCTAATTATTGTACTTCAAAAGTAGTTATAATTAATGGAAATAATTAACGAGTGTTGTTAGATATTTTTGTTCTATTTTTAGAAAATGCTAGTAGATAATTAATGGGCAACCAAGCTAGGAGTGAGGCGAGCAGGTATCCTGAGCATGAGGTTGGCCAATCAAATATGAGAAGGTAATTTAGTAAAAAAAAAAGAGAATACAAGTGTTGCTAGGGCATAGGATTAAAAGTCTAATCATGCATGCATGTTATAATGTGTTGAAATGAAGGTTTATTGTGTTGAGTGTGTGTTAGTTATGAAATTGATGTTTCATGTTTGACTCTTAGTCCTAGTCCTTAGCAGCAATACTTGATTTGCATAGATGGATATTTATGTATCTGATAGAAGTCTTAGGATACCCTCTCACCTCATCTCTTGATGGTTGGGGCGGGTAGGGATGTTTAGACATCTACCCATTATATGGAGGGCTCAAGTTGTCCATTCACCTATATCTATAAATAAGAATTGCACTTGAAATAAGAATTTTCCATTTACATATATAATCATAACTAATTTTGCACTTGAAATAAGAATTTTTGTATAATTGTATTCAATTGGTATAATCGTATAATCATCCTCAACTAGTATAATTGTATTCAAGTGCAAGTTTTGTGTTGATGGTAGTTAAGTGTTCTCATTCATAGCCCTTGTGTTCTCTTATGTTGCTTAAAAGAAATGGGAAGTCCACTACAAAATATCTCTTCACCATAGACTCAACTGTAGTATCTTGGGCAATTAATTTTTTAAATATCATCTTGCGGCTCTTTCCTCCATAGAATTAGAAAATGGGGCTGCTTGTTTCAGAAGCATGTGAAGCAATCTGGTTGATGAGGTTACTTTTGTTGTACTCCATTTGATCATTAAGGGAGAGTAACATAAAATGTATAATAGTCATCAAGTAGTTAGGTTAGTTACTTTGTGATTGGCCGTATGAATTTGGGAGAGTGAAAAAAATAACAGACTTTGTAAATATTGAATTTATTTTTATTTTTAAATAAATGCGTAAAAATTTATTGATAAAAAGTTTGGATTACAAAGTACAACTAAGATTCCAACCAAGACTAAAATAAACAACCAAACAGGCTAAAACCACTAGACTAGAATGACACATGGAAAAGACAACAAGAATAAACCACCTTAAATCCGTATATCCTTGTGGATCAACTCCCACAGGCATTGAGAGTCCCTAGATGGGAGACTCTCCCAATTATCAATACTCCAAAGATACGGTAGCTCATAAGCCCTTTTGGCTAGGTAATCAACAACCACATTCCATTCCCTTGGAATGTGCACAAAGGATATAAATTCAAATTATTCACTCATTATGAGAATCTGAACAGCTACAGAGGCCAACTACCAATTAACTTCCTCCACCCTTTTACTGTTTAAAATATTAACCATAATTTGAGAGTCATACTCGCAGATAATCCTATACAAACCAAGAGAAAACCCCCTCTGCAAGGCCTCAAGAATTGTAAGAGCTTCCATAAAATTATTGGAGTGAACACCTTTATAAATGGAAAAGAAAAAATTGACACCACCAATAGAATATCTCTCAACACCGCCAATTCCAGCATGTCCAGGATTACCCCTGGATGATCCATCCGTATTAAATTTTAAAACTCCTCTAAGGGGTGGCCTCCACCTACCATCTCTCCTAACCTTCTTGCTAAGCTAAGGAACCCTACTAGGGCTAGAAGAGTTCATACCATCCCCAAAGAGACCAAGGGCTTGTTGTACCTTCTCCTCCCTAGAATCCAAAAGAGGGTCCACATCACATTTGCTATGGATGGTTTCCTGAACCATATACAAGATCCTTTTCCAGATCTGTTGAACAACCAAATAACTACCCTAAAATATGCGTCAATTTTGTTCAAGCCAAATTTTCTAGATGATGCAAGAAGGGCCTAAATTCCAAGCCACCCGAAGGAAGGAGACATTGGTTGGAGGTATGCCCAGAATACTCCAAAACTCCACCAGGGACAGCACATGAAAACATGGATGGTTCCAGGAACTCCACCAACGGTGCCAAATGTCTCTAGCAAAGGAGCATTGGAAAAATAAATGATAAGGGTCATCCTCATTCTTACTACAAAGGACACAAAAAGAGGGACCCTGAAATCCCCTCTTCCTCACATTATCCCAAGTGAGGCATTTATTACGAGCTACCAACCAAAGAAAGAAGTTACATTTTGGCCAAGAAAATTTGTTCCACACCTTTTTCCACAAAGTGATAGGAAGACTCCCATAATTTTTCTTATCAAGAACCTGATAACCATAGGCTACCGAGTAGGTTCCCTTAGGATTAGGGTTCCAAGCCAGAATATCTTTAACCATCAATGAAGAACAAGGCCTCCATGTAAGAATAAGAGCAAGCACCTCTATGTCCTTGGCCAGTCCCCCTTGGGCCCATTCTTGCGGATCTTTCCACCTGTACATCTCCATATTTCCAAAAGACTATTTTTTTTTAAAATCCTCCACACGAGACCAGCATGTTTCCAAGAAAAAAATGCTTAGGGAACGTAACCTAGGATATTGATTCAATATAGGAGGGTGGCCATCCCAAGAATCCTCCAAAAAAAGAGCATTTGATCCCTGATTGTAAATCCAAAACAAACCCTGCTTGATTAAATTAGCTCCTCTTTTCAGAGTATCCTCAATAACTGAACCTTTCCCAACCAAGCTGACTCTAGGGATTTCAGCCTCAAAAATACCTCTCAAGTATTTACAAGATAATATTTTAGCCCAAATCTGATCTTGAGAGGTACACCATCTCCAATAAAGTTTTGCAGCCAAAGCCTACCCAAAAAGAGCTATCTATCGCAACCTAAGGCCTCCCTCTTGCACCGGCCTACATATAGAATCCCACCTAACCAAACTGCATTTATATTGATCAATTTTTCCAGACCATAAAAACTATCTTGAAAAAACATCCATGTCCTTGATGAAGTGAGAGGGAACTATTTGTACAAAACATCGACAAATGGGTAAAGCTTGAACAACATATTTTAAAAGCAACACTCTACCTGTAGTGGATAGCCATTTGAAAGTCCAGTGATTCACCTTCCTTATAAACTTATCAAGCATATACTGCCAAGAAGATCTAGGTAGAGGGTGAGATGAAATTGGAATACCAAGATAAATAAAGGTGGGAGTCCCAACTTGGAATCTTAGAATGCGAGCGATCCTAGCTTGAATAAGAGGAGGGGTATTGAAGAAGAAAATAGAAGACTTGTCCTCACTAATCAACTGTCTAGAAGCACCAAGATATATGTCAAGAGACTGTCTAATATTTCCAGCTTCCCTGATAGTGGAAAATCCCAAAAAAGTAGTATCATCAACAAATTGAAGGTGGGAAAGAGGTGGAAAACTACTATCCCACTTCCACCCTTGAATGAGACCCTGCATGACTTGAGACTTGAGCAATATTCCCAACCCTTCCACCATAATGATAAACAAATAAGGAGATAAAGTATCTCCTTGCCTCAATCCCCTTGAGGCCTCAAATAGCTTTGATGGGTCATTATTAACAAGAACAGAGAATGAGGAAGAAGAAATATAGCTCATAAACCATCTAATCCATTCCTCCTCAAATCCAAAAGTAGCAAGAAATTTCAAAAGAAAGGACCATATGACCTGATCATAGGCTTTGGCCATGTCCAACTTAATAAACATAGTTTTCTCCTTAAAAGTTTCCATCGATTGAATAGCTTCTGTAGCAATAACAACCCCATCCAATAAATTTTTGGCCAACAACAAACCCTCCTTGCTCCTCAGAGATGATTTTGCTCAACCATATCTTCAGCCTCTCAACAATAATTTTTATGATGATCTTATACACAACATTGTAGAGAGCAATAGGCTTGAACATATCCAAGGAATTTTCTCCCTATTTTTTGGGTATAAGCACCACAAAGGTAGCATTTAGGGCCCTTAGCATCTGTTTGTTCTTTTGGGACTCATGGACCACCTCCAAAAGATAAAATTTTATTAAATCCCAAAACTCTTGATAAAAATCAATCGAGAATCCATCTGGGCCTGGGGATTTTCCTTTTTTCATCTTGAATACAACATTTTCCAACTCCTCAAGGGAAATTGGACCCATAAAGTGCTCATTCATCTCTCTAGAAATAATTGTTGGAATACAGTTTAGAATAAGCTTTTCATTCTCATCATATGATAGGGAGTCCTCCTTGAAGAGAGAGGAAAAATACCTCTTAGTCTCTTCTGAAATATACCTAAAAGAAGAGAGCAGGGCACCCTGAGAATTCACAAGAGAGGTAATCAAGTTACCATTATGGCGAGCCTTAAATGAGTTATAAAAGAAGGCTATGTTTCTATCCCCTTCTTGAAGCCAATCTACTCAAGATTTTTATTTCCAAAAAAATTCTTCCCTCAGTTCCCATTCAGCAAGGTCTTTCGCAGCCTCAGATTCCTCAACAAGAAGCTCCTTCATGAATCCTTGATCCCTAATTATCCTTGAAGCTTCTTCCATCCTCCTAAGAGCTTCCAACTTAGCCAAGGAAAGGTTCCCAAAATTTAGTCTATTCCATATATTCAATTTATGTTTTACAAATTGTAGTCGCTTCATAAAGGAATACATAGTGGTGCCATGAGGAGGTTTGCCAGTGGTCCACCAGCCTCGCATGAAATCATGAAGCTTAGGATCACAAAGCCACATAAGTTGAAACTTAAAGGAGGGATTATTTTTTAGCCCTAACTCCAAAGCAGAGAGTTTGATAGGCCAATGATCAAATCCTCTACCCTCCAGAATCATAGAACTAGCACCTCTGTTATTACCCATCCAATAATTGGATATCAAAAACCTATCCAGTCTCTCTGAGATGGAAGTTTCCACACACCTTCTATTGTGCCAAGTAAAGATCCCATTATCTGGCTTGATTTCAACCAAGTTTAGGGCCTAGATATGAGCACTAAAGATAGAAGAAAAAGGCTCGAGACGATCCACCCCACCACGTTTCTCCTATAGACAAGTGATAAAGTTGAAGTCTCTAGCAAAAATCCATGGGTACAGGGAAACCAAACTTCTCACAAAGCAAATGTGCTTCCACAAATTCACTTTACCATTGTAATCAACATGAGCATACACATTTGTAAGTAGGATGATTTCACCAGATTCATTATCATGCCCGACCATTGAAATAGACCATCTGTTGGAAATCCAAGTAAGAGGGGATATCTTAACCGGATCCCATAAACAAGCAACACCACCAGCATATCCACGTGCACCAATACACTAGTATTGCCCCCTTCTCAACAACTTGGGAGTAATATTGAACATACTATCAATAGCCAATTTAGTCTCTCGAATAAACACCACATCCGGATAATGCACACAAACCAAATCACGAACACATTTTTATTTGGGGATGCTATTCAACCTCCTTACATTCCATGAGAGGATAATCATTTTTGGGGGTTATAAAAATGGAAGTCCAATGTTCTCACCAAGCCTGAATCCACCAAAGTCTCCCCCATTAACTTAATTTTATCTTGGTCCTTCTTCCAACCCACCTTCATATTCTTATCCAAAAAACATTTTTTAATTATTTTTTGCTGCAATCCCAACACCGTAGGAGTTTTGTAGTCCAAGGATGACTGCATCAGTGCCTGAGTAGGAGAGGGCATAACTAAATATGTACCACTTTTCAAAATAGTTTCCCTTATAGGGATATACCCAACCATGTCCCCTATACTCAGATCCAAAGCCCTTTGTTCTTCATTTAAATCCCCTAGATCTTATTCCTTAAGTTCCTACTCAAGAAGAGACATCTGATTTGGCCTTGTTATATTTACATCAGGTAGCGACATTTCAGGTATCTCCATGCACTGATCAAGATCATCTAATATTTCAAAACGATTGAGTAGAGCATCTGGCTAGCTATCCTTAAGGTCTTTGTTTGCCCTTCGTCCTCTGTTTCGAGATTTTACTAGAACAAAACCTTCCTTATCCCATTCCCCTTCCTTTATCGAAGATTTTCCTTTATCCAAACTTTGTATAGACCGAGAGGGCCCAGGATTTGAAGCCATAGGTGAGACAAACTTAGGGTATTTTCTTTGCAAGTGGCCATATTCATGACAAATCTGGAAACGAAATGGAAGAGATTAATAGTCAATCTTTTGAACCCATGTAGTTGATTCAAATTGTATTTCAATAGAATCTAGAATAGGATTATTTAAGTCAATTTCAACACAAATATGAGCAACAGAGATTAACTTTTTATCCATTGTCTATTATGACGGTCCAACCGGATTCCCAAGCAGAAGGGCAATCTTATGCAAGATATCAGTTCTCCAGAATTTCAATGGGAGCCATGGAAGTCGCACCCATACTAGAACCCACAACGATCGCTCCTCTAATGGGTTAAAACCTACATGCCAGGGTTTAATAAAGAGTCCCACTAGGTTATAGAAATAAGGACCCCCTTCAAATGCTTTGTTACGATCTGTAATACAAGATAAAACCACCATAAAATAGCTGTTCGCACTCAGCATCACCTCCACATCACCTTCAGGATTCCAAGTCTTCCTGACCCAAGCCTCCACAAAGGGGAGAGAAATTTGGATGCCCAAAAATTTGCCAATAAGGTCATGTTTGGTTAGATACTCCACATCTTCCACCACCAAGTCTGGTTGAACCACTAGAACCGACCTGGCTTCACATCATTCCAAACATCCATTATTATTTAACAAGCGGTTCTCGACATGCACTGGAAAATCCTATTCCTTCCAATCATTTTTAGATGAAAAAATATCACGAGCATGCACTCTCTGTGCCGAACCCGATGCCATCACGATATTCCTCCAATTTTTTAGACCTCCTCCGAAAGTTGCTGCCATCCTCGCAGAGTAGTTTTTCTTCATCAAACCCTAGCAGAGTCTTTCACCATCAGAATAGGATCAACTTCTTGCTATTTTAACCTTTTTTACCTTTAATCCAAGTTATGTTAGCTTGAGGTTTGTATCAAATATTGACTTTATTTTTGCTAGCTAATTGTAGTCACCATTAGTTGGTAAGTGTTAAAAGTTACTGAATATTACTTTTAATTTTAGATTTTTTTACATTTAGATTTTAAATTACCATCTATACAGTGGCCTCAAGGCAATGGCATTACCACTCAAATTTGATGTCCCTATTGTTGTTGTACTGCACATATGATACTGAAGGTGATCCTCTCGTTAATATTACTTTGATGCATGGTAAGGTTTCAATACTCTGTTAAACCAAAAATCTTATCAATAAATATGCAAAGATCAATTTGAAGATAGTTGACAGTTAGGAGCACTTTCAAATTTGAGTTGGAAAACAAAACCTATAACTGTACTGTAGATCTGAGCTTTCAAAACATATTATGTCATTTTCTTCTTTCTTTTCTTAGTCATTTCAACAATTTTTTGTTTTGTATGTTCATTAAAATTGCAATATAGTTTTCTATTTTGTATGAGCTTGAAGCTATAGTTCTTGTTGAATATATGAATTCCAGCCTTAGGATGAAATCCCTATGATTTGACTCAACACATGGACATTTTTGCAAATTTTATCAAGCAAACTGGAAGTGATTTACTTACAACTGACACCATGACACCTTTGTTCTATCTGACTACAAGCCTTAAACTATGGAACTATAATAAAACTCAAAAACTAATGTAAATGCATTTAATATGGCTTCAAGAGAGGCCATATTGGAGGACCTTGACACATATTTATTGTTGCTTTTAAGTGAAGGTGGCAATATATTATTTTTCTAAAAAATAAAAAACTGCAAAACTTTAATTTGTAATTTATGGTTAATTGAAACATTTAGTTTTGATTAGATTCTTGTGAATACATCTCTATTGTTCTTAAATTTGTAGACCATTGGATTACAAATTTCTGGCAATTTGTTTCTTATGCAAGGTTTATTTCTAACTTTCTATCTACAGATATTTGTCTACTGATGATGAATAAATTTAGATATTGGTAGGGTATCATGTATGCATTTGAAGCTAGTAAAAAAAGAGTCATTTGATTTTGGAAAGCCTTGAATTCTAAATATATATGGTTGGTTAGTATTGTTTCTTAGGAATTCAGAAAAGAGTTATCCATTAAGCACTGCTTAAGTAAATATTGTTAACATTTTTTAATCCTAGTCAGATGGATATTTATATTTTAGCTTATTTTTAGATTTTATTACCATCCCTATGGCTTTAACCAAGTTGGAATTCAGAATGTATTTGTTTTTGTGTCTAACTAATTATATTGTATATAAAAAATCACAAAAAAAAATTAGAAGTATGCAAGATTATTAAAGTCTGTCCCTACTTTAAATTTTAAAATATTAAAATAAATTTTTTTTTTTGAAACCAAAGCTGATTTACCATCTGAAAAAAATTGAAGCAAGGTTCTGGCATAGTATAATTTGGAGTTGTTATTGGTACATGTGTGCATATTACTTTCAACAAACCCCATATGCATCTTTTGACCCATTGGAATATAATGCCTATGTTTGAAATGAAAGTTTATGTAATGGCATAATGATTATTACCAATAAGTTAGTTGTTATTTAAATACGGGCATCTTGTGAATCTTTAATGGGCATATCATAATTTGGAGTTGTGATTGTTACATGTGTGCATATTTGCTTTCAACAAACCACATGCATCTTTTGACCCATTGGAATATAATACCTATGTTTGAAATGAAACTTTCTGTAATGACATAATGGTTATTACCAATGAGTTAGATGTTATTCAAATTTTGGCATCTCACACATATTTAAGGGAACAAGTGAACATAAACCATGCAAGTATTAAAATTAAGCCCTCATGCCTAGGTCTACTGGTAATGGTAAGTATGGAGCCCTCAGGTAAGTTCCATGTGCATGGGGTGTTCATGAATACAAAGTAAAGTAAATTAGTATGTTAAATAGTAAAAAAGCTACCCCTTTACACTAAATATTTATACACCCTTAGCGAATGAATGTAGCTTCTCGTAAAGCGTTTAACCATTATTAAAAAAATGCCTTAAGACAATAGTTTTTAGCCATTGTATCAAGGGTCTTAGATTTACCCTAGGATGGTGGTTGAAAACCACCATATTAGAGGTCTTAGATACCAGTTAAGAACAACTATCTTAGGGGTCTCAGGTGATAGTTTTAGGCCATCATGTTTTACCCTAGCACAATAGCCGAAAACCACCGTTTGAGGCCCCTAAGATGGCAGTTTTTAGCCACCATCCTTGGAAAAATACAACGGCTAAAAACCACCATATTAGGGACCTCAAACGATGGTTTTTGACTATCGTGATAGGGTCTAAGATGAAAGTCAAGAATCACCAAATACGGTGGTTAAAAATCATTGTCTAATGCCCCTAATATGATAGTTTGTTGATGTTATTTTTAACCACCATTGTATAATAAGGTCTTTAAGGGTGATTTTAACCGTCATTAAAGCCCTTTTTTAGTGTAGTATAAATTTATGACATGTAACCTCAGTGGCATATCTCCACCCCCTATCAATGAAAAATATATTTGGCATACTAAATGCCCCTATCCCACCTTAGCTAAATGCTTTCAACCTACTATAATTAATTTTATTTGACTTCTCACTTGAAACACTAGTCTATTGTGAAAAAAACATTTATGGTCTACAATGATCCACCATGCTAAAAGCTCCTACAAAATTTTCATCTATCCCTATGTATGAAACCACAAAGCCCATGATATCCTAGGTGTTTGGCACATTATTAGATTAGTTGCAGTTGCTCATCACATTGTAATGATGTCTTGGCAAGATTCAACACCATTAAGGCCATCAACTCAACTCTTTATTTTTGTCCCTCCATATACCAATAGATCATCAATATCCATGCCCCCCAATTCCACCCACTAATTTCTTGTTGATGTCACTCTCCTATACCTTAAGGGTGTGAAGGAAACCCATAAACTTATTTGGTGTACCATCTCCTCAGGCCTGACTGAACTAGAGGAAAAACCCTAGCTATTTCTGCTCCATCATGGCCCTGACCATTTCCACTTATGCGAGTGTGCACTATGAAACCCTATGAGATACTTCAACCATGCTATTTCTTGCATGATTATTTTTATTTGAAGCATTGCATTCCTATGCATGAAAACTTCTCTCAATGATAACCTTGTGGCTTTTTCCTCATCATGTGATGTGAGCATTTTAGGCCTATGATATAGAAGAAAAAAGTAACCAAGACAACAAATGGTCATAGCCCCCATCATTGCATGTTATTCCTACTCAACCCATACATGGCCAAGCCTCCCCTCCTCAATGTGCCATGTTGTAGATCGTCAAGATGTCGGTTGTGTATCATAATATTCAAGGTTTGTTTTATTAATATCATATTTATTGTGGATTAGTGTAAAATACTTTATATTTTCTTATTTATAAAATTTTAAATGTATGTAAAAATGTAGAGGCCATATAACATTTAAATATATATAAATATTCTAAAGCATATTCCTATGGGAATATTTCCCAAACATTCTAGTTGAGGAAAAGTCAACACCTATAGTTTTGCTTCCAAAAGCAACATTGATTTCTCATAAATTGAGGCATCTATCCCTTTCTAAATATAGGATTATATATACTCGTTAGAAATATTTCTTCAAGCCCAATCCACTAAAAGTAATATTTTAACTTTTTTCAATAGTTTACTATGCCTAATTGTACCTCAATGTTTCTCTTGTAATAAGAAGTATATTTTTGGTAGTACCCAATACTTCTAAAACAAAGCAGTAATCCACTTGTAAACTTGGTCAAATGTTTTCCTTGGCATTCACTAAAAGGTCCATGGCTATCATTTTGATAGAACAATGATAAAATTAGCTAGTAATTTTGTGGACAAATTCAATAACATACATGTCCAACGTCCATCACTAACTACTAGAATAAACAATACTGATACTCGCTCTCATGCAACATGTGAGGTCAAGATCTATAATGGGTTTAGGAATCCCAAAGTTCTCAATAGTTGGATCTTAGACATGGAAACTTGGTTTACCTATATTCAAATATCTAATAATGACAATGTCTATTTTTCCAAGTTGAAACTTTTAAAAGCCGTTAAAGTCTTTATTATTGAGTGGCAAGATACATAAAATCTCATCACCACTTGGGATCATTTGGTAATAGCCTTGAAGGCTACATTCTATCCTTATAAATATGATGATGATTTTCTTATCCAGTGGATTCACATAAGTTAAGGAAGCCACATATCTATACAAGATTATATCTACTAGTCCAATCACTTACGCATCTTGCTCAATGCATAAGACCCAACACCTAATATTATTACAAAGTTTAAGAGTGATATTTTGACACACTTGTTTCAAGAGTTGAAATATACTCCACTCACCACACTTGATGTAGCATTAAATCAAGCACAACTTGTAGAGGAGAAACTTATTATCCAGTCTCGTGCACCTTGATCTTCCTTCTCAATAGACACTTCTAAACATTCAAGTTTTACAAATTAGCAAAATTTTTCCTATAAAAAGAAATCCTTTTATTCTTATTATTCTTCTCTCTCTCTCTCTCTCTCTCTCTCTTATTATACAATTAATTTTGATATATTTTATTATTATTGTAAAAATAAAGGACAAGAAATTTGATTGTCCAAAGAAGAAAAAGAAAAACTTGCTTGTATAGCCTCTTGATGAGAATGTTCCCATAGATACTTATGGAGAAGACACCACCTATGATGAGTTAAAAGGTCAACTCAATAACATCACCTTACTCAATCACCACTCTTCTATAGGAGAACATGATAATTTGTTTGTCACTCGTGCTCACCTTACACACAACTTCTATTTGGATTATATCATTGATAATGGATCATAAAAGAACTTGGTTGTGAAGTCTATCGTTGTTAAATTGCAGCTTCCTATGAACCCATGTTCTTGTCCATACTTACTTAGATGGAAGGATAATGACACCACCTCAAATATCACACACACTTGCACCCTATATTTTGCTTTTGGCCCTAAGTTTATGGATACTATCACTTATGATGTGAACCCTATGGATTGTTGTGGTTTGGTATTAAGAAAAACTTACCAATATGATAAAAAGGATCAATATTATTCATACAAAAACACCTACACTTTCTAGCATGAGCACAAAAATTTTTCTTCCAAAGCACCAAGAACACCCCACACTTGCATTAGACACACAAGATTGTGTTAGTTTTCAATAGGTCATAATATGAGGACACCCAAGCAAAAGTTCTCTTATCCACTCAATATGTTGTACCTCTTCTAGAAAACATCCATGGAGCACCTATTCCTATTCCTACTCATGTTATTCCTATTATTGCTCCTAATATTACTTATATTGCTCCTACTCCTACTCTTGTTGCTTCTCCTCTTGATCCAACTTCAAATTTTGAACATATTTTGAACATCCTTTCCCTTCCACTTTGTAGGATTTCTAGGTCTTGGAGGCTTATCATCTAGTATATGGTGGTCACTTTGGCTCATCACTTAGATTCTTCAAGATGAGTATCATGTTCATCTTGGATGTAGCCCTTTGATCTACTTGGGTTCCTATCATCCCAAATATCTACTAGGTCTATCTAGGTTCTTTATAGCTTCTGCATTCATCATGTTGGTTCTCTCACCAACTGACTCATGATTTTCCTCCTCTTTTGTATGCATTGGAGTCAAATGATTTTGTTCTTGGAAGGAATTATAGGGATTAATAATTAAATATTAGTTTTAAAACCTTAGTTTTAAGTTTTTAATTATTCTCCATAAGATTTTATTTTGTAGCCTTTTTGTTGTTAGAGTTGCAATTTTTTTAAAATGCAGACTTTTGTTGTCAATAGTTGTAGCCTTTTTCCATTAGCCTTCCACCTTATCCTACAAATTTATAGACACATTGAATTTATTATTAACTTGTAAGGACCTCAATCATATTTTATAAAGGATTTTCTCACCTATAAAAGCATGAATTATCAATAGAAAAATCAAACAAGTATTGTGGCAATCTTGGCCCATATCATCTTATGTCTCCTTTGTTTTAAATTTTAACTCCACATCTTCCTTAACACCTTTAATTTCTTATAATTTTAAATTACACATTACACTTCCTTATCACTTGTATCCTTATTTTTTTTCTTCTAAAGGTTGATTTGAATAAACCATGATGAAATTTTCCATATGATGATGCAAAGGGATTTATTTGCTATTTTTTTGGGAGTGGAAATTCCTTAATTTAATCTTGCTTATAATACAATATGATATCCTTGCTTCATATTGAATTTTATCACATAACATATGATGACCATACTAGATGGTCATCACATAACCATTTTTTTATCAAATTACAAAAAGAATAAATATCTCTAACAAAACTTTATAGAGTAAACTAGCCAAAAATGCAAGACAATTTTCTTCTATTTTGTTCAGTTGTACACTTTTAATTGTAGTCAATGAATGCAATCCAATTAAACTTTATTTATCAATAGAGATATTAAGGTCCAATTCAAGAAAATAATTATCTAAAATTTATAGGATCTTGGATTGTACATGCATATTTTACTTCAAGATACATGAAATAAAGTCACTTAGTCTATATTCTTCTCTTGTCCATAAAAAATTGTATGTATGTGCATTCCTAGAGAGTAGAAGAAGAAAATTATTAGATTGTATAACCCTATGGATTTTATTTTGATAAGGGTAATAAAAGGTTTTTGAAAGAGGCTTGATATCCAAAAGACTAAAAATATAATAAGCCAACCACCTATTCCAAAAATGAAAACAAAAAATAAAATGCAGTCCACAAATTGGGACTAAGATACAAACCAACCAAAATACCAAAAGCTTGATAACCACAAAATAAAAAACAAGAGTGTTATAAAAATATTAAATAAAAAATATAATTTAAGTGAGCCACTTGGACTCCAACCAAATGACATGAAAATATCAGCCCAGGCAACCATAGTTAGTTAGAGGTAATTTTTATTTCCAAATCTTACCCTATCTATGTTTTTCTAGATATCATAATGTTTTTGTTTCTTATATCATTACTATGCCAAACCTTAGCCCTCTATGAATTTAAATCTCATTCTATCTATGTTTTTCCAAATCTTATTTATCTATTTTTTTCATGTGTTTCTAGATCTCATTCTATTTGTCTTATTAGGAATCACTTTTTTTACGTTTTTCAAATTTTTGTGTTTCTAGATCTCACTTTGTCTATATTTTTCTAGAACTTACTCTATCTATATTTTTCAAAATTTGTATTTCTAGAACTCACTTTATTTGTATTTCTCAAATTTCTATATTTCTAGATCTCACTCTGTCTATCATCTCTTCATAACTTCCTAGTGTGTCATCTCTAAGATAATGTTAGAAATTATGACTCTATTACCACAAGATTATAGCCTCTTTGTATTCTCCAATTTTCCATTCAATATGTTATCATGTTTTCTTTCCTATAAATATGCTTGATCTTGTTTGATAGAAAAACATTCTTAATATATAACATCATAAATGATATCATGTATTGTCCAACTAATAAAATTCTCCTATCTCAAAACTTTTAATATATTTAGAGAGTCTCCCTCAATGATTAAATTCCTTATATGCATATTCTTGGCCAATAAGCCTAGTCAACAGTGCTTTAGTATCTTCCACATGACTGGTATCTACTCCATAATAATTTTCATATGCACCAATAATCTTCACCTATGAATCCTCCACCCCTTTTCTTTCTTGGATTTCCTTTAGCTACTCCATCAAATTTGAGCTTAAACCATCCATTATTTGGTTTTCCTATTTTATATTTGATATATTTTTTTTAATTACCATCTTCTTGTATCTCTTTCATCTCCTTAAGATTCCATTTGATTGCAATTTTATATTCATATTGTGTTTCATACCTTTCCTTGAAATTAATGATAAACAAGTTATATGCTATACTAGTTTTAATATTTAAGAATGATCTAAAACTGGATTGTTTAATATTTTTAAAAATTCTCTAATTCCTTTCCAACCAAATTTCCCACATAAAATGAAAAGATATCAAATATCATAAACCTCTAAGTACATTTTTTCTATAAGGATTAACCCATTGGGTGATCCAATCAAGAATATTATTTGGGAAGACCCATGCTACACCAAGTTCTTTTTGTAATAGTTGTTGGATCCTTTTAGAAAAAACATACTCTAGGAACAAATGATTGACTGATTCTTCCTTGTTTCCATAAAGATAGCACATATTGGGAATTGAAAACCTTTCTTCTGTAGATTATCTAAAGTTAGAATCTTATTATGAACCACTAACTAGCTGAAGAATTTGATCTTGGGAGTGACAAAATTTCCCCATATACTTCCCCAATTATAACCTCCTTTTTCCTATGAATATATGTTCTCATAACCTGATTTTACATTGTATTCACTTGAGGGATCTATTATCCATATTATTTTATCTTCCTTTATTTGTTGACCTAAATAATATTGTCCCAATTTTTTATTTAGTTCTAGACTTACATGTTTTTGTCTTGAGAATATAAACTAAGTGGGATCCATCTTATTTTCCCTTTAAATACCTCTATGTAATTGTGAATGTAGATACCATATTTGGTTTTGATGCCATCCTTTATATTATTTCATTTGTCTATGCTATTTAGAAGCCTTTGCTCCAACCATGCATTAATCCAAAAGGATATGTCATCCCCATTATCTATCTTTCATCTTAAATTTATCCACAATAAGTTTATAATTTGAGTTAGGAAATTCCATATAATTGAAGCTTTACAAGGGTCTCAAACATAAAGCACTATGTGCTTGTCTTAATTATCCAAATACTTGGCTAAAATAATTTTGACCCAAAGGTTGTCAGGTTATCTCATCATTCTCCAAAGAGCTTCATTTAACTCTCTAATATTTTTAATACCCAGTCCTCGATTTTTAGGTTTACAAACATTTTTTTCAAGCCACCAAAGCTTATATTTTTTCTCTTCAAATACTATCCAAAGAAAGGTTTTTTGGATCTTCTCCAAAACATTGGCTATCGTCACTAGAATTTTGATTATTGAGAGAAAGTAGACCAGAATGGTTTACGAAACAATCTTAACAAGTTGAAGTTTACCAACTTGGATTAACAACATACCTTTCCACCCAACCAACTTTTTTTAGAATCGATCAATAATATGATCCTATATACGATGTTGTTTCTCCTCGTAAAATAAGGGCATGCCAAAATATATTGAAGATAGATGTTCAACCTCACACCCTAATGATCTTGATATCCTTTTGTCTTTCAAGGGGGTGTTAATAAGAAACATTTTACTCTTGTTCAAATTCATATATTTTTGGGAAGCTTCCTCATAAGTATTTAGGACTTATTTAAAAACTTTAGTTTCTTTCATAGTAGCTTTTCCCAAAAGTATAGTGTCATCAACAAATTGTTGATGAGATATTATGTCCAAGGAGGAAATTGATATAACTCCATTAATATCTCCTCTATTTCTTGTTGCTATAATACTTATCCCTAGTGCTTCAACTAGGATAATGAAGATATATGAGGATAGAGGATCTCCTTGCATGATACCTAAATTGCTTCCAAAAAATCCTATTAAAGAGCCATTTAGTAATATTGAAAACATAAGAGTTGTTATGCAACTCAAAATACAACTTCTCCATTTCTCCCCTAAGCCAAATTTATTTAGACTTCTATTCATAAATATCTCAAAAACCTTTTCATATGCTTTATTCATATCTAATTTTATAATCATACCTTCTCTTCCACTTTTCTACAAGGAATGGAGGGTTTTATGAATAGTAATAATACCATCATGAATATCAAGGATACAATTATTTTGAGAAGCTTTATTGAGATAAAATAATGACATGGAATTTTGTAAGGGAGGAAGAACTCTTTAAGAGCCATATTGGAAAAAGCCACATAGTTACCCCATGAGAAATTATATATTCATATCCTATTGATGCACAATGAATAACATGGCTTATATTATATTTATTTTTCTATTATGAGCTCCTTTTAACATCCTTTGTGATAATTGTACACTTAGGTATTCAATTTAAAATAGGAATATATAAAAAGCAAAACAATACAATATTTTTATTGGGAAGGTATTGAAGCTAAGACTTACTCTCTCCATATAGTGTATGGAAATTTTCTAGATTTGGAAACCACTGAATCTTCTGAAGGTAACCAGGGTCTTTACAGACTATGTTTCCAATGTAATGCTTATTGTTGATTTCACCAAGCTTATAGTTCCATCTAGGTTTTAAGAAAAATTATTAAAACATTAACATGGTACATTAAAATGGTATTAAATTTAGTAGTTCTTCATCTATTTAAAAAAATAAAGTTACCTGAATAATATACAATATTACCAAGTTGTAACTACCAAAGTATTGCAACTGCAATTTGCTCAATCTGGTGTATCATCTGGAACATCTTCTAGGTGTGAAGAGCATAAAAATTTATAGGGATAACCAATTATTAGTTTCAAGTTTATGGATAGGATTTTGATAAAAAATACTATGTTTTAGGTAACTTGCTAATTATGGACGATTTTTGTGTGTATCCATTCTAAACATCCTTGACTTAAATACTAGTTGAGTTATCTTATTTAATATCTTACTTAGTGATATATGTAAATAAAAGTTCATTTTTACTTAAAGGATATGACATTATGGTAATATTCTTTATGTTGAAGGCTTTTGGATTGTTTTGTGGGCTTGAATATAACAAACATATTGGCGTAAGAGGATTTCCATGAAAAAATTTGAGCAACAGTGTTAGAGGGTTTATGTGGAATACATTTGAGCAACGACATCTGAGGGTTTTGTGGAAAAAAATGAGCAATGACATAAGAGGATTTTCATGGAAAAATTTGAGCAGCAATGTTAGAGGGTTTCTTTGAAAAACATTTGAGAAACGAAATCTGAAGATTTTGTAGAAAAATTGAGCAGCAACATAAGAGAATTTATGTGGAAAAATTTGAGCAGCAATGTTAGAGGATTTATATGGAAAACATCTGAGCAGTGAAATCTAGTGGTTTTGTGGAAAAAATTGAGCAACGACGTAAGAGGATTTTGTGGAAAAATTTGAGCAGTAGTGTAAGAGGATTTTGAAGGAGGAGAGGGTTTTTTGGAGGTTGCCACCACTACCACACCAGGTTGTGGTTGATCCATCATCATCACTTCCCGATAACAGTTGAAGAACCATATGTAATTTTTATGAAATCTTATACTATGAAGGAGGTAAGAATTCATCTTTCTTACATTTAAATTTTCTTTGGAATAAATTTTTTGGTTCCAATCATGAAGTGCATGCAATGAAGCTAGGATTTGTAAAGTGAAGCATAGAAGAATTAATTCGAAGGGATGAAAGGATTTATTTTTCTAGGGATAAATATTTCCATGCATGTGAAAAACATTTTGAATAATTTTTTTTGGCTAGAACTGTAGAGTGCACACAGTAAAGCTAGGGTTTACAAGTGAAGCATAGAGAAAAGTAAAAAATATAAGAAGTGGCAGTATTTTATTTTTCCTAAAACTAGAATGTGCTTAGATCTATTCATGTGAATAAAATGAAGGTGGATCCAGTTCTTGACTAATATCTTTAAAAAATGACACAAGAAGCATCATCATTTTTTTAAAATAGAAGTGTGCTCAAATTTGTTCATGTGAATAAAATGAAGGCTGGACAATTTACTTTCTAGATTCAAAGCATGCAAAAGTATAATTTTGAAAATTGGTTTATTTTTTTGATGGAGAATGAAGAGGAATGTTTGGACTTCTTAGAGGACCCCTTTGAGCAGAAACACATTTTTTCAACTCCAAGGGCCAAGGGTCCCATTTTTGAATAAGACTTAGAATTTAAGAAGTGGAGGTCCTAGGGTTTTTTGAGTGATCAAAATCATACTGCAGGTTATCAGGATTTAGTGGACAGAGGGGAGTCTATGTCAAAAGGTTTATACCAGGTCAGTTATTCTATTGATTGCTAATTACTAGCTGTCTCAAAACACTCTACTCAAGTGATGGGTCTAATGAATGAGCAAGAATTTCATTATGAGGAAGAAAAACTTGAGCAAGCTCCAAACAACCCAAACTCAATTTTTCAAATAGAGTTTCCTTTATTTGGTTCAGGTTTTACTAGTAAAAGTCTTGATTTGGAGGCCTTAAGTGGAGTTGGTCTAAAATTTCAATAAGCATAGTCTAAAAATTTGGTTACTAAAGTTCATAAAGTGCAGAAAGTGGTTAAAAAGAGAAGGTTAAAGATCAGAATGGTACTTGGAGAATACTTGAGGATGGAACAAGTTTTAGAGTTTTCAGGGAAGGCCCTCATTGGAAAGTTTCATGGACATCAAATAACTGGTAATACACTAAATGAGTGGATGCAGAGGGTATGGGTCCCAATTTTAGGATATGGGCCAATTTTTCACTTGCTAGAGGATGGATAGGTTTCCTTTTTCGATCTAAGGAAGATGCATAGAAAATTCTAGGAGGTTGTTGGTATTAGGGGTCTTATTTTTTGGCTTTGAAGGCTTGGATGGCTTGCTTTGATCCTAGGACTGAAGTTTCTAGGAGAATCCCAATCTAGGTAAAACTTCTAGGTTTTCAAATGGAGTTATGGTCAAAAAGAGCTTTGAAAGAGATTGAAGATTCATTAGGTAAAACCTTGGATATAGATATTTCTTTTAAATATAGTATTTTTTGGTTTGTAGCTCGGGTTTTGGTTGAGATGGATATCAATGAAGGCTTACAGGACTGTATGGAGATAGTTGTGGGGAATATAGTTCATAATAAAATCTTGGATTATTTGAATATTCCATTTAGATGTGTTCGTTGTCATGTTTATGGACATATTGCTAAGGAATATTCTCAAGATTTCACACAAAAAGTATGGAGGAGAAAATAAATGACTAGTGGGGATTTCAAGTCAGCTAACAATAATCAAGAGATACCTATTTTTCAGAGCTCAATAGTGCTCCTTGATTTGGCACAAACAAAAAAAAAGAATGTTGTTGAACCTAGAACCAAAAATCTAGAGGAGGAAGAAATTTTGGGCCTAGCTTTGTCTTCATTTCACTATTCACAAGCTATTAGAGGAGACAAAGTCATAAATAAAACTATGAAAAGATTGGAACCCAATAATATTAAGTTTGTTGATCAGACATCTAAGCCTTATGACGTAGGTAATAAAAAACATATTGTCCAATACATGAAAATTATTGTCTAATACGTGAGAATAATATGGACGTAGGTAATAAAAAACTTTATTTCATGCGCAAGAGAAGTATTTGAGGGAAATTTAGTAGGGTAATAAAAAATCTATCAAAGAGATCCTTAGAGTGGGATAAAACCCCTCTAAGCTTTTTAAATGATCTTGTTATTCCTTAATATTCGAGGTCTTGGTAGTCCCTCTAAAAGACTTGCCTTAGCAAGGATGGTGGAAATTCATAATCCCGATGTTATCCTTCTACAAGAAACCATGGGGGCAAGCACAATAGTCATTGAAGGGTTAAGTAAATTGCTTAGGGACTAGGAGTTCTTGGCTCTAGATGGTACCAAAAACTTAGGGGGTGTTTTGATTGGCTGGAAGAACTCAGTATTCTTAAATAATTCTTCATTTATGGTTTTAGGCTTGTGGAAAGAATTATTTTTTAAAGACTTGGGTTTGAGGTTATCAATTATTAATTTTTATGGTCCCTATGAAAATAGACAGGTCTTCTAGAAAATTTTTCTCCCAAAGGTGTGTTAGGGATGAAAGAGTTATCATTGGTGGGGACTTAAATTTTACTATGAATATAAGTGAGGTATGGGAATAATCTGCAAGACTTGATATAATTGTAGATTACTTCAAGCATATTGAATAAGTTAGTTTAATTGATTTGGAACCAATAAAATTTATGCCTACATGGAGAAATAATAGAGTTGGGGAAGCTAGGATCTCAAATAGGTTGGATTGATTTTTGATCTCATAGTCATTATATAATGAAATAGACAAAAAATAGTCATGGGTTGAGACTTGAGGTGGCTCAGATCATTCTTCCATACTTCTTAAATTAGAAATTCAAGAGGTAAAACCTACCAGTTCTTTTAAGCTCAATCCAATTTGGTTGGAGGAAGAATATTTTTAACAACTAATTAAAAAGAATGGATTGATTATGACCAAATTTCTAGGTCATCAGCGAGTTTTAAATTTGCTACTGCTTTGAAAAAATTAAAAGGAGTTGTGTCATCTTGGATTGCAGTTAAAAAGGAGAGTATGGATAGATATCTCAAGTTGGTGGAGAAGGAAATTTCAAAAAATCATAAAAAAGAATGAGGTTGGTTTGTTTAAAGAGAAGAAGAAAACAAGACTGTTTGAACTAGAAATTAAGAAGAATAAATTCTTGGAGTGGAGGGAAGTTGAATGGAGAATGAAAAGTAGAGTTGTATGGTTAAAATAAGGGGATGAAAATACTAATTTTTTTCATAATTTTGCTAATCACAAGAATAAGGTTAACACTATTTGGGATATGCAGAATGAAGAAGGGGCTCTCGTTAGGAGTTTTACTGAGCTAGTAGATTTGGGAGTAAAATATTTTCAAACAATCTATAAAGAACTTGATAGAGTCAATATTAGAGAAATTTTAAAGTTAACTACTTTCTTCCCCAGTTTTGTAACAAATGAGGATAATAAGTTACTTATGAAGGAGGTCACAAAGGAAGAACTAAAAGCTATCCTAACTTCTTTCAAAAAGGATAAAAGTCCAGGTCCTAATGGATGGCCTGTGGAGTTTTTCTAGTTTTCTATGATCTGGTTGAGGAGGATCTTCTCAGAGTAATGGAGGAAGTTAGGTTGAATGGTCAGGTTATGGGGGATTTTAACTCCATTTTTTTAGATTTGATTCCAAAAAAGGAGAATCCTGAAACCTTTGATGAATTTAGATCCATTTCGTTGTGTAATTGTATCTATGAAATCATTGTAAATATTCTAGTTGTTAGATTAAAGAATATTTTTTCTGAAGTTATTTCTCAGGAGCAGTTTGGGGTTTTAGCAGGTAGATAGTTTTTTGAAGCCATAGGAGCTACACAAGAGGATCTTCACTCTATTAAAACTAAAAATCATCCTACAATGGTCCTTAAACTAGATCTATCTAAATATTATGACATAAATAGCTGGTTGAATCTTAGATTTATTCTCTTACATGTGGGATTTAGCTATTTGATAGTAAAGTGGATTATGGGATGTATTTTTATGTGTCTTTTGTTATTATTATCAATGGATCAACTTCCAAATTCTTTAGACCCTTGAGAGGATTAAGATAGGGATGTCCTTTATCTCCTTTACTTTTTTTGCTGGTTGTTGAAGGATTGAGTAGAGCTATTTTGGATGCAAAGAGGGCAGGATCCTTGACTAGGATTAAAGTGGGGGTCCTTTATTTATTTCATTTATTATTTGTTGATGATGTTTTGTTGTTCACAAATGGCTGTTTAAGAGAAGCTAGAAAGTTGAATGAAATCTTGGACACTTACAGTATTACTATTGGTATGGAGATAAATTTTCAAATATTCTCTATTTACTTTAATGGTCTAGAGCAAGATATTGAACAAGGTCTAATAAAAAATTTTCCTTTTAATATCTTAGATTTCCAAAAAGGCTTTAAGTATTTGGGTTTTGTATTGAAGCCAAATAGTTATAGGAAGAGAGATTGGGGATGGCTTTTAGAGAAGATTGAATTTAGGATTAACCATTGGTGTAATAGATGGTTGTCTATTGGTGGGATATTAACGCTTGTAAAGTCAGTTCTTGAGGCAATTCCTATCTTTTGGAACTCCTTGGCCTTCATTCCTAAAGGTTTTCTAGATAAATTAAGAAAAAATTGCTTAAGATTTCTTTGAATTGGATGCAAGGAACATGAAGGCATTCCTTTAGTTAAGTGGAAGAGTATTGCTAGGCCAAAGGAGGAAGGTGGTTGGGGTCTTAAAAATATCCATCTTTTTGGTTCTTATTTGGAAGAAAAAATTTTATGGAGGATTTTGACCAAAGAAGGATTATGGAAGAAGATTATTGAACATAAGTATATTTGTCCAAGGACCTTTATAGATTGGATCAAAAGTCCATAGAAAATTATTAAAAATATTTCCATTCAATGGAAGGCACTAGTACATGCATTTCCTATGATTGAAAAATATTTGGCTTGGAAACTGGGCAATGGTGAACAAGTTAGAATAGGGGTTGATTCTATTTTGTTGGACATTTTGAGGAATGTTATTGTCATTGATGTCAAAAGCATTGTTGAGAAATATTCGTCATCCTTGAGGACATTAGGAAAACTCAGAGAATGAAGATCCAAGAAGGAGAAGTCAAATTAAATAATAATATTTTATTATTATTTTCGACACCAAGATCAAGTTAAAGGAGATCAAGGACAAAGTTGAAAAGACCCACATATTAATTTAAATTAAAATCTTTTAATCCCTGATTAAAATTTTAATTTAAATATTGATAAGTGCTAAGGTTAATTTAAATATTTATTTAATATTTAAAATTAACTTTACTACAAATATAATTTAAATTAAAGTATTTTAATTATTGATTAAAAATTTAATTTATTAATGCTAGGTGCTAAAGTTAAGTTAAATATTTATTTAATATTTAATTTTAACTTTCCAAATCAAATTTGAATTGGAAATTTGAAATGTGTTGACATTGAAGGAAGCAAAACCCTATGTATAAATATGCCAAAATATTGGTATTTGAAATTATCCATGCAACTTGTGTTGGCTCGTGAAAAGAGAAGGAAATTTTGCATGTGCAAATCGAGCAAGGGAAAGAGACAAAGTTTGGCATCCTTCGAAATCAACACGAAGAGCTTGTAGCTTGGTTAGAAGCCAAGGGCTGTGTAAGATGTTGTTGTGGAAGCTAAGGTAGGTTAGAAACCTGTGTACATGAATTTTGGGAATAAGGACAACTATTTTATCTTGTGCACCGAACGTGGGGATAAGGTAAAGGCATCAAAGTGCCTTTTGGCTCTTGTGGAGCCATGTAGCCCAAGCAGTGGGCATTAGAATTTTCCAAGAGTATAACTACAAAGTATTACAATATTTGAAGATACAAATAGAACTGATTGATTTATTCTATGGATCACCTTTGTATAAATATCAAATTTGATCATTGAGAGTCATTGGATTACAACTCACTAGTCTAAACTGAGAGTTCACCTGACTCATGAAAGAGTGGTAACTCAAGTAAGTTTATCCTAGTAGAACTTAAGAGACTAATTATTTATTCTAATACCCCCACCTTAAGTGATACTAGGGGTGAATGTAACAAATGAGTCCCGACAACAGTTCCTGATGAGGTACTCATTTACAATGATTCTTATTGAAGAGATGGTAAAAAAACCACATGGGAAAAAAACATCTATAAAAAATAAAAATGAAGAGGCATGTCTTCGGATGGTGAAGATTGTCCTCATTGAAAAAAGAAATGAGTCCCGGCAACTGGGCCTGATGAGGTACTCATGTACAATGTTATTACATATAGGAGAGATGGTAAAAAAAACCACATGGGAAAAAACCATCTATCAAAAAGAAAAATGAATAGGCATGTCTTCGGATCGTGAAGATTGTCCTCATTAAAAAAATAAATGAGTCCCGACAACTGGGCCTGATGAGGTACTCATGTACAATGTTATTACATATAGGAGAGATGGTAAAAAAATCCCATAGGAAAAAACCATCTTCCAAAGAAAAAGAAAAAATAAGAAGAAAGGAGAGGTGAAAACCTCTTTTGTACCTTTTAATGCATCTACCTTACTCCAAGTTTCCCTCGCAACTGAATGTAACATGAAGAAGGAAAGGATTTGGTGAAGATATCTACAATTTTATTTTATGTGGGAATATAGTCCAAGTGTATTTTCCCTCTCTGAATATGCTTTCGAATGAAGTGCATGTGAATTTCAATGTGCTTGGTACGCTGATGTTCAACTGGATTACGGGAAATATGAATTGTGCTCTAATTATCACACCAAAAAGTAATAGGTTGGTCATGAAAAACACCAAATTCTCTTAGTATTTGACGAAGCCAAAGAGCTTCCTGAATTGCTAAAACTGCTACCCTATATTTTGTCTCTGTAGATGATAGTGCTACTACTTATTTTTTGTATTACCAATCAATTGGTGAAGAACCAAGATAAAAGACATAGCCAGAAGTTGAACATCTGTCATCTACTGAATCTACCCAATCAGAATCTGTGTAACCAATGATATCCATGGATTTTACTTCATATAAGAGCCCAAATTGAGTAGTTCCTTGCAAGTAGCATAGGATTATTATTTTTGCTTGCCAATGGCTGAAATGAGGTAGATGTGAGAATCTAGATATCAAGCTAACAACATATGAAATATTTGGGTGAGTATGGGTGAGGTATAACATAATCCCTAATAGTTATCGGTACATAGTAGCATCACATAGAGGGTATGTACAGGAAGTACTTAGAGTGAATCCAAACTAAAAATGTGTAGAAGAGGGCTTACAATCAATCATCTTAAACCATTAAAGAAGGTATAGAGTGTATTTTTGTTGACACAATGAAATTCCTATATCTATTTGATTTATTTGAATCCCAAGGAAGTAATGAATTAAACCCAGATCAACCATTTCAAATATTTTAGAAAGAGAGTCTTTGATAGTCTGAATGTGAGAAATGTCACTACCAATTGCTTCTTTGAAGGATTGAGGATCTGTGGAAATGGACTGACAGACAAGACCAACGCCTATGGAGTTTCTTATTCTAGATGATGGAAGATTTTGGATGTATGGATTTGCTTCTTAAAAAATGATATGGGACCATTTAGGCATCGTGGAAGGAGTAATTGGAGTGGCAGGACTTTGAGTTGGAGTTTGGAGTATAGGATCCTCATCTTGGTCATTTTGATCATTAATCTCTAAAGTGGGTTCTTCATTATATTGAGGCTCTAACATTGGATATGGCTTAAGAGAATCAATTATGGAAGAGGATGGTTGAGGATCTTTATGAGGGAATTTTTCATCAAATTGAAAATTCCTATGAAAATACCTCATGATTTACGGGATCAAGTAGCCTGTATGCTTTCATTTCCTCACAATAACCAACAAAGATGAGATTTTTGCTTTTCTTATCTAGAGCCTTCCTTTTCTTCTTTGGGATATGTGTCCACAAAGTACATCCAAAAATATTGAAGAAAGAGATATAAGGTTTTGAGCCAGTCCATGATTCCTCGGGATTCAAATGGCCAAGAGCTTTATGAGGTGTGCAATTTTGAATATAGTTTTTACAGTTAATTGCTTCTACCCAAACAACTTTTGAAAGATCTCTTGAGTGGAGCATACAGTTTGCCATTTCCTTTAAAGTTTTGTTTTTCTCTCTGCAATACCATTTTTATGTGGATTATGGGAGACAAAATGTTGATGAATAATGCCATGACCTAATAGAAAAATTGAGAACTCATTACTGAACTATCCCCCCCCATTATCCTGTATGAATTTGCTTGATTTTGCAAGAGGCCTTATTTTCAACTAAGGCTTTGAAGATTTTAAAGTGGGATAGAATATCACTTTTGTATTTTAGGAAGTAGACCCAAATTCTTCTGGAAAAATCATCAATGAAGGTTAAAGCATATTTTTCTCCTTTGAAGGAAGGCTTTGGGAAGACCATAAAGTCACTATGGATTAACTCTAGAGGGGGATGAGGCCTTTAGAGAAACACTTGGGTGGAAAGGATATTGATGTTGCTTTCCAAGAGCACATCCAGGACATACTTCATCAATATAAGAGACTTGAGGCAATCCTGTTACCATTTCATGGGTGGTCAATTCCTTTAGGTAGTTATAACTGAGATATCCAAACATTTCATGTCAAATTTTACTTTCAAGATCTCCATGTGCAAAATAATAGGAGGAACCTTCTAAATTTTGGAATCCTTTTAAATGAAATAGGTGAGTGTTGTGATCAATATCTCCTTTTTATATGAGAGAGTTTGGGTCTTGAAAGTCTCTTATATCAACTCCTATTGGTGAGAAGAGAATTGTTTTACCTTTTCCAAAAGTACAAATTTGATAGACAGAGAGGAGATTTGTTGCAATGTTTGGTACATAGAGAACATTATTGATATAACCACCATAAATGGATATGTCACCTTTCCCTTTTACTGGGATAAAGGATGAGTCACCAACTTCTATTCTACATGTTGAACTTGAGGAGATTGAAGTGAATGACTCATCTGAGGAAGTCATGTGATGAGTTGCTCCTGAATCTAGAACCCAGTATTTTATGAAGTGTTTATGGTCTTACCTTGAACATTTAAGGCTTTTCCTATCTGTTTCTTAGTGTCTATTTTTTGATCTTTCATTGCTGCCTCTAGTTGTTGTAGTATTTTCCAATATTTGTTCACATAATGACCATTCTTTTTTGTAGTGAGTACAAGTTATGGGACTCCTTTATTTCTTTTTGAATTTTTCTTTAGTAGAGGTGGATTCTACTAAGGATTTTGAGGAAAAGTAAGAGATCTCATACTTTGCAAGTTTTATTTCTTCTCTAGTTAGCCTATCACAAAATTCCTCTAAGGAGGGCATTTTAAAACTTGCACCAAGAGCATATTTTGTAGACAGAAAGGTGGTTGCAAAAATTTGAAATACAACATTTAATTTAGAAAGAATTAGATAGATGTATTCTTCTTCTATTTTATTCTTGCAAATGCATTTGTATTGAGTGAGGGCTTCTTTAAATTTGGTGATAAAGTCAACAATATTGTTGAAGTCTTTAGGAGATAATGTTGTTAATTTTACCTCTAGCTGCATTGACCTTATTTGATCTACTTTCCCAAACAAGTTATTTAGTTTCTACCAAATTTCATATGGAGTTTTATAATTCGTAATGTGAAACCATAAGCTTTCATTTACATTAGTGCTTATAATACCCATTGTTTCATACATTTTCCCTTTATGAACAAATATTTCATATTCCTTTTCAAATTCAGGTTGATTCTCTTCTAGCAAGTGTGTGAGCCCTTTTTGAGAAATGAGAATTAATATTTTGGGTTTCCATGTATGATAGTTATGAGGGGTGAGTGGATCAATTGTATTCATTGTATTTATTTTGCCAAAGAAATATTAAGTGAACCAATAATTCCCCCCTTTAACTTCAAGGTTTTAGAGAATACAATGGAGCTTTAAAGAAGGGAACACAAACCTAATAGTAATACCAATATCCTCAAATTACTTGCCCTAAAGTGAGGGAAAATATAAGTAAGTTAGGATATTTGATATATTAAAATAGGCTAATGAAGTAAGAAAAATTGGTCAGGCATTTATACCTATTCTACTCAATTACCCGCCCTTACGTGAGGGAAACTATAAGTAATGAGTAGAATTGATACGTAGAACTGTAGCACCCTAAAATTGGCACAGTAAACCTTAGCAAATAATTAAAATTACCTTAGTAATAATTCAAATTCAAATTTCAACCCCGAACCGCCTGTTAAACCGCTTTCCTCGTTTTTCGTGCCATTTTTAGGATTTGTTGTGACCGTTGGACGATATCGTCACCGATCAGACGATATCGCCTCAGATCGGACGAATTCGTCTGGAGAAGAACGTCCAGACGATTTCGTCCCAAAACTAATTTTTCATAATTAGCTTTTGTTTCAACGGCGTCTCTAACCGGGGCAAAAGCGTGTCTGCGCGGTTAGAGACTTCCCCCATTGGAGATCTCCCAAATTGGGATGATCTCCAACCTCCCAACCTCCTTCCTATGCCTATTTAATCTTAGGCCCTCCCCTTGACATTCCCCTGGCTGAAATTTTTTGTAACACGAGTTTTATTTGCATTAGAGTATCTTAAATTACTATTTGCCTTCGTATTTTTCCAAGTTTGTTTGCAGGAACTTCATTATTTTTAGCTGGAGCAAGCTCAGATCATCGTAGACGATCTTGTACGATCTCGGACGATCACGCCAAAATTCGAGATGATTTCGTATCCTGTAGATGATCTCGACTGCAGCCAACATTGGGGGCAATCCGTGCCCTGAGTTTGCATTCTCTGCCCATTATCTACTATTTTTGCTTTGCATTAGTTAGACTTATTACTATTTTGCATCTTGGAGTTCACCCATGTAGCTTAAATGCATAATAAAGTCATAATTGTCATTAAATCATTGTAATGCACTTATATTTTTATTTTGTAATTATCAGTTTAATATTATTATTATCATTCTACATCATTTTCCTCTGTTAGTATAGCTGCATTTTCTGTATTCTGTGTCTATTTCTCTGATTGCAGGTCTCTAACGAATTCGTCTGATGAATTCGCCAGATCTCAGATGATCTTGTCTGATATCAGACGATCCTGTCATATCAGAGGCGATCTGGACTGCTTCAAAAATCAGAACCTCCATCAGACATCCGAAATCAGGTATGGTTTTTCTCATCTAGCTTGTTCTCTGTATTTTCTGTTTAAATCTATTTTCTGTATTCATTTAAATTTGCATTTCATATAGAACAGTTTAGATTCATTTGGCCAAACCTAGGAATTGAATGATCAAGCATAAAAATGAACACATCAAACACACTCTCAACCTAGGCATGGAAACTGCCATTCAAAAGTTTCCTGGTGAACCCACCATCCATCGAAAATTCACCCTTATACACCTCCCCGAGAGGCGGGACCTTCAAAGGGCCTCTCAGTCCGAGGTATTGTCCCATCCTTTTCACATCCCCCTTCCGGGCATGGATCCTATAGCCTGAAGGTAAGGGTGCAAAAAATTTGGAGCGATACATTTTGGTGAACCCGACGTGAAAACTAAAAACCTTTTGAAAACAATTCAATTCAATCCAAAAAAAAACAAAACATAAATGCATTTAGAATCAAAGATTGCATGTCATATTTAGATGGTAGATTATAATAAAAGACGAGCTGTCACCATTAATGTTGAAAACCAATTAGCAGCTATAGAGATTAATTCTGTGCTTAGAGTACCTCAAACAAATAGGGTTCAACCTTTGTGGGACGAACTTAATAGGAGATTAGATCTCATTTCATCTAGAGCAACTGAACTTAGGCAAATCAAGAGGTTTGTCCTAGATAGAATCCTGGATCCCGATCAAGTGACTTTGTATCATGAGCTTCAGAGAGCTTGCCATAGGTGGTTAGCAGATAAAAGAGCCCTTGTGTCTTCTGAGTTGTATACCTTTGAGGAATACCTCGATAATGCAGCTGTAGTACATAAATTTCTGTCTCATGTAGAGGACCAAGAGGTCGTTCTTACAGATAGAAAAAGATGGAATAGAGTTCCCAGAGCTGTGTTATATCGAGAATATTGCCATGAGATTTATTTTTACAAAACAGAATCTGAAACAGATAATATCACTATAGCACACTTTATTAAGTTCCTGAAAAACAATTTCCAATTTGAAGAGGAGCACTTTATGACTCCTGATGAACTTGATCCTATCAATGACATCTATAAACTATTTATAGAAAACTAAGTTATTATTTTATTATTGTTGTTTCTTGTATTTAGTGTGTTGTTTATTGTCTTTATAAAAAAAAAACAAAAAAAAATAAAATTATCATAAAAAATATATATATATATATATATAATAACAAAAAAAATCAAAACATTTTCTTTTAAATATTATAGTAGGTATATAATTAAAATATATACCTCCCAAGATCTGTTGCAAATATATTAATATATATTTGCTAAAACCTAAATTTAGACACAATGACTAGACTCAGGAATGGAAAACAAATTGAAGTAGAAGAAGATTGGTTAGGAAAAACCAATAGACCAGATGCCCTTCTTGAAGAACCAATTCAAGAAGAAGTAACCTTAAACCAACAAGAAGAAGAATTTGTGGACGCAAATGAACAAAAAGAAAATGATAGAGAGGAAGGATCCTCATCTCCTAAAATAACTCCAGAAGGAGCTGTTACTTTTGAAAACATGGAACATTTTTGGAAATTTCTCAATAACAATATTGGCACCCTTAATAGAGCAGTTCGTATGGATAAAGATCAAATTAGTGATACTCAAGCAACCCTAGAAGATATATATCGCATACACACTAATCCTTTGTCCTTTGTTGATCAAGAGAGTGATCAAGCCGGACCATCCAATTTGGACATGGCTGCTATAATCCAGAACATGCAACAACAACAGGTTACCCAACCACCTAGAGTGCCTGTTACCAAACCAAGGGTTATTCCTACACAAAAGAAACCTTCATTCACTGCTCTATTTCGCCAAGCTATTGATCAATATACCTCAAATCAACAAAAGCCTAAAACAAAACCAAATGTTAATTTCCAACAATCTGGGATACAACATAATGCTACCACAAATCCTCTTCATAATACTCTTTCTACCAATCATTTGCATAATAGTAACATAGCATCGAATCCTTATGTTTCGCCTTCTTACGCTCACAAATCCCATGCTCATGTACCACCGAACCAATATGGTGGGCAAGCTGGCAATCTGGAAGCCATGGTGAAATAGTTAACCTCCCGTATGGACCAAATAGATCCCTACCGTCCCTCGTACAATTACCGAGAGATGTGTAGTCAACCCCTAGATCCTATAGTTGTAGCACAACCATATCCCAAACACTTTCCTATGCCTGTCCTACCTATATATAAAGGAACCGAAGATCCCATAGAGCATCTTCGTATGTTTAGGATAGCATGTCATGACATATCACATGATGATTTGCTATTACTAAAAATGTTCCCGAAAAGCTTAGGGGGATGGCATTGGAGTGGTATTATCAACTACCCACTCATTCTTTGAGAAATTTTGAAGAGACCGCTGAGTCTTTTGTGCATCAATTTAGTGCCTATATTGAAAGGCATGTAACCATTAAAGATTTGTACAACCTAAAACAAGACAAAGATGAGTGTTTTGCTGACTTCTTAGCTCGATGGAGACAGTTGATAGGAAAACTACACTTTGTGTTACCTTATCGGGAGATGTTGGATATTTTTATCAATAATTTACAAGAACAACTATCCTATGAATTATCAATTGCTACCTTGACCACCTTCGATCAAGCTATAGACTTAGCTCGAAGGGTGGAAGATGCTCTCATTAGAAGAGGTCAGCTCAAAAAGAAAGATGATGAGAAAACATCCAAAAATCAGTATAAAAATAAACAAGTTGTGGGTGACGGAGTCACTGATAGTAGAAACATTGCTAATGTTAATACTACGAAAACAACAGAGAAGTTCATATTGAAACCTCTTGATAAACCACCCCGAGAATTTACTAGATTAAATCAACCTTTATCAACCATTCTCCCCCAATTACTAGCACGAGGCTTGATCCAATTACCAGCTATCCGGGAACCTGATCCAACTATACCCGGATACAGAGCTGATTTACATTGTGATTTTCATAGAGGACCTGGACACGCTACAAACTCTTGTAAAATATTAAAACATAAAATACAAGATCTGATTGATAATAATGAGATGGAGGTGCAAGCCTTCCAACCTAAACAAAATGCTTCTAATAACGCTCAAAAGAACATTCCCCAAAATCAGAATCAGAATGCCAATCAATCATTGGACATATTTCAACATCCTTTACCACAACATGGTAAAGAGGTGGCTAATCAAATCGAACATCATAATGTTCCCCCTCCTACCCGATATGTAGGGACTATTAGCGGACAATTATCTATTCAGGATCCTCAAATATTTGGCACAACTTTCTCCATGGTTACGTCCAGACCCCTATATAATACTCAAACACCGGATCCTAGTGATGTAGAATCGGATACTGAAAGTGAAATAGACATCACCTCAAATCAATCGAATAGTTCTGAAAATGAATCAGATCCTATTCAACCTATCACAGATTCTATGGTTTCGAAAGAACCATTTCCTAGAAGAGTTACTACTCGACCCTCTTCTAATCAGTTCCTTCCTAATGAACAAGCCATAAACGCTAGACCGAGACCAATTCAGCGTCCTCAATATAACATTGTAGGTACCATCGGAGTCGTTACTAGACAACAGGCTCAAAATTCTCAACAGGATCAAACTCAGAATGATGGATCAGCTCCATTTATTTTGAAAAATCCCAATAAAGGGAATCATATGTCTAATGTTCAACCTAAGCCTCCTTACAATATTAATGAACAATTATCCAATACTACAACCAGAATTTCCCTTTTGGACTTGTTAAGATCTTCTCCTACCCATAGGGATGAATTAATGCTTACATTAAGCCAAATGATGGTACCTCAAAATATTCAACCTGAAGCCATGTCCAATACTATCATCACTCGAGAAGTCGATTGTATTGACTTTCGAGATAAAGATATCCCACAACATAGTTTACATAAGGATAATCCCTTATATATTACTGCCCTAATTGGAGATGTAGTTGTTAAACGAGTCTTGATTGATAATGGTTCATCTTTAAACATATGCACTTTTGACTTCTACCAAAGATTTGGCTTTAGGAGTGACGAGATGAAAAGAACGGATATGATTATCAAAGCCTTCAATGACGAGACACAAGAAACGTGTGGAGTCATTACTATACCCTTGCAAGTTGGTCCTAGAACCCTAGATACGACCGTGTTTATTGTACATTGCCCTGCATCGTACAATATACTTTTGGGTCACCCTTGGATCAATGCGATGCGAGCGGTTCCCTCCACTTTACATCAATGTGTTAAATTTGAATTTAAAAACCAGTTGGTTACCATTCATGGTGATCCTAGACCCTTTGATATGTGTGCTTTGGCAGAACCTGTTGGAGTGCAATTTTGCCCCTGCCTGTCATCCACACATCCTAGTTCTTATCATCCATCCAAACGTGTGAAACACACACCCATAACATCATCTACTCTTTCAACTACACCTATACATTTAGCTCAACCATCTTCTGAACAAACCACATTAGGACCTCGAAAAGATCCTAAACTTACAACCAATGCTTCTTGTTTTACTCCTATAACTTCCATACCGATAGACTCATCCATCGATATCCCTATAACATCATCATCCACTACAGGCATTCTTTCCACATCAGAAGATCAAGGAAATGTTCCTTCTACCTCTTATGCTCTCACTGATGAGCTCTTACCCGATTTATCTAAAATTCTTATATCAGAAGAGATCAACACCGCCATGCAGACTTCCCTCCTTTTAAATAAACTCCCACCTTCTCCTCGTACCTTGGGCCTCCCACAACCTATGGGAAGTATCTACCAAGTCGAAAGTTGTGCTTTTGTTTATAAAGGATATGATTGGGGAAGAATACCCCGAAACATCAAGACACATTGTGATGGATATGCTCGATGCTATTTTGCTAATGAATATATTAAAGCTAAGCCCATAATGCTTAAATTGGGATATAAAGGGAAAGGTTTGGGACCTTTCCAAAATGGTATGAAAGAACCTTTCGAGGTAGAACCGTGGCCTGCCCGCTGTGGTGTGGGCCTATTTTCTAGTAAAGGTCAGCCCTTTCCATTTGAGGATGATGACCATCTCATATGTTATCAAGATTATCTAGATAAACAAGATTCTTTATATCCAAAGAATAATTCTTTTACTTGCAATATGCTATCCATAGCCTATCCTGAGATGATTGCCGAATCCGACGATGAGTTGGAGGGAGATATCTTTCATGATATTTCCATTGAGGAATTGTTATATAATGAATTTTATTTTGATGGCTCTATACCTAGTATAGCCGAGCTTGAGGCCTCGACTCCTCAAAATGAATTATCCAAGCTAACCTTGGAAGAATTACAAGAATTGGGTGTTTCACCCGCCCCACCTAATTTTGAGAGAGATTTACATATGGAAGTTGAAAACGTTATAAAAATTAACATTGGAACCGAACATAACCCTCACATAATTAATATTGGATCAGAATTAAGTCAAGAAAAACAAGATAAATACATTTCATTTCTTAAAGACTATGAAGATGTCTTTGCTTGGACATATGAAGACATGCCAGGTCTGGACCCTTCTGTAGTCATGCATCATCTAGTAGTCCATCCAGATGCTAAACCTGTTAAACAAAAACTTAGAAAAATGCATCCCAAAGTGGCCTTACTAGTCAAAGGAGAACTAGAAAAACTGTTGAAAGTCATTTTTATACAAGCCATTGACTATGCCGAATGGATCTCAAATGTAGTTCCAGTAACTAAGAAAGAAGCCACTAAAGTTAGGGTTTGCACCGATTTCAGAGACATTAATGCTGCATGCCCTAAAGATGATTTTCCTCTTCCCAACATGGATCAGATCATTGACTTTACTGCCGAAAGTGGAATGATATCCTTAATGGATGGATTTTCTGGTTATAATCAGATCAGGATAGCTCCTGAAGATCAGGCCAAAACAACCTTTATTACCCCTTGGGGAACTTTTTGTTGGAAAGTGATGCCATTTGGCTTAAAGAACGCAGGTGCAACCTATCAACGAGCTATGACTTATATTTTTCATGACATGATGCATGATATCCTACATGATTATGTAGATGATATCATAGCTCGTTCCATCAAAGAAGATGATCATTTAAATGACTTAAGGAAAGTATTTGATCGGTTAAGGGAATATCTTATCCGACTAAATCTTGCTAAATGCATATTCGGAGTTAAGTCCGATAAATTATTAGGGGTTATAGTTTCTTTACGTGGCATTGAAATTGACCCTCTCAAGATCATGGCTATCACAGATATGCCCGCACCCACAAATATATCAGAATTACGAAGTTTACAAGGTAAGCTTCAAGCTATTCGCCGCTTCATCGACAAGTTGGCAGACAAAACCGGACCCTTTCTTAAGCTTCTTAAGAAAGATGTCTCTTTTCATTGGGATGATGAATGCCAAGAAGCATTTGAACTCCTTAAGCAATATCTCCTCAAACCTCCAGTGCTTTCCCCACCTAGATCTGATCATCCTTTTATCTTGTACATTTTTGCTTCTGATTCTGCCTTAGGAGCTATGTTAGCTCAACTTGATGATGAGAAGAAAGAACGTGCTAATTATTACATTAGCAGAACCTTAATCAGTTATGAAACTCGTTATACCATATTAGAGAAATTATGTCTAGCAGTCGTATTTTCTACACAAAAACTACGACATTATATGCTCAATCAGAAAACCTATGTTATTGCCAAATTCGACCCTTTGCGATATCTCATGAGTCGACCGTATTTATCTGGTCGCACAGCCAAGTGGGTTCTTGCGCTAAGCGAATTTGAACTCACCTTCATAGGACAAAAGTCTGTTAAAGGTCAAATCATAGCAGATCAATTAGCTGCTGCACCCTTAGAATCTACTCATCCCCTCATCATTGAGTTTCTTGATGAATGCCTTAAACTAGAGGCAGACCATTCAGAGCAATGGTCCTTATACTTTGACGGAGCCCGATGCATGAGTGGGGCTGGTGCGGGTATTATTTTAATATCTCCACAAAAACATCTTATTCCTCTGTCCTTCAAATTAACATTTGCTTGCACTAATAATACTGCTGAATATGAAGCTCTTATCCTTGGATTACGAGCTGCCTTGGCATTGAAAATCAAAAGTTTATTGGTTTTCGGTGACTCCCAACTTGTCATAAATCAAATCAATGATGTTTATCAGACCAGAGATGATAAATTACGCCCATATAAAGCATATGTTTTGCAGTTGTTGTCCTTGTTTGATAAAGTTACTTTGGAAGCTATTCCTCGAACTAGCAATCGTGCGGCTGACGCTATGGCTGCAGCTGCATCTCTTTTACCCTTGGAGTTAGACGATGAATATGCTACCATCATTATTCATCGACTCCAGGAACCCGCTTCAAGCAAATCATGTTTAGAACCTTTGGATGTGTTTCTCATCAACGAAACAACTCCTGAACCATGGTATATTGATATATTTAATTTTTTGCAAAAAGGAACCTTCCCTGATGGTTGCACTAGCAACCAGCGTAGGTTATTACGTAGACAAGCAAGTCGCTTTGTGATTATTGGTAATACCTTGTACAGAAGATCTTTTGAAGGCATCTTATTGAGATGTTTGAATTTAGAAGAATCCAGATCAGCTTTGAATGAAGCCCACAATGGATCTTGTGGGGGACATTTTAGTGGTAGCGCCATTGCTAAGAAACTCCTTCGGATAGGATATTTTTGGCCTACCATGGAAACTGATGCACATAATTATGTGCGACATTGCGACAAGTGCCGAAAACATGCTGACCTTGTCCATGCACCTGCACAAGAGCTGCAGGCTATTTCATCTCCTTGGCCCTTTTCAAAATGGGGCCTAGACATCATTGGAAAAATAAACCCTGTGTCATCTGATGGACACAAATTCATCATAACTGCCATTGAGTATTTCACGAAGTGGGTTGAAGCTATGCCATTAGCTTCTTGCACTGGAACACAAGTTTCCAAGTTTGTTTTTAATCAAATTATTTGTAGGTTTGGAATTCCCGCCAATCTCATTTTTGATAATGGAACTTGTTTCAAAAATAAAGATGTCAAGAAATTATGTCAAAAGTATAAAATTCAACATCGCTGGTCCACTCCCTATTATCCTTAGGGTAATGGTCAAGCAGAAGCATCTAATAAAACCTTAATCAAAATTCTCAAAAAATTGGTCAATAAAACCGGTCGAGACTGGCACATTCAATTATATCCCGCTTTGTGGGCTTATCGAACTAGTGTTCGAACCCCCATCTGGAACTTCACCTTTTGTCTTGGTTTATGGTGCTGAAGCCATTTTTCCCTTTGAATTAGAAGTTCCTTCTTTAGCTCTACTACTTCAAGATACTGAAGTAGGGGATGAATATCGTGCTGGCAGATTTAGTCAGCTAGAACTTCTAGATGAAAAGCGCATCAATGCTTTGGAGCATCTTCGCGCCTACCAAAACAAGCTTAAGAGAGCATATCTTAAGAAAGTTCATCCTCGATCCTTTGAGATCGGTGACCTTGTCTTAAAAGAAAATAAAAAAAAATACTAATGCAACTACAAACCTTAAAGGTAAATTTGAGCCCAACTGGCTTGGACCATATGTCATCACTGCTAAATTTGGATCAGGAGCATACAAATTATCTACCTTAGATGGTAAAGAACTTAAAGAACCTATGAACATCATGCATCTTAAACGTTACTATGCATAAAAATTGGTCATTTCATCATTGTATATATTTGTTTAAAACATTTCAAAAAACAACTATCTTGTATTTCTTTCAATTCATAAACTTAAAATATAAAAACACCAAAAACATCCAAATCATCAAAATCTTCAAAAACATATTTTATTTTTATATCTGTCAATTTGTGAAGTATTGCAGTTATATTTTCAGTTATTTTGGATAAATTAGTATTTATTTGGAATCCCGCACTTTCACATTCACATGAATAAATATCTTGATTTTATTTGTTATGATTATTAATCTCTCTTATATCAAAGTCCACATTTGAATTAAATAAAGTTTTGAGCATAGAGAACTGATCTTGTTATTTACTTGAACCAAGTATATCTTTTCACATTAAAATGATTTCATTGCAAATTCAATATGATGCTACATAGTAGAAATGGTTTCTTGAGCGAAAAGTTTCCCCTGCTATCCTATCATGCACATGGTCTAGAATCTTTGAGAATTGACAAAAGGACAAGCTCACCCCTACCTAGAATAAAAATCCCTTGCTCTACAGCTAATCCGAGCAAGTATCCCTAGCATAGGAAGAAAAGAAAAGTTCAAGAAAAAGAGAAAAAGAAAAAGGTTATTTGAATCATCACAGCAATATTTCAGCATTATCTCAAATATCAAGCAAAAATACAAAAGTACAAAAAAAAAAAAAAGCAAAAGAGAAAAGCAAAAGCAAAATACAATAAACTCCTTTCCCTACCCCTTGAAAAGAAAAGAAGGGTGAATGAGCTTGAATCCCTGGAATTCTCAATTATTCGAAAATTGTGAGGTAAGCCCCATAACAGGTGGTTTGTGCCCAACCCGCTTGGCCTTGGGTAAATCCTAGCATGGCGATATGTCTGTCACATTAGCGACCTTCTTTTGTATAGACCTCTGTCAGCTTATGGATTAGCTAGCTCTTGATAACCTAACTTACATAGTAGTTTGGTACGGTTACATGCATATAAATCATGGTCAACGAACATTTATTTGGTCAAGGCAAATTACTTGTATCAAATTATCTTGCTCAAAATTGGTAAATGAACAATACAATCGCACACACATTTGTATTTGAGAGATTTTGTATCATTATGATAAATCAAGATTGGTAATGAACTCACATTTGCACATGAGGATTCCTTATAAATCTACATTTCTCTTTGAGATAATTTAAAATATCTCTGTAACTCTTTTCGGAATAATTTTATCCTTTTATTTCAGAATTTTGTTTTGTATAAAAGCAATTACATACATCTTCTCATAAAATCTCAAAAATAATTTCAAACAAAATTTTCATATTATTATTTTTCTGTTTATCAAAAGTCAAAAATGCATCTTGCAATAAAACCAACAATCTATTTTCTTCTTTGGATTTCGCGATGATGGTATAAGTCTATACCTATAATTCTATGCCTAGCGCAAACCATCGTTCTAATTTTCTTTTCCATTTATTTTAAAACAAAATTCATCAAAACATGTGACTTGCATCATTATGTTACACAATTATGCTTTACAAACAAACAAACACTTATTCTATTTCATGACATTATGTTCAAATTCAGTTTTTGCAACCATGGTATAAATTCTAAGGAATTGTTCAAAATTTTATCACACTTAGGAATTTATGCCTAGCAAAATCATATTTCTTTTATTTCATGCATACTATTTTTATGAAAATCTGAAAACAAATCATCAAACCATCATTATCTCCATCATTACAACACCAAGTCTTAAGACAGTCTCTTAAGCACTCTTTTACTTTTAACAATATTTCTATACTGGGATTAGCTTGACGACCGAGTGAGCGGCGACTCCATGAAATGGTCTATAATAGTGACAATGTCCTTTGAAATTATTGTTAGAAGTCCCTTTTATTTTTTATCAAATCACACCACAACCACCAATTGTTTACATCAGATTATTTCATTTAAAATCTTACAGCATGACATCAAAATTATAATATTTCAAAACGACATAATTATATGAATCCTCAATCCAATAAGCAAATAATTCAAACATTAAAGCATCATAAAAACATATGAACAAGTCATATCATCAGAAACAAGATCATATATATATATATCCAAAAATTATATACATCATATCAAAACTGGATTGGTATGCCACAATCTATACCTTGGCATACTCAATCCTCTCAACAATCTCTACAAAATCTATAGTCCATAGACACCTAGCCTCGAGAAGCCCTCGAGCTCTCAGCCTCATCTCCTCCCCCACCCTGACGTGGAGGAGGTGGTCCCATAGAGGTCCGGGATGTATCTCGGGTCCTCGTCGTCGATCGGGAGGATGTCCTCGTCGATCCTAGCCTGACTGGTTCTGCAATGTTGGCCGACAGCTGTACCCTCTGGCCCTCTGGAACCAGTTGGAAGTATACACCCTGGTAGAATGTAGTCTGCATCATCGACCACACTAGATCATCCCTGCTCGCTCCTCCGCTCTGCACCCTGAGCCGTGTCGTCTCATCCTGTAGTGTCCGTACCTGCATCCTCAGCTGAGTGGCCTCGTCCTGTAGTGACTGCACCTGAGCTCGGAGGTGGGCAGCCTCAGCCCAGAGAGCCACTGTCTCACTGCTCTCCCCTATGTCAACACCCTTGCCCTTATCAGGCGATGGTGGTCTCTCCCCCTGCTATGAAGGGAGCCTCTCCTCCCTCCGCCCTGTCTCCCATGGCCTCTATGGAGCCCGTGCCATCCTCTGGCATCTCTCCTATGAGATCCACCGTTGCTCTCTCCCCTCGTGACCCCGCACTGCCTCAATAGCAGCCTATCATCGCCTCCCCATCTGGCACACCATAGCGTGTACTGGACCCTATGCCCTCGTCATCCGAGGAGGGCGGATGCCTACGTACCAAGCATCGTAGCCATCAACAACCCCGACGTCGTCACCATCCACTGGCTGGATGGGGGCATCGTCCGTGTCCTGACTCTAGAATCACTGCATATCTAGAGCCCCGCTCAGTGTAGTACTATCTCAAATAGTCTGGGAGTACTCGTAATCCCTGAGAGAAGGGATCCCCTACTGTAGACCGAACTATCATAGTACTCGATCGTAGCGGTGGAGCTCTACCTCTCCTCGCTCCATCCTCAGCCAGCAGACTCACCTGATGCGAGCCAGCTCCTGCCCATCCTCTGCCCACCCGGGGTGCTCTCGCCATGGCCTCTAGGTGATCTGGTCTGGGATGAGGTCATCTAGCAACCTTCGAGACATCGACAGATCTATCCACCATTGTGAACCCCTCTATAACCACCAGTAGAAAACCCGGGGTCTCTCCCGGTCAACACCTATCAATGGGAGCCCTACCGGCCTTCGCACCGCAATGTGCTCCCAGCACCAAACCTGTAGCAATGATGTCAAGACCAGACATCGACCTCCCTTGTATACGACCCCATGCAGGATCCTATACAAGCGGCAGAGTACAAAGCTCCCCCATGCAAATCTATACCCGTGGTCTCTCATGTCGTAGACTATGTCTGAGAGCACCCACGGTAGTCTACATCCACTCTGGTGGCACAACAGTAAGCCATCGACAACTCCTACCAAAACCTGTGTCAGCCTAGATGCCCTAGGCATCTGTCGTAGCGACTCGATGTTCACTCCGCCCTTCTCCAGGGTGAAGCTCGGGTCTCCAGTGAGCCTCATCATCGCCTGGCCCTGATTGGCCATAGGCATCATCAGCCGTCCCTGTATGGGGATCCTTAGGATCCTCCATACGTCCTCTAGAGTGGGAGCCATCTCCCCTATCGATAACCAAAAGCAGGACGACCCCGGATACCACCTCTCTGCTAGGGCTGTTAGTAGCCCTATGTCAGTCGGTACTTGTGGCATCTCTGCCACATGCTGTAGACCGACCTATCCTAGTCGGTCATGCTCTGCCTGGTCAAGAGCGGCCAAGTCATCTCTTAGTCCATCGTATTTCCATTCTCGGCTCTTTAGTAATCCCTTCTGCAAAACAAACAATAAAACAACAAAATCATTAATAACTCAAGCATGCAAATTAAACAACTTAAAATCAAGTTTAAAATGATATCGTCCATAATTGGATGATATCGTCCCACATTGGGCAAAATCATCCTTTGTGAGGACTAAATCATCTCCGATTTCACAACTTGGGAATCGCCCCTTGTTGGATGAAATCGCCCCTAATTCGTCGATTTCGCCGTCAGACAAAATCGACGATCTAGGGACGATTTCGACGAAATCGAGACGATTTTGTCCCGACGACGTCGACGGCCTAAAAATGGCCGTGATGCCCCAAACAATCAAATTTAAATCAAAAAAATTGCATAAAGTTACATTAAACCTAATCTACTAGGATTAGATCCTTACCCGTAGCCCACGTCGGACCTCTGTCGATCGGTGTGTTGTCTCGACCATTTTTTTCTGCAGAGCTCTAGAAATCAGGAAAATGAACAGTAAAAATGAATTAGGGTTTTTCCCTATTTTTCTTAATTTTATTCAAAAACAATTAAAAACATTTTTAAAATTTTTTGCTTTTTCGCGTTTTTACCTCAAACGTTCGATTTGGGTAAAAACACGGAGGGGGCACCATAGTAAGTTGTCGTACGATTCGACCTAGAATCGTCGTCTAAAAATTGAGAATAAATTTTTGCTTTCTCGTAAATCGAGAAGAACTCATCTTTAACGCATTTTCTTCAGAAAATTCGCTAAAGAGGGGGCAAAATGTAGCACCCTAAAATTGGCACAGTAAACCTTAGCAAATAATTAAAATTACCTTAGTAATAATTCAAAATTCAAATTTCAACCCCGAACCTCCTGTTAAACCGCTCCCCTCGTTTTTCATGCCATTTTTAGGATTTGTTGTGACCATTGGACGATATCGTCATCGATCAGACGATATCGCCTCAGATCGAACGAATTCATCTGGAGAAGAACGTCCAGACGATTTCGTCCCAAAACTAATTTTTCATAATTAGCTTCTGTTTCAACGACGTCTCTAACCGGGGCAAAAGCGTGTCTGCGCGGTTAGAGACTTCCCCCATTGGAGATCTCCCAAATTGGGATGATCTCCAACCTCCCAACCTCCTTCCTATGCCTATTTAATCTTAGGCCCTCCCCTTGACATTCCCCTGGCTGAAATTTTCTGTAACACGAGTTTTATTTGCATTAGAGTATCTTAAATTACTATTTGCCTTCGTATTTTTCCAAGTTTGTTTGCAGGAACTTCATTATTTTTAGCCGGAGCAAGCTCAGATCATCGTAGACGATCCTGTACGATCTCGGACGATCACGCCAAAATTCAAGATGATTTCGTATCCTGTAGATGATCTCGACTGCAGCCAACATTGGGGGCAATCAATGCCCTGAGTTTGCATTCTCTGCCCATTATCTACTGTTTTGCTTTGCATTAGTTAGACTTATTACTATTTTGCATCTTGGAGTTCACCCATGTAGCTTAAATGCATAATAAAGTCATAATTGTCATTAAATCATTGTAATGCACTTATATTTTTATTTTGTAATTATCAGTTTAATATTATTATTATCATTCTACATCATTTTCCTCTGTTAGTATAGCTGCATTTTTTGTATTCTGTGTCTATTTCTCTGATTGCAGGTCTCTAATGAATTCGTCTGATGAATTCGCCAGATCTCAGATGATCTTGTCTGATATCAGATGATCCTGTCATATCAGAGGCGATCTGGACTGCTTCAAAAATCAGAACCTCCATCAGACATCCGAAATCAGGTATGGTTTTTCTCATCTAGCTTGTTCTCTGTATTTTTTGTTTAAATCTATTTTCTGTATTCATTTAAATTTGCATTTCATATAGAACAGTTTAGATTCATTTGGCCAAACCTAGGAATTGAATGATCAAGCATAAAAATGAACACATCAAACACACTATCAACCTAGGCGTGGAAACTGCCATTCAAAAGTTTCCTGGTGAACCCACCATCCATCGAAAATTCACCCTTATACACCTCCCCCGAGAGGCGGGACCTTCAAAGGGCCTCTCAGTCCGAGGTATTGTCCCATCCTTTTCACATCCCCCTTTCGGGCACGGATCCTATAGCCTGAAGGTAAGGGTGCAAAAAATTTGGAGCGATACAGGAACATAGGTATTTGATGCAATGATAACCAGCCAGACTGATATATCGTATTTCTCAATAACCTGCCCTTACATGAGGGAAACTATAAGTTAGTGATAAGTACAATACTTGGAACATAGGTGATTATAAATTTTGAAGTGCCCTTATGAAAATATTTTATTTTGTTACTTTATTTTAAGTTTTATATGATTTGAAAAAAAAAAGGAGCATGTATTGTATGAAAATTATTTCTTTTTAAAAGAGTTGAAATGATGTGAAAGCATATGACCAAGTGGCTAAAAGAAAAAGCCACATTTAGTTTCACATCAAAAAATATCTCCTATTGTTGTTATGAGTAATGAAATTTTAAGAAAGGGATATAACAAAATCAATGATGCAAAAAAGAAAGAAGCCATGACCAATAATAACAACAACCCCCCTTGAAGCCTTAGAAAAAATGTGCAAGTGTTGACACATTTAAACCCCCCCCTCGCAAATTTTTTTTATTATTTATGAGGTTACAAACTTGTCACATTTTTTTTTAGTGGCCAAAAAAATGCACTAAAGAAGTAAAAATGACAAAAAATTGATGAGAGGGTGTTATATTTAAATACAAAGAGCAGATCTTTATTTTAGTACTGGTTATTATAAAAATAAAAAAACTAGTTTTAAATAGAAGATCTAATTAATTAACCCTCTCAATGGATGAAAAGGCTCGAGAGAGCACTTCTAGGGCTTTGATAGAGCCCACTGAATTTTTAATAGGTGACTCAAACCCCACAAGAGACGTCAATGAACAATGAGAGAAGGGTCTTTGAAGGGCTCGAAAGAGCATGACTCTTGTTCTTCACTGTACTTTGAGGATGCTAGATTACCTACGATATTTACTGTACTTCTGAGGATTAGAAAAATAATAAAAAAAATACAATATTACCTGATCCAGATTGGACGTCCATCCAAAAAATATATATGGGTCTTCGAACAACAAGATAAGGGTCTTCGAAAGGCTTGAAAGAGCATGAATTTTATATTTCACTATACTTTGTCAATGAACATAGAGATAAGGGTCTTCGAAAGGCTCGAAAGAGCATGAATCTCGTGTTTCACTGCATTTCGTCAATGAAAATCGAGAGAAGGTTTACTGCACTTTCAAGGATGCACTCCAAAAGGACGTCAACATTTACCTGTGATTACACTGCATTTTCGAGAGGATATAATATGTCAAAAAAATTTAATAATACTTTGTTTACTCTTTCTTGAAAATGCGATGTAGAAGATGCCAGGGAAGGTGCTCGTCAAGCGATCAAAATATGTCAAGGAGTGCGAAGAGAAGATAATGAATGCAAAGGTGTTCGTCAAGCGTTCGTTGATCTGTCAAATTACCACAGAGGAAAGGCTACATTGCTTGTTGCATCAGAGAAGGTAAGCAACACACAATATAAAAAAGCCATACACATTCAAAAAAATAATGATGCTGATTGAAAGCTAGGATGGGAGAGTAATAATCATCACATTTGGATTTATAATATTTTTTTATGTTTCTTGCAACTCCAGAGAACGGATTATAGGCAAAGCTTAGAGTGAAGTGAAGAGCGAAAATTGTTTAAGATTTAGCTTCCACCGAGTTCTAAGATCCTTTCGACATACCCATTGAGGAAGATACGAAGAAAGAATGTCGCGCTCCATGATATAGACGTTGGCAATGTTGGAGATAACTTGTCACGTTTTAATATTAAGTATAAGCACTATGGTATTTAAAATTAATGACCCAACGTCTCTTGAGATGAGATGCAAAAATTGTGCTTTTATAAATATTAAAATATCTCATGAAAATATACTTTGGATTTTAATTAAAATACAAATATTCGTGAGATAAAAAGAGGCCATGAAACTAAACGATCTCCATGAAAAAAAGGTACACCCACAAATTTACTTTCCACGAAGATGATGCAGCGATTACAAAGGAGGAGCCAAGGCAAAAGCATTGTCAAGAGAGGTGGACCAGTGTGTTATTGTACTGTGATCTGTGGAGAACAAGAAAAAAATGGCAGGAACAAATAGAAAAATGATATGCCTATATTGCATTTGCAATTTGGCAAAAAACAATTCAAATACTTGTTCCTATAGTGAGGCAAATATCAATATATTCTAAAATTAAATGAGAATCTATTATGGTAAAATAAACTTGTAAAAAAATATTAGATAGAATATAAATATATTTTTCACAAAAAAATTGTAGATGAAATATGAGCAGTCTACAATAGATATGAAAAAAAACTTATTTTTGTTAGTCTCACAATGACATTGAGAGGGGGGGTGAATCAGTGTAGCTCTTTAAAACTTAAATCTTAAACTCTTAAATCCGAAACAATGAGAACTTAAAAATAAATAAAGCAAATGTAACAAGAGAGCATCACACAACACAAGATGTACCGAGGTTCACCGATTTGGCTACTCCTCAAAAATTGACTGTTTGGACTCCCATACAAATCCAGCCTTTGCAAAGCACAACTTTACAATCAATTTACCAGCACCCACTGGAAGGAGCACCAACCACTAATTTATCTGCACCAACAGAAAGGAGCACCAACCCCTGATGCCAAGCACCAACTTGGACTTCAATTTTGAAACTAGAAGATTGACATAAAAATGCCTTCACTTTTACAAGACCTTGACTGGTCTATTGCTTACTCAACATTGCTTAGAATTCACAAAACACACATCCTTCTCGCATGCCTCTCACACGCCTCTCGCTCTCCTCTCGCTCTCTTCGCAAGATAAAATCCCCACTCTCTTTCGACGCTATTCACAAAATAATCCACGCTCTAAATTCTCCAAAAAACACTCCTTTTATAACCATCCTATCTCTTTGTAACTCCAGTTGTAACTCCTTTCATATTCTCATGCGCCACTTATCAATTGTAACACCTTATTTATGTAACTCATTTTGTATATACAGAGTAGGCATTTCATCAAACATGTTACATGCAAAAAATTGACACCATATTCTCCTACCATGACAGTTCGTCTTCTCGGTCATGACTGTTCGTTTTCTCCTTTGTGCATGCATGCGTTTTGGTTCCTAAAAAAGCTTTTCATTTTTATTTTGACGACTGTTCATTTTCTTCTTCAACTGTTCATTTTCTTCACATGGGCATGCGTCCATTTCTTTCCATGACTGTTCATCTTCTCCACATGGGCATGCGTCCGTTTCTTTCCACGTGTAACGACCATCTTAAATGATTTCAAAACATTAAAGATTCCTTATGGGTCCACGTCACTATGCAGTCTTCAGTTTCACCATCCTGGTGTTCATGTCGCGATATCGCGACACTTTTGTTACTCTGCCTGCCTACTTTTCTTGAGTCACAAAAATGCAACATGTCGCGATATCATGACACTTTTGTTACTATGCCTGCCTGCCCTTCTTGAGTTGTGAAAATGCGACATGTCAAGATATCGTGACACTTTTTCTTTCTTTGCCTACCTGGCCTTTTTGAGTTGCAAAAATGCGACACATCAAGATATCGCAACACTTTTTCTTTCTCTGCCTAGATGCCCTTTTTGAGTCATGATAATGCGACATGTTGCGATATCGCAACACTTTTTCTTTCTTTGCCTGGCTACCCTTTTTGAGTCGTGATAATGCGACATGTCGCGATATCATGACACTTTTTCTTTCTCTCTCTTTCTCTTTGCTTTGGCCCCAAAAATACATGTCATGATATCGTGACACTTTTTCTCCTTGCTTTTTCTCTTTGCTTCGGCCCGTGAAAATACAACATGTCGCGATATCGCGACACTTTTTCTCCTTGATTTTTCTCTTTGCTTCGACCTGCAAAAATACAACATGTCATGATATCACGACACTTTTTCTCCTTTCTCTTTCTCTTTGCTTCGGCCCGTGAAAATACAACATGTTGCGATATCACGACACTTTTTCTCCTTGCTCTTTCTCTTTGCTTCGGCTCGCGAAAATACATGTCGCGATATCGCGACACTTTTTCTCCTTGCTCTTTCTCTTTGCTTCAGCTCACGAAAATACATGTCGCGACATCGCGACACTTTTTCTCCTTGCTCTTTCTCTTCTCTTTTGGCCACAAAAATGCAACATGTCTCGATATCGCGACACTTTTTTCCCTTTGCTTTTTTGCTTCTCTTTTGCATATGGGCCACTTCGGTCTTCTTGGACAACCTGTAACAACTTCACCCAAACATCAAAAACATCTTCATGAGCATTTAAAATCACTGTACATACTCTAAGTAACCTCTAAACTCCTGTCCATTGCATCAACCGATCTTTCTGACTGTGTTGACAACAATGACAATACTGTCGCTACACCTTGCTCAACAATTTTTTTAAGAAAGATAAAAGATAAGAACCAGTTTGTGAAACTGCCTTCAAGAGAGAATGCCTAGCAGAATCTATCCTTCTCTGGTACCATGTTAGAATTTCCTAAGAGTAGAACTACAAAGCATGACAAGATTTGAAGAGACAAATAGAACTGATTGATTTATTCTATGGGTCAACTTTGTATAAATAGCAAAGTTATCATTGAGAGTTGTTGGATTACAACAACTCACTAGTCTAAACTGAGAGTTCACATGACTCATTGAAGAGTGGTGACTCAAGTAAGTTTATCCTAGTAGAACTTAAGAGAATAATTATTTATTCTAATAGTGGGTGCTAGCGCTATGAAAGAACTTGGAGGAGAACCAATGAGGTTTTGAATCCCACCAAGGCCCTTTTGAGTGCATTGAGGTATGTGATTTAATTTGGTTGTCTTGGCCTGCGAAAAGTTAAAGGGAAAAATAATGTTTTTATTTTTCTAAATTAATTTTAATTAAAGTACTTTACATATTATTTGGTGTGTAAGTTATTAGGGGAGTTAAAAGGAAGTGCAGAGCTTTAATTTTTGAGTTGGAATTTTAGAGGCTAAGGAGTTATAAGGAAGTTTGAATTTTATAGTTTGAAATTGAAGAATGTTGAATATTATTTATTTCAAGTTGGATATTATAAGGAGTAATTAAGTGCTAACTTTTGTATTGAAGAAAAGTTTTGAAGAAGAGTTAGAATGATGTTTTTGTCATCTAATATTGGTGTTTGGTAAGGAAAGTGGTTATACTTGAGACAGGTTTTAAAGACTATTCTTCATCAAGAAAAAGGTATGGGCACATTCTTCATTGTCTGAAATAATTGATTGATTTGAGTTTTTCTAAAAACAAGTTTGGAGTGAAAAGGATTTAATTAGGTTTCCTTATTGAGTTGTTGAGCTATATGTGAGATTGGTTTATAAGCATTGTTGTTGAATTGATTGATTGAGTGAAGAACTTGAACTAGGGTTTGCAAAAATCATGAGTATAATTGTTATGTGAGATTGGTTGATAAGAATTGTTGGAAACATTTTGAGTGAGTGTTCATATGCTTGGACTAGGGTTTGTAAGCAAGGATTGTTTCATTGAGTGATTGATTGAGTAGAATTTATTGAGCCTAGTCAAGTGAATGTGTGAAGTGACTGTTCAAGTTCTATAAAACAAATTATTCTATATCCTAAATTGATTTGAGAAAAATGTTGAGAGTTGATATGTGTAAAACATATTGAGTCTCTAACAATTCTCCATATGTTTTTATTATAAAAGAGAGATTGAAAGTGATTGAGAGTTTGAGAGTGTGAAGCATATCGAGTCTCTAAAAATTACCTATATGTTTCTAAGAGAGTGATTGAAGGTGATTGAGCTTTGTGATGTGTGTAGAGAATATCGAGTCTCTAAAAATTCTCTTTATGTTTCTATGAGATTGGACAAGTTCTAGTGTGGACTTGTTGAGCAGATTTGAAGCAAGTCTTTGAGAAGACTTGTGGATAGATTTTTGTGAGATTTTGTGGAAGCTTACAATACATATTGAGAGTAGATTTGGATAAGTTATAGTGAGGACTTGTTGAGTAGATTTGGACAATTTCTAGAGAGGACTTGTGGACATATTTGTGTGATATTTTGTGGAAGTTTGCGAGGTAGATTTGAGACAAGTCTTTGAATAGACTTGTGAGAAGAGTTGATTGATTGATTTGTTCAAACCTTGAGTTAAGGTTTGGGGTATATCCAACAGATTTGATTTGAAATTGAGTCAAGATTTGAGTTAAGGCTTGAGAATAGAGATTGAGGACATATTTGTGCTATATCAAAGGACTGTGTTTAGTACAGATTCAAGAATACAGTTTAGTGCAGATTTGAGGATAGGTTTGTGCTAGACTAGAGACTGAGCCTGAGCAGATTTGTGTTAGATCGAAGGACTGTTTTTAGTACAGATTTGAGATAGATATATAGAGGTGACATAGTAAAAATAATGATAGTCTCTAGTGGATATATATCCATTAGCCAGGGCAGCAAGGATAGGTGTCTTCAGTAGATAGAGATAAATTAGCCAGATTAGTGGGGGTAACAATTCTTCTAGAAGATCACCAGCCAAAGCAAGAGAATAAAGGAGTTCTCTTGTGGATAGATATCCATGAAATTGATTAAGGGGATTGGTGTGTCCTTTGGATAAAGCTCCATAAACATTGTAATAGGGAAATGATTTCCAAGAGATTGATTGAGAAAGTTTTTAGTGAACGATTTTCTCCGTGGAGTAACCCACATTGGGTGAACCACATAAATTTGGTGTCTTTATTATGTGTGGTGATTTATACATTGATTTGATTACTGCTATTGATATTGCATATATACATTCAATAATATTGATTGGAAAAGAAAAGTAAAAAGTGGTCTTATATTGTTCACCCCTATCAGTATAAGCTTATGTTCTGCAATTGGTATCAGAGCGAGTTTTTTTGAAAGATTTTAATAGCTTGAAGGAAAAGCTTATAAGAACACAATGGATTCTAATAATGGATCATCAGATAATTCAACACCAGTATTTTATGGAAGTGATTATATATATTGGAGTATGAGAATTAAGATTTAACTGATGGTACTTGGCAATGAGATTTGGGAAGCAGTTGAAAATAGATACATACCACCCATTGATCCACCTACAGATAAGGAAGGTAAGCTTATACAAAATTACAATTCAAAAGCAACGAATAAAATTTTGAGAGGTTTGCATAGAATAGAGTTCATAAAAGTTATGCATTGTCAAGATGCAAAAGGAATGTGGGATAAGTTGTAAAGTATATATGAAAGACATTACAATTCAAAAACAATGAATGCAATTTTGAGAGGTTTGCATAGAATATAGTCCATAAATGTTATGCATTGTCAAGATGCAAAAGGAATGTGGGATAAGTTGCAAAGTATATATGAAAGAGATAAAAGTGTCAAGAAACCAAAGATACAAAATCTCAAAGGACAATTTGAAGAGTTAATAATGAAGGATGAGGAAAACATTAGTACTTATCTACTTCGAGTCGATGAGGTTGTTAATGCTATGCAAGGACTTGGACTTAAGGTTGAAGAATTGGATGTTTGTGATAAGGTCTTAAGATCTCTTCCAAAAAGATTTAGTGAAAATATTTCTGCTATAGAAGAATCAAAGGATGGTGATTCTTTGACAAGAGATATGTTGCTTGGTATTTTTACAGCTTTTGAGTTGAGAACAAAAGAACCTAATTCCTAGAAGGAAGCAACCTTCAAATAAATCAAGAAGACAAATGGTAAGAAGTCAAAATCAAGTAATGAGTCATCAAATGATGAAGAAGGAAATTATGGTAGAAGGAATAAGCATTCAAGAATATTTAAATATACAAAATTTGTTAAATATTTAAATTGTGGAAAGTATGGTAACTATGCAACTAACTATCAATAAGATAGAAATAACAATGATGAAGAAAAGGATCACAGGAGCAGGGAATCAGAAAGATACTGACACCAAAAGAAAAGCAAGGATGGACAAAGTAGGAAAGGAAAGAAGTTATTTCAAAGGCAAAAGAGGAGCTACTATGTAGATAAGGCAAGTAAATACTCAAGTGATAGTGATAATAGTTTCTCGGATAATGATAAAGATGAAGTCCTATTTATGATTGAAGAAAAAGAGGTCAAAAAAAGGTCACCAATAATTATCAGGCATTTTAGATATGGTATCTTTGGACATCTTGAAGATAGTTGTACAAGGAATGGTTATAGTTGTAGTGATGATGAATATGAGGATACACTTGAAGGACCAGAAGAGAATATTCTAATGGCACTAGAAGAATAAGAAGGTGATCCTATAGAAGATAGGTCAAAATAAATGAATATGTAGACAAAGGTAAACAAATAGAGGAAAAATCAGATAAAGAAGGATATGATCTCAAGGGAGAACTTATTTATGCTCTTGAAATAGTAAAGAAGGTAAGAAAGCAAAACTCTAAACTTGAGTTTCAGTTTCAAGAATGTGATGAAGAGATAAGAATGCTTATAGAGGATCTAGACAAATCAAAGGCTAAGACAAAGAAGTTCAAGGATAAGTTAGAAGCAAAGGTATTAGAATGTGAAAGGTTAGAACAAGAAGTATCCCTACTAAGGGAATATTTAGAAAAGTCCAAGAGTAAGCTACAAAAGTTTGGAAAGAGCTCAAAGATTGTGGATAAGATGATCAAGGTACAAAGAAGGTCAACAAATAAAATAGGTATTGGTTTTGAACAGGCTCAAAAGAAACAAGAAGAGAAGTCAACCTCAAGTTATGAAGGAGAAGAAAATTTAGAAGAAGAAACTTTAGAAGAATATAGTGTAAGAGAAAGTGAGACATTTGAGGATGAGTTGGACAACAAAAAGTTCAACAAGGACAGGAAAAATGCACAAATAAGAAACAAATGGAACATCAATAAGAATAGGTTAAAAGAGACTAAGAGACCAATGAGGTCAAGAAAAGGAAACTTCAATGGAAGATGTTTTTCATGTCACAGGTTTGGGTACATGGCTTCACAGTGTAGGACACATGAAATATAAGAAAATGGAAATTTTAGAAATAGCCAACTTTTCCATGGGTATTGCTACTCATGTAATCAGTTTTGTCACAAGGCAATGGATTGCAGGGTTCATGATAGAAAAGGATATGGCTTCACTAGGAGAAATACCAAGACAGTTGCACCTCCAAGAAATAATAACAAGTGTTATAAGTACAATAATGATGGACACACAACAAACTGGTGTAGAGTAGACATTTCAGAATCAAGTATGAACAAGAAAAATAATAGGAATAGGAAAAGGGATATGGATATGAATAGGAATAGGAACAGGAACATGGATATGAACAGGAACAAGAACAAGAACAGGAACAAGAATAGGAACAGGAACAAGAACAGGAACAAGAACAAGAATTTGGACATGGACATAAATAGGAAAATGGACATGGAAAGGAACAGTCAAAGGAATCAGAACAATCAGATAAGAAGAAAAGAGGATAAAGGTAAAAACCAGTGATTTCTGGGAGTAGAAATACTCCCACCCCAGAATTAACCACCTCAAGAGGAGATGGGGGAGGGGCTAAGCTAAGAGACTCATTATTAGCCCCCAGCCCCAAAGGTGACCCTTTGCCATTGATGTCAAAGGAGGAGAGATTTGGTATTTGAGTAAAGAGGATATATTTGAAGAGAGCATTAAGCTAGGGGGAGCAGAACAAAGAAAAGGTTAAGTTTTTGGTAAAAATAAATTGGGCTGCCATCAATGACAAAGGGAGAGATTGTTGGAAATTTTGAGGAATGTTATTGTCATTGATGTCAAAAGCATTGTTGACCAATATTCGTCATCTTTGAGGACATTACGAAAGCTCAGAGAATGAAGATCCGAGAAGGAGAAGTCAAATTAAATAATAATATTTTATTATTATTTTTGGCACCAAGATCAAGTTAAAGGAGATCAAGGACAAAGTTGAAAAGACCCACATGTTAATTTAAATTAAAATATTTTAATTCCTAATTAAAATTTTAATTTAAATATTGATAAGTGCTAAGGTTAGTTTAAATATTTATTTTAACTTTACTACAAATATAATTTAAATTAAAGTATTTTAATTATTGATTAAAAATTTAATTTATTAATGTTGGGTGCTAAAGTTAAGTTAAATATTTATTTAATATTTAGTTTTAACTTTCCAAATCAAATTTGAATTGGAAATTCGAAATGTGTCGACATTGAAGGAAGCAAAACCCTATGTATAAATATGCCAAAATATTGACATTTGAAATTATCCATGCGACTTGTGTTGGCTTGTGAAAAGAGAAGGAAATTTTGCATGTGCAAATCGAGCAAGGGAAAGAGACAAAGTTTGGCATCCTACGAAATCAACACAAAGTACTTGTAGCTTGGTTGGCAGCCAAGAGTTCTGTAAGATGTTGTTGTGGAAGCTGAGGTAGGTTCGAAACCCACGCACGTGATTTTTGGAAATAAGGACAAGAGTTTTGTCCTGTGCACCGAACATGGGGAGAAGGTAAAGGCATTGAAGTGTCTTTTGGCTCTTGTGGAGCAACACAACCTAAGCGGTGGGTGCTAGCACCGCAAAAGCACTTGGGGGAGAACCAACAAGGGTTCAAATCCCACCAAGGCCCTTTTGAGTGCATTGAGGTATGTGATTTAATTTGGTTGTCTTGGTCTGCGAAAAGTTAAAGGGAAAAATAATGTTTTTATTTTTCTAAAGTAATTTTAATTAAAGTAATTTGCATATTATTTGGTGTGTAAGTTATGAGGGGAGTTAAAAGGAAGTGCAAAGCTTTAATTTATGAGTTGGAATTTAGAGGCTAAGGAGTTATATGGAAGGTTGAATTTTATAGTTTGAAATTGAAGAATGTTGAATATTATTTATTTCAAGTTGGAGATTATAAGGAGTAATTAAGTGCTAACTTTTGTATTGAAGAAAAGTTTTGAAGAAGAGTTAGAATGATGTTTTTGTCATCTAATCTTGGTGTTTGGTAAGGAAAGTGGTTATACTTGAGACAGGTTTTAAAGACTATTCTTCATCAATAAAAAGGTATGGGCTCATTATTTATTGGCTGAAATAATTGATTGATTGAGTTTTTCTGAAAATAAGTTTAGAATAAAAAGGATTTAATTAGGTTTCCTTATTGAGTTGTTGAGCTATATGTGAGATTTGTTTATAAGCATTGTTGTCCAAGCGATTGATTGAGTGAAGAAATTGAACTAGGGTTTGCAAATATCATGAGTATCATTGTTATGTGAGATTGGTTGATAAGAATTATTGGAAATATTTTGAGTGAGTGTTCATATGATTGGACTAGGGTTTGTAAGCAAGTATTGTTTCATTGAGTGATTGATTGAGTAGAGTTGATTGAGCCTAGTCAAGTGAATGTGTGAAGTGATTGTTCAAGTTATATAAAACAAATTATTCTATATTTTGAATTTATTTGAGAAAAAGGTTGAGAGTTGATGAATGTGAAACATATTGAGTCTCTAACAATTCTCCATATGTTTCTGTGATAAAAGAGAGATTGAAAGTGATTGATATTTTGTGAGTGTGAAGCATATTGAGTCTCTAACAATTCTCTATATGTTTTTAAGAGAGTGATTAAAAGTGATTGAGCATTGTGATGTGTGTAGAGCATATTGAGTCTCTAAAAATTCTCTTTATGTTTCTATGAGATTGGACAAGTTCTAGTGTGGAATTGTTGAACAAATTTGAGGTAAGTCTTTGAGAAGACTTGTGGAAAGATTTGTGTGAGCTTTTGTGGAAGCTTATAATACAGATTGAGAGTAGATTTGGATAAGTTCTAGTGAGGACTTATTGAGCAAATTTGAACAAGTTCTAGATAGGACTTGTGGATAGATTGGTGTGAGATTTTGTGGAAGCTTACAAGGAAGATTTGAGATAAGTCTTTGAGTAGACTTATGAGTAGAGTTTATTGATTGATTTGTTCAAACCTTGAGTTAAGGTTTGGGGAAGATCCAATAGAGTTGATTTGATATTGAGTCAAGCTTTGAGTTAAGGCTTGAGGATAGATATTGAGGATAAATTTGTGCTAGACCGAAGTATTATGTTTAGTACAGATTTGAGGATAGATTTTGGTGCATATTTGAGGATAGGTTTGTGCTAGACCAGTGATAGAGACTAAGAAGATTTATGCTAGACCGAAGGATTGTGTTTAGTATAGATTTGAGATAGAGCTTTGGAGGTGATAGAATACATAGGATGTCAGTCTCTAGTGGATAGAGATCCATTATCCAGAGTAGTGGGGGCAACAGTTCATCTAGAAGATCACCAGCCAGAGTAAGAGGAGAAAGGAGTTCTCCTATGGATAGATATCCACAAACTTGATTAAAGGGATTGGTGTCTCCTTTGGACAGAGGTCCATAAACATTGTAATAGGGAAAGGATTCCCAAGAGATTGATTGAGAAAATTTTTAGTGAAATATTTTCTTCATGGAGTAGCCCACATTGGGTGAACCACGTAAATTTGGTATCTCTATTATGTGTGGTGATTTGTGCATTACTTTGATTACTGCTATTGATATTTCTATCTATACATTGCATAATATTTATTGAGAAAGAAAAGTAAAAAGTGATCTTATACTGTTCATCCCCCTCTCAGTATAAGCTTGTGTTCTTCATATTTTAGGTTGTGGAGAAAATATTTTGTTGTCGAAAGTTATGATAAGTTCTTTACAATACAAAGGTTTTTTCTTTCTTCATCAGGTGGAGGAATCAAATTCTTCTAGTATTTAGACCCAAGGTTGGAAACAAGCTTAGGTCTTAGGCATTTTTGATGAGCAGGCTATTTTGTGGAAGGCTTACACTGATAGTCTTAATAAGAGTCAATACAAGTTGATATCTGAACCATATACTATTGCTTGGGCATAAAACAAATATAGTGGTCAATATATGACTAGAGTTGGTTACAAATCAAGTTTTGACCCTCATCCTCAAGGGCCTACTTGGTGGTGGAAGCAAATTTAGAAATTATCTGTCCCCAAAAAATAATTATTTTCATGTGGTTAGCTTTGAGAAATAAGGCTTTGACTTGGGAATTTTTACAGAGGAGAAGCAACAAGGTCCAAGTATTTGTATGTTATGTTAGTCAGAGAAGGAAAACATCACACATTTGTTAATCAAATACCCTTTTTCTCAATAATGTTGGTTAGAATCTGAACGAATAACTAGAGTACAAAATATTGGTGAAAGAGAAATAGTGGAGGTATGCTTAAGACAATGGTTTTTGAAAAAAGAGTTGAAACAATTTCTTTCTTTACCATGTCTTATATGTTGGGGTATATGGTTGGCATGAAATGCAACTATTTTTGAAGGAAATTTAATACCCCCATTTCAGGTTATTTTTTAGGTGAGGACTTTGGTCTCAATCAACAAAGGGTCTGACAAACATAAGAAACCTTGATAAGTAGATAATTTGTTCATTGAAAAGTCTCAACCATGGGGTTTTTTTTATGGGGCTAGTTAGATATAGTCATATTTTAGTAGTGCAGGAGGCATTCTATACTTCTAAGATACCCACTATATCAAATTTAAAGTAGGTCTTGGGACAAGTTCCAACAATTTTGCTGAGTTCCAAGCATTGAGATTGCTAATGAAGTGTGTTGTGGAGAGAAATGTGAAAAAATTACAAAATTTTGGAGATTCTACTCTAGTCATCAACTGGATGAATATATCCACTCAATTAAAAATAATCTACTTAGAGTAGTGGGAGATGAACTACTGGAGGTAATTTCCCTTTTTGAAAATATATCTTTTACTCATGTTTATAGGGAATTAAATCAAGAAGCAGATAAGTTATCAAAAGAAGGTCAACATGTTCCAAAAGGTTTCTTGCAAATGGAAGAGAACAAGGATGGATTTTATTCTTTCATCCACATATCATACCCCTAGTTCCTATGCTAGCTCTAGTTTGTACTATGGGCATGTTCATTTGATTAGAGCTTTATGGCAATTTTTAACTGTTTTCTTTCTTTATGTTGGTTTCTTTTTCATTGATATCTATCCAGGTTTTGGACATGGAGGTTATTTGGATGATTAAGTATTGATATATAAGGATATTTATCCTTATTATCCCCATGCTATTTTGAATATGGATTTTTCCTCTCAGACTTGCCCAACTGTAATTATATCTTGAATCCCAATAATCCGTTTTTATCTGGGTTTTTTTTTGTGCTAAGGCACCTAAGAAGTGTAATTTTATTTTATTCTTGAAATAAAATTACAATTTTTTTATTGTAAAAAAAAATCCTTAATGTTGGTATCTCATGGATTCTATCTATAAATATATTGTAAATTTTCCTTCTCTTATATTTGGACCCCTTTATTTTAAACTCTACATTTTATCCTTAAAAATAAAGGTAATAACAAATAACTACGCTTGTCATGGTTGGTATATATGTATTAACAATTTATTATATGAAAGTATAATTTTACAAGCATGCCCCTCCAATATTATTTCCTTTGCAAACCTTATCCCACTTAGAAAGAGGAAATCTAAAATTGTTCTCATATCCTTTCTAGAAAAGTATTTTTGAATTCTATCAAATTCAAATATCACATCTACTAAAAATCTTGAAAGTGATCATATATATAGCTAGTTTACAATGTAGTCTTCATAAGTTGTGGCCTTCTAGACAAGGTTAAGAACTTATCTTTTTAATATATAGACACTCAATTTTTACATTCCTAGTTAGCTATATCTTTCAACAAAGCACTAGATAACATATCATCAATCAAATATATTAACATAGACAAATAAGACATAAAATTGGACACTTTTGTAGAAGCACCACTTGTTGCAAAAGTGCTACCAACACTTTTGCTTGACTTCAACGCTTTTACAAAATAAATCCATTTTAGCATTTTGACCAATCAACATGATCATTGAACATATTTTCTACTTGGCTACAAAAGCACTATACAAGTGCTTTTACAAAATTTAGTACTTTTACAAACACAAATGGAATATTTATACCATGATCCAAATGCACACAATTCCTTCTTACCACTCCTTGGTCTGATCATGCATGCTTCATCTTCTCCTCGAGCCTAAAAAATTTGGATTCTTTACCTTATTCAAATGACATCTTTGCCTCTCTATCCCTCCAAGGATCAACAATCCTAAAATATTTAAATAGATCCCATGGGATAAGAATTCAACAAGAAAGTTCTAATCTAGCAACACTCTGCCAAAATTTGCTCTCATTCTCTCTCACTCCCATTCTTGTATTTTGGGCATTTGAATCAAACATTTGGGGTAAGTTAAGAAAGGAAAATATGCATTGGGGAAAGGATATAATATTGGTTTAAGGTTTAGGTTATAATAGGATATAAAATCCCTAGCTCCCTTCATTTTTTTTTTTTATCTCCTTTGCTAGTTATTTGTATATTTTTCCTCTTGTTTAAGCCTTGCTAACACTTGATTTTCCATTTTGTAGCTCATAATCTTCATGTATATTTTTATTTTATGTTTCTAGTATCTATTTTTCAGCCCCTAACATTATTTGATTCATCATTTACTTCTATTTGCATTATTTTTGCTTCTAATCATTTTATGGAGGCTTGTTTACTTTATTTGCTCACCAAACCATTGTTATTCCATTTTGTTCATGCATTTCAATAATGACATATTTTTTGTTATTTATAATCATAACCATATACATTTATTTAATTCATACTTATTGCATCTTAGGACTATTTAGCATTTGCAATCATTCTGACACTCGTTGATATATTACTTGCAGGTATAAACACTTCATTGACATGGTAGTCTTCTTAGTTTTGCACTCTTTGATCATTAATATTTTTTGCAACTCATATTATTTTGATTTGTAGAATTATATACATGACTTGAACTGACATTATCTTCATTTTCATGCATAACAATATTCTAATCTTTTACCTCTTTCATTTGCACTATAACTCTTATTTCCTTACTTATAGTTCACTCCTTAAGCTCAAATTCCCCTCAAATCAGAGTTGCAGGTCATTGTAGCATCATACTACTTAATATAGCATATTTTAATAGATATACCACCTTAAATTCATTTAATATTAGTCTCAATAAAGTTTTGTAGGCTTTTCACTCCATTTTGAAACCATTTTAGTGTAATTTGCATGTTATTAAGGCCTCCTTAGACCCTATTGTCAGTAAATTTGGATAACTAATTTCTATTTTCTCTTCATATCTATCATATCTTGCTACTTCCATAAGTTTTGAAAAATTTGAATTTGATTTAGCAATATTATGTAAATTTCTAAGCTCTTAGACACTAGGAATTAGATTTTGCATCTCCTTGTTGATTTTGGTTGCATTCAGATCCAATTGATCCCAAATCTCTTCCCAAAACTCTTAGATAACTTGTTTTAGGGATGTAAGCACTACTATTTTTAGAAAAATAGTGCTTTTACCTCTTTATTTTTAACAAAGAAAAGTGCCACTACAAAAATCACTTGCAACACTTTTTCTTAGATCAGTCTTCCTTCTAAATTTAGGGTATAATTCAATTTTGTGTTACAAAAGGGGGTTTGATCAATCTTATAAAATAGTATACTATTCATCTATGACTAGAAAAACCCCCTAAAATGTTGGAGATAATGCATTATTTGGTACCTTGAGTACCATCGTAAATATTTTGATTAGGAGTGTATTATTATCTATGTCAATAGTATATTTCAAGATGTGGTGTGTTTGTGGCATGCAATCAAGTGTGAGTTATGAGTGAAATGTGTTGTTTGTGTTAGTGAAGAGTCATGAGTGTGAGGTGTTATATGTGTAAGTGAGAGTTATGAATATGATGTGTCAAGATTAGAAGTAGGAAGTTATGTAATCATGAGATACTTTTTCATCATGTAATAAAGGCATATGAAAGTTTGCATCTCCCATGACTTTGAGGAAAGCAAAATTTAGGTACATTGAAGAGTCACATGTAAGGATATATATATTGGAGATAAATTCCTATGCTATGTAATAAATTTGTGATGATTTTTGGATTGAATCGAAGTTATCAATATTTTTTTTTATTTTGTACAATATTGGTGTTATTATTATTATTGAATGAGATTGATTATATGAGATTATATGAACCTAAGAATTATAAACCTATGATATTTGAGCTCACTTTTCTAAAAATATCATTGGAGATTCATTGATCAGAGCCACTATAGTTGAAGATAATATGAGGAGTTATTGGTTAAGAAATTAAGGAAGATTGACATTAGAAAAATATTGGAGATTGATGTAAGAAGCATATGGAAGATTGACATTAGAAAAATATTGGAGATTGATGTAAGAAGCATATGGAATATTGACATGAGAAGCATACTAGAGATGACATAGCAAAAATCTTGAGAGGAACATGAGAATTGATATGTGGCAGATTGAATATTAGAGAGGATATTGAAGAAGAATATAGTATTTGAGAAGTAGTAGTATATTTGAATTTGGAAGAGGATCAAATTATTTAAGAGGAGATAATAGATTGACGATTGGAGGAATGAATAGTTTGAGAGAAGACTACAAATTAAGATTGAAGAAGCAAATTATTTGAGAGGAGATAAAATATTGAAGATTGAAGAAATGTATCAAGAGAAAAATATGACATGTTGATTGAGGATTAGTGTATTATAGTGAATGTAGATATTAGTAACAATAGTTACTACGAATAGTAAGAGACAAAGAAAGATATGCTTGTATAAAATTACTGAGTGCAAGAAGGAAAGTGTCTAAGAGTGATAGTCTAAATAATGATTGAAGAGCACCTAAGATATTGGAAGAGCACCTGAGAGCAGTTGAAGAGTACCTGATACATTGGAAGAGTGCATAAGAGCAATCAAAAGTGCTTAGAACATTGAAAAATTTACCATGGAGAGTAGGCAAACATGAAACAACTAGTGTAGAGACACATTTTAAGGTTGTATTGCAATCTAATGATCAAATCCTTTTGACATGCATGCAACTGTTATAAATCAAATACAATGACAATTGTGTGTGTTGTCTCTATCACATTTAACAATTCCACTAGAACATACATAACCATTAAATCATCTATTTTATTATAATCCAATGAAATTTTTTTTTATGATACCTTGTTCAAATATATTGGATCTCCAAAAAACCAACAAGGTCATATACATATCTCTAATGCATGCAAAATTTTTCTAGAATGACGATCATCTACAAGGACAAATCAAATCTTCATATCTTTGAACATTGTTGTATGGCTTTGATACTATGAATAGTGTAGCCAAGGTTACACGGACAAATACCAATGACAACTATCATTGAAGAATTAAAAATATATAAATGAAATGGATGCATAAGATATGGATGACATCATGGTATGGATAACACTCAATAGAACTCATGAAAATAATAAAATTAAATACAAATGCTTTAGAGAGAGACTTATTTATAGTCATCTCAACTAGGGCATGATTTGTGTCCAAATAAATATTGATAATTGATTAAATAATTTAAAAATAAATCAAGGTTATACATAAATGCATATGAAGGATAGTAAATTGATGATGTATTACATTGTTAATAAACACAAGGTATGTGATGGTGGGAGTGGTAGCAGGAGCAAGGTTTGGAGCAGAAGCGGACGCAGGGCTAGGATCGGATCCAAAATAGGGCGCAGGTTACTAGGCGGGACCGACACCAGGGTCAGGAACAGGTACGTCTGGGCCCGAGCCCGGACCAGGCGGTTCCGTGGTAGGGTCGAAAGGGGGCTACTCGCTTGAGCTGGACGGTGGGCTGGGTGGGGACGGGATCCTGGGCCCGCGCCCTCTGCCCGACCTCGACGCGACGGACGGCCTCGAGAAGAAGCCCCCCGATCCTGGGCAAGGGCTTGCCCCGGGAGGGCCCAAACCCTCCTACCAATAGATTTTGGTGGGCTCCAGGACCCCTGCTCGGGCCCTGGGCGTAGGGCTTTCCCTTCAAGGCACCCACATTTCCATCCAGGAGGAGGTTTATTCATCCCTGGTTTCTGAATCATCGTCTTCCTTGGTTGGGAAGTTCCTGGGCAGGCGCCTAGACATGGAGACTATCCGTAGATGGGCGGCTACCAAATGGAAGGTCTCTGGGCATATTCAGCTGGTTGCCCTGTCCAAAGGCTTCTTCATTATTAAACTCAACAACAACGAGGACGCTGAGAAGATCCTATCGGGTGGGCCCTGGTTCCTGGGTCGCAAAAGTCTTTTTCTCAGACGTTATGGTGCGGATTTTCACCCCAGCACCCAAAGCATCAACTTTGCCCCGATCTGGGTTCGCCTCCCGGACCTTCCCTTTCATCTGTGGCGTGAAGACGTCCTAAAGCTCATTGCTCAGTCGGTCGGAGACCTGGTGGCCTTTGATCCCGTGACCAAGGCTGGCTCCCGTATGGTGCATGCCAGGTTCTGTGCTAACGCCAATCTCGAATCTGAGCTCCCCTCCTCGGTTACCATCTCTTCTGGGTCCTTCTTCTGGCGTCAAACCCTAATCTACGAAAATAAACCTGCTTTCTGCACCTCTTGCAGCACTCAGGGCCACCTCCTTCACCAATGCCTGGCATCCAGAAAGGCTGATGACCCTAATCCCAAACCCCCTCGCAAATCTGGTCGGGCCCCGTCCCGGGGTCCCCCTCGTCCCGACCCCAGTGCTTCCCACAAGGAGGTCTCCCCATCGGGCCCAAAGGCCCCCCTTGGCGGGCTCGGTTCGGAGGGTGACCTTTCCCAGATTCCTATTCCCAGCGACCCCTCCGGGGACCCGATCCCAGACTCCCCCCGCTTCCCATTCTGGCTCCTTCCCCTCAAGCCCCGGCTGCCAACCCCATCTTGAGGCGCAGGCCCCCTTCCCCGTCGGCTCCCCCTCCAACTGGGACCCGCTCCTCCCCCCTCACCCCCGCCTGGCCCCGGCCCCCCAGGCATCCTTCCCGGAGCCTACCCCCTTGGTGTGTGGATTTGAGCGATCTGATGGCGAGACCGAAGCCAGCTCTCCGTCCGAGCCCGACGAAGTCAGCCCCAAAATGACCCGGAGCAGGTCCTTTGCCACAGATTTTGGCAGCAAACTCAAACGAGGGCGGCCCACCCTGTGTGAACAATGGTCAAGGATCACGGAGGACGACATAGCTAATGGCTCCCAGACTACGCTCTCCGACGTTGGCACGAGCTCTCACAAGGCGAACGACGCCCGATCCAAACCCCCCGCTCAGGTAGGAAAGGGGGGCAAGCGACCCCACAAGGGTGCCAAATGAAACTCATCTCCTGGAACATCAGGGGACTCAATGGGGTCCCCAAGAAAAGGATCCTCGGTCAACTCCGTAGGGACCACCGCCCGTCCTTCATCCTCCTTCAGGAGACCAAGATAGATGACGCCGCTGCCCGGAGGATAGCCCATGCTACCTGGCGCAACTGCGAGTTCCTCTCCACCCCCGCGACTGGCTCAACCGGGGGCCTTATGTGCATGTGGGACCCCCGGTCTTATGAGGGAAGGCTCATTTCTTCGTCGCCCAGGATTATTAATATTCTGGTTCACTGTCTCAAATCAAAGCGATCATGGATTCTGTCCAACGTCTACGCCCCCAACAGCCCCGTTGAGAAAGCAAGGCTTTGGCAGGAAATCAGCTCGATGAGAGAAGCTTTTGCTCCCCTGCCCTGGATCCTGTCTGGAGACTTCAACAGCCCCCTGTTTTCCTCTGACAAATGTGGGGGCTCTGAGGTCAGGACCAAAAGCATGGATGACTTTGGGGCCTTTATCGCCCTCAACGAGCTCATGGACGTCAGCCTGAAGGGAGCCCGGTTCACGTGGTCCAACAAAAGAGCGGGACCTAGCCACATTCAGGTTAGATTGGATAGAGTCTTCTTGTCCAAGGAAGCCCTCCCCATTTTTGTTGACGCCACCCTGTTGGCCCTCCCCAAAATCGGGTCTGACCATAGCCCCCTCCTCCTCGAAACTGATCATCGCCCCCCAGGAGGCCCTTTCGGTTTGAGTCCATGTGGCTGCACCACCCCGACCTCCGGGCCTAGGTCGGCTGCTGGTGGGCTCCCCCAGTCCCTCGGTCGCCCCGCCGAGCAAGTCTTCCACAAGCCGAGATGCATCAAAGAGCACCTTAAGGCATGGAACAAGGAAGTGTTTGGTAACATCTTCGAAAGCAAGGAGGCTATCCAAAAAAAACTCGAAGAGATTGAGTCCAGATTCCAAGCAGGCTCCCAAGAACCGGGGCTCAGGGAAGAGGAGCGCATTGCCCTCAACGAGTACCACAATATCCTGGCCAGGGAAGAAACCTTTTGGAGGCAGAAGTCACGCGCTCTGTGGATCCAAGATGGCGATGCAAACACCAAGTTCTTTCATGCATCGACCCTCCGAAATAGGGGTTCCAACAGAATTGTCGAGCTGGTTGATAGCAATGGCAGAACCATCACTAAGGAGGAGGACATCCGTGCTGAGGCAGTCCACTTCTTTCAAGAGCTCCTGGGCGACGGACCTCCTATGTCCTCAGAGGCGGCTGATTCCCTTCTGGATCACATCCCGTTGTCTGTCCCAGCCATGGCAAATGCGAAGCTGGTGTAGGCCCTGTCTGACCCCGAAATCCAAGCCGCCACCTTTTCCATGAAGGCTGAGGCGGCCCCGGGCCCGGATGGGTTTCCTCCCCGCTTCTTCCAGTATTTCTGGGACATCGTTGGACATGATGTGTGCGCTGCCATCCGGGACCTGCAGTTTGCTAGATCCATCCCCAGAGGCATCAACACCACCTTCATAACCCTGATCTCGAAGACTCAGGCGACCAAATCCCTGTCAGACTTCTGCCCCATCAGCTTGTGCAACGTCCTCTACAAAATCTTGACTAAAGCCATGACCACCCGCCTCAAGGACATCCTCCCCCTGATCATTGCCCCCTGTCAGGGAAGTTCAGTCAAAGGCAGGCTGATAACTGATGGGGTCATCATCATGCACGAGGCCATCCACTCAGCTGTCCTATCCAAAAAGGCCCATTTCCTGCTCAAGCTTGATATGAATAAGGCCTTTGATAGGGTCGATTGGAGCTTCCTGACCAAGGTCCTCCTCAAATTTGGGTTCCACCCTTCCCGGGTCCAACTCATCAACAAGTGCGTGTCCTCCCCCTGGTTCTCAATCCTCGTCAATGGATCCCCGGTCGGGTTCTTCCCCAGCTCCAGAGGCCTCCAACAAGGTGATCCCCTATCCCCGATTCTCTTCATTATCCTGGCTGAGGCCCTGGGGCGAACCATTTCGAACGCTGTGGCTCGCGGTCTTATCTCGGGCATCAGGCCGACGTAGGGCCTCCCCCCCGTGTCCCACCAGCAGTTTGTGGACGACACCATCCTTGCCTCCTCGGCCTCGGTCCCTCAAGCTAAGGCCCTCAAGAACATCCTGACCCTGTACGAGGAGGCGGCTGGGCAGAAAATCAACCTTCAAAAAAGTAAGATTTTCTTCATCAACACCCCCTTGGCTAGGCAAATCGGAATCGGGCGGATCCTGGGATGCTCCCCCGGCTCCCTCCCCTCTTCCTACCTCGGGCTTCCTCTGTTCACAGGGGCGTCTTCCAAGACGCTGTGGAATGGGGTGATTGAGCGGATCCAAAGGAAACTTGCCCCCTGGAAAGGCCACCTCCTCTCGCAGGCCGACAGAGCCACCCTCTTGGCGTCAGTCCTTCAAAGCATACCGATATACTTCATGTCTGTCTTCAGAATTCTGGCCTCCATTGCTTCCCTCATCGAGCAAATTCAGAAATGCTTCCTCTGGTCAGGCTGCGAGGACAAGAAAAGGATTCCCTTGATCTCCTGGCCCCTGGTCTGCTGCCCCAAAGGAGAGGGAGGGATCGGGCTCAGACGGGTGGTCCCCATGAACAAGGCCCTTCTATCCAAACATGCCTGGAAGGTTCACACCAATACCTCCGACGAATGGGTTTGCATTATGCGTAGGAAGTACTGCCACAACCACCCCTTCCTCGGTGACACCCAGCCCCATGACGGATCTACCTTCTGGAAGTCCCTGCTTTCCACCAGAGACATTGTTCAGCAAGGGACCAGATGGATTCTTGGGGACGGAGCCAAGATTGACTTCTGGGAGGACAGGTGGATTCTCGACGATGCCCTGAGCTCGGATAGGGAGCTCCTCCTCCTCAAACCAGGGCTTGCGGACCGAGGCCCCAGAGCGTCTGACTACATGACCCAGTTCCATGGGTGGACCATCTGGAAACCCATCCTGAACCCCAGGTTCCCGCTTCAAGCTGCCAGGCTTCAGCGCATCCTCAGTGCGACTGTCATCCCATCTTTCAGAGACAGTGACAGATGCATGTGGCATGGCTCTCCCAGCGGTGTTTTTTAGTCAAGTCATCTTACCACATTCAGAGAACCCTGGGGCGACCACCTTCCCGACCCAGCAGGTCTGGGCCAAGAATTTGATCCCCAAAATCAGCCATTTTGTTTGGGTGGCCATTCAAAATAGAATCCTCACGATCGAGAATCTGATCAAGAGGGGTTTCCAGATCCCTAACAGATGCTTCCTCTGCCGTGCCGCTTGGGAGTCAACCAATCACCTTTTCATAAACTGTTCTTTCTCCTCCGAAGTCCTGGGCCTCATCCTCTCCCATTTCTCCATTCAGTGGGCGGCCCCCAATTCCATTTCTGATCTCCTGTCACAATGGCCCACCCCCTTTGCTCACCCCTTTCTTCGCTTCCTCTGGAAGGCCTGCCTTCCTCATATGCTCTGGAAAATTTGGCTCGAACGTAACAGGCGAGCCTTTTCCTCCCTGGCCCGCTCCCCCTAGTGGATAGCGACCAAGGCAGTCTCCTTTGCCACCGAGAATTCCTGCCTCATTCCCCTTTCTGAGGAGCCCCGACGATCGAGCGAAGCCTCCCTGCTCTCCTCCCTCGGCATTCAGCTTTCCCCCCTGCTCCCCCTCCCGCCCCCTCCCGACGCTCCCTAACCAGGTGGACTCCCCCCCCGGTTGGCTTAAGCTCAATTTCGACGGTGCCTCCAAAGGCAACCCCGAGGCCTCTAGGGCGGGCGAGGTCATCAGAGACTGTAACGGGGAACTGATCATAGCCTTCGCGGTTTCTCTGGGCAGACAAACCAACAATTTTGCCGAAGCAGCCGGCCTGCTCAGTGGCCTCTCGGCCCTCAGGGGCTCCCCCTCAAATATCATCATCGAAGGCGATTCCCAAGTCGTAATCAAAGCCGCCAGCAGGCCTGATTCCTGCTCCTGGCGATTCCATAATTCCATCCGGGAGGCCCTCTTCATTCTTCAGGGCTTCCCCGATCACGCCTTTCAGCACGTGTTCAGAGAAGGTAATAGGGCTGCTGATTTCATGGCAAATCTAGCCATTACCGCTGAAGATTTCACCACCTGGTCCTCGCACTTCCCTGCAGGCCTAGTTCAAATCGTGATGCAGGATCATTCCGACCAGGCTGTCAACATTGGAGTCTAGGCTTCCCCGTGACAGGGTCCGAGCGGTTTGAGGACGTCTCAGGGCCCTTCTGGCCTTTGGCGGCCTAAAGGTTCTCGGTTTTCATTTTTTGTTGTTCCTGGAGGTTGTCGCCCCTGTCTGACGCTGCTATTTTTTTGAAGGCTTACGGATCTGTAAGGTTATTTTGTGCCATAATGTTTTCTGTAGTCATCAGGGCCCCCGGGTCTGGCCCGATTTTTTGTTTTCATTTTAATGCTTCGGCTATTACTGTAATTAAGGTTTTGGGACCCTTTTCAAAAAACCCGCTGTAAATAATTTGTTACCTATCAAAAAAAATAAACACAAGGTATGTGTCAATGTTGACTCTCAATAATTACATGGTACCAATAATGTTATTAACTATGTCTGCTTGTTTGGCATGGACAAAGTTTACTGTGGGGATGAATCAATAACCTATGATGATTTCAACATAAAACAATAAAGATAAGCCTACTTTGAGTTTTATTTCATGCCATGAACATGGAGCTCTTCAAATTCTCTAACCTCCCTAAGCCTTGTCTTTATGGTGTAAATGACATCAAAGTATGATGGGTAGTTCTTTTATTGTTTTCTCAACATTGTGATTGTGAGTACTATCAAAACATAAATTCTACATTATTTATAATTTTCTTGAAAAATAGTGTATATATTTCCTTTTATTTTGTGGGACTAAAAACATTAACATCTAAAAAAAATTTCTTTTAACTATTTTTTTTTTTTAATTTTAAGTATTAATTTTAAAATTGTATTACAATCTAATTGTAAAATCCTTTTGTCATGCAACTGATATATATATAAAATGATAATTGTGTGTTGTGTCTATCATACTTAACAACTCCACTAGAACACACATAACCATTAAATGGACTTGTTTCATTAGACTGAACAACTCCACTACATATAACCATTAAATGGACTTGTTTCATTAGACATGAAAAATAACCTTCCCAATTATGACTATTATATTTATTTTAAATTAAATAATATATTAAAACCACTAATGAACAAATTAGCCTAACTTCTAAAAGCCATTTGAAATTCAAATTTATACATTATAAATGAAAAATTATTTAACATATACACTCTCTTTAGGGACAAAGATGTCGTCACAAAACATGAGGGTACCATGAATCAACTTGATTTCTTCGCAACACTTTAACATAGTCACAGCCACAACTTAAGCTTGATTTTCATAAGGTGAAGCACAATTACGCTAGCTATTCGAAGTAGTTTCGCATGGGAGTAACAGAGTCTCATTCTCTGTAGCTACGGATCCTTGAGAAAAGGGATCCAACGAGTACCAAAAAGACGCCACGCTGGCTCGCAATGCTAGTCGAAATGCCGGTTTCAAAGCTAGAAACATCGGTTTGTGGAGAGACGCCGTTGTGCACTACGAAAGCACACAGGCAAGGAAAGACCCTACGAAGGACGAACTTTAGGTCTGATTAAAAGTGATTGTAAGACCAGAGGTTCTGGTAGAGTGACGAGTGGTGGCGAGTGGACACTGTGAGTTGTGAAGAGCTCAATAGGAACCGAAGTCGGTCAATGCCCTTTCTGATCTCAGCTCCCCTTCTTCAAGGAAAAAAGAAAATGATTGTGAAGCCCGCGCACGTATCGTAAGAAAAACTTGTTTAACGGTCAAGTGTAGATTGATGATCAATAACTTAATTCGAATTTAGCGTTTATGAGATAGTAAGTGTCGAGAGCAAGCACATATTCTAGGCTAGAAAAACTTGTTCAGGAGTGAAGTGGACACTTCACCATTTTTTACTGCTGCCATTTCATGTTGCGTCTTCTGCCGGTTGGCCAGATCCGACGAACGAAGAAAAATAGTGTACATGCTCTGCAGCAACACAACCATCATCGGCACGGCTATACATGTGCACTTACGTTCGTGAATGCCGGGCTGCCCGAAAAGCTAATAAAATAATAATAAAATCAGACGCGTCCTTCACGAACACCCCCTTGGGATCTCAGATCTTACAATGGCAAACCTTGGGACCCAACTTCACGATTTCAGAAAACCCATTCAATACGATAATACCCATTCAAGAGGATAATAAACCCATTCGAGGGGCTTCTCGACAACTTGGAGGGCAGGGGCCTATGTGTTTGACCTTTGTGGATCTGGAGGACCCAAGTAACTTAGTAAGAAGAGGTCGAAATAATGTTTTTATATTTTTAGACTCGTTAAGGATATCAAATGGTAAGTTAAGCGAAGGATATCGTACTAAGATATCGTATCAAGTGAGTTTTTAGGTTTTTTTTAAAAGTTCAAATCTCGGTATAAGGGGATTAGGATTTCTCATACAAACTTTTGTAAATTGAAATTTTTTTTATTCGACAAGGATAGGGTAATGGTAAAGGCTTTGGCTTCTCTTTAGGAAAGTCCAACGTTCAAACCACAACGCATCCAAAAGAGGATATGCAATATACTCGATGGTGGCAATCGAGTGTAGGCAATATGTTGGATGATGGTGATCAAGTGTTTGTCGATTAGTTGCTAAGTTGGATGATAGCGGTCGAGTGTTTTTCAGTTGATTCCTATGATGGATCGTAAGTCCAAGGTTCAAACCACAACGTACTTAGAAGGGGAAAGGTTGGTGTTTGTTGGTTGGTTGCTACGTTGGATGATAACGATTGAGTGTTTGTTGGTTGCTACGTTGGATGATAGCGATTGAGTGTTTTTCAATCAATTGCTATGATGGATGGTAAGTCCAAGGTTTAAACCATGATGTACCTTCGCTAAGTTGGATGATAATGGTCGAGTGTTTGTCAGTCGATTGCTACAATGGATGGTAAGTCCAAGGTTCAAACCATGATGTACTCAGAAGGGGATAGGTTGGTGTTTGTCGATTGGTTGTTACGTTGGATGATAGCGATCAAGTGTTTGTCAATCGATTGCTACAATGGATGGTAAGTCCAAGGTTCAAATCGCGATGTACCTAGAAGGAGATATGCTAGTGTTTGTCGGTTGGTTGCTATGTTGGATGGTAAATCCAAGGTTCAAACCACAACATACCTAGAAAGGGATAGGTTGGTAACAATCGAGTGTTTGTCGATTGGTTGCTATGCTGGATGGTAACGATTGAGTGTTTATCGGTTGGTTGCCCCAATTCGATGCCTTCTATTTAGGAAAGTACAAGGTTCAAACCATGACATACCCAAAAGGTTACTACGTTGGATGGTAATGATCAAGTGTTTGTCAGTTGGTTGCTATGCTGGATGGTAATGAGTATTTATCGATTAGTTGCTATGCTAGATGGTAAGTCCAAGGTTCAAACCACGACATACCTAGAAAGGGGTATGTTGGATGGTAAAGTGTTAGTTGTTTAGTTGCTATGCTAGATAGTAACGATCGAGTGTTTTTCAGTTAGTTACTATGTTGGATGGTAACAATTGAGTGTTTGTCGGCTAGTTGCTACATTGGATAGTAACAATCAAGTGTTTTTCTGTTAGTTGCTACGCTAGATAGTAACGATCAAGTGTTTATTGGTTGGTTGCTACGTTGGATGGTAATGATTGAGTGTAGTCGATTGGTTGCTTCAGTTTGATGCCCTCTCTTTAGGAAGGTCCATACTTCACACCACAACGTACCCAAAAGAGTATATGCTATATGGTAGTTTTGGGTTCTCTTTGAGGAGGTCCAAAGTTGCTACGTTGGATTGTCAGCTGGTTGCTATGCTGGATGGTAAGTCGAAGATTCAAACCACAGCGTACCCAGAAAGGGATACATTAAATGGTAACAAGGATGGTAACGATCGAGTGTTTGCCGATTAGTTTCTATGCTGGATGGTAACGATTGAGTGTTTGTCGTTAGTTGTTACATTGAATAGTAACAATTGAGTGTTTATCGATTAGTTACTAGCTAGATGGTAACAATCGAGTGTATGTCAGTTGGTTTCCCCAATCAATGCCCTCTCTTTATGGAGGTCCATACTTCAAAACACGACGTACCCAAAAGGAGATAGGCTATATGGTAGCTTTGGCCTCTCTTTGGAGATATCCAAGGTTCAAACCATGATGTAACAAAAAGGGAATAGGCTATAGGGTAGCTTTGATCTCTCTTTGAGGAGGCCCAAGGTTCAAACCACAGTGGACTCAAAAGGGGATAGGTTATATGGTTGCTTTGACCTCTCTTTGGGAAGGTCCAAAGTTCAAACTATAGTGTATCCAGGACATAGGCTGGATGGTAGTGACTGAGTGTTTCTCAAGAGGATAGACTATATGGTAGCTTTGGCCTCTCTTTGGGGAGGTCCATGGTTTAAACCATGGTGTACCCATAAGAGGATAGGTTGGGGATAATTTGGATGGTAGCGACCAAATGCTTTTCAATCGATTGTCCCAGTTTGATCTCTTTTTTGATAGGTCCAAGGTTCAAACCACAAGGGATAGACTATATGGTAGCAGACCAAAGGTTCAAACCACGATGTACCCAAAAGGTAGGTTGTATGGTAATGGATGAGTGTTTATTATCATAGTTCGATGCCCTAAAGAGTCAAGGTCTAGTTGACTTCGTCTAACCCAACTCAGAAGGGAATAGGCTAGATGGTAGTGATTGAATGCTTGTCAATTGGCTGCCCCAGTTTGATGCCCACTCTTTGGAGAGGTCCAAGGTTCAAGGGAATATACCGTATGGTAGCAGGTCAAAAGTTCAAACCTTGACCTATCCAAAAAGAGATAGGAGAAGGAGATAGATTGTATGGTAGCAGGTCCAAGGTTCAAACCACGACATACCCAAAAGGAGAGAGGTCGTACATTACAAACTAATCACTGTTAGAAAGGTCAAACACATATACAAATGGTAATGTGTTCGACCTGGAAGAAACCAAATAACATTTGGTTCGATATGTTCCACGTTAATACTTGTATGTCTGTCTTAACATTGTCATTCACGATCAACAAACTTATATAAAAATAAAATGATATACTTTTTTTTTTGGTTACATAAATGAATTGGTTACAATCACAATTTTTAGTAACTGCCAAGGGTTCAAACTATCAGCGAAGGCTTCCAACACACCCACCGTCTCCTTAATGGTAACCCTGAGATGGTAAATGATATACTTTTAATTAATTTCATTAAAACACAATAATTTATAAAATTAAGAAGTTTAATACAAAATAAGATATTACTCCTTTTAAATTTAAATATTAGATCAATTAAATAATAAACTTTAATACCAAAATAGGGTATTACTTTTTTTTAAATTTAAATTTTAGACCAATTGGATCAAAAACTTTAATACCAAATGAGTGCTGGTGTATTTGACCCTTGTTCCAAAATCGAAAATAAATAAATTTTAAAATTTAATAAAATAAAAATAAATAAATAAATTGTTAAAAAACTAGAATAAAGGTGACCAAACACAGTACTCGATTCCGAGAGAGATGCCGCATCTGATCTTGGGATTGCGTTTCACTTTCATGAACCGATTTGACTCCGTCGAGTCCGGTTCCAAGGCTTTGTTTAGCGCTCCACAAATTTCGATGTATGAGAAACCTAATACTATTGGGATTCCAAACCATACAGTTTATGTGAGAATCATATAGTTAGTTAGGGTTTTGAACTTTTGCTGTGAAGTTTGAAATTTGGTATGTGAGACTAAATGAGTTTATGTAAAAAAAAGAAATTGAGGCGTCAAACATCATAGTGCTCTGTATATCAAATTAATAATTAAGCATCTATTAACCGTCTCCATTAATGTTTTCTCGGTCGACCCCACATGTTAACCTCACCCACCAACCAATTTAATGCATGGTGAAACAATAGAAATTATCATACCCATCTCTTTCGGGAGGAATCGTCGAAGCTGTCACCAATCCGGTTAAATTTAATGCATGGTGAAACAAAAGAAATTATCTTACCCATCTCTTTCGGCAGGAATTGTCGAACCTGTCACCAATCTGATTAATTAGGATGAGATTCGCTTACATTTTGTCAGCGATTTTGTTTTTAAACAGTTTATATATGACGTTGTTTTTATATAAGTTATTTATTTCCTACATAAGTTATTTATTTCGAGTAGTTTATTTTCTAACCAGTTCATGTGATGATGTTCTTATAGAAACTATTTGGTCATATCAAGTCACGGTATGTATGGGATAGGCCTTTTTGCTTTCTAACCAGTTCATGTGATATTCTTATACAAGCTATTTATTTTTAGTAGCTTGCTTTCTAACCAGTTTATGTGATGTTCTTATACAAGCTATTTATTTTCAATAGTTTGCTTTTTAACCTGTTCATATGATATTATTGTTCTTAAGCTATTTGTTTATCTACTTAGTGTAGTGTGCACATGCTTTAATAATCTCACATTCTCTACTTGCTTAGTGCATGCGTTAATAATCCCACATTCTCTACTTAGTGTGGTGTGCGCATGCGGTTAATAATCCCACATTGACACAATTTGAGTGGTTTATGAGCCCCACAACTTACCAAAATAATCCCACATTAACTTGAATTGAGTGGTTTATGAGTCCCACCAACTAAACTCTTTGCCAATGGGGTATTCTCTATTTAGTGTGGTGTGCGCATGCGTTAATAATCCTGCATTGACACGATTTGAGTGGTTTATGAGGCCCACCACTTACCAAAAGAATCCCACATTAACTGACTTGAGTGATTTATGAGTCCCACCAACTAAACTCTTTGCCAATGGGGTAGGAGGCTTAAAAGTGCAAGCTCTTAAGCTCTTGGTCCTGTTTATATATGATTCTTCACCCTTAAGATCTTGGTCCTGCTTATGTAGGATTCTTCACCCTTATTAACATCGAGTCGTGGCATGTGTGGGGAAGTTTGTCCTCTTGATTTCTAACCACTTCATGTGATGTTCTTATACAAGCTATTTATTTATTTCACCCTTAAGATCTTGGTCTGCTTATGTAGGATTTTTCATCCTTGTTAACCTGTAGGATTTTTCATCCTTATTAACCTCGAGTCGTGGCATGTGTGGGGAAGTTTGCCCTCTTACTTTCTAACCACTTCATGTGATTTATTTATTTCACCCTTAAGATCTTGATCCTGCTTATGTAGGATTCTTCACCCTTATTAACATGAGTTATGTAGGATTCTTCACCCTTATTAACATGAGTCGTGGCATGTGTGGGGAAGTTTGTCCTCTTGCTTTCTAACCATTTCATGTGATGTTCTTATACAAGCTATTTATTTATTTCTATCTGCTTCATGTGATGTTCTTATACAAACTATTTATTTATTTTTAACCACTTCATGTAATGTTCTTATACAAGATATTTATTTCTAACCGCTTCATGTGTTCTTATACAAGCTATTTATTTATTTCTAATAGTATATTCTTGCGATGAAATTTAGTTCTACATTAGCAGTGTAGTGTATGTGTGCATTAACAATCCCACATTGAACCGATAGTGGGATATGAGTGGATTATGAGCTCCACCACTTGCCAAACTCTTTGTCAATAAGATAACAGAACAATCCCACATTGAAACGATAGTGGTATATGAGTGGATTATGAGCTCCACCACTTGTCAAACTCTTTGTCAATAAGATATCAGGCTTAAAGGTGCAAGCCCGAAAGGTTCAAGCCCGTGGTCCCACTTATGTGAGATTTTTCACCCTTGTTAATATCAATTCCATGTTACAATGTACTGGCCAAACTCTTTGTTAATAAGGTAGTAGGCTTAAAGGTGCAAGCCCTTGGTCCTGCTTATATAGGATTTCTCACCCCTATTAACATCGAATCCAGCTAGTGACATATTCCTTTGATGGAAGTTAGTGTAGTGCGTGGGCTAATAATCACACATTACCCTTATGTGAGATTTTTCACCCTTATTAATATCAGTTCCATGTTACAATGTAGTGTTTGCTACTGGCCAAACTCTTTGTTAATAAGGTAGTAGGCTTAAAGGTGTAAGCCCTTGGTCCTGCTTATATGGGATTTCTCACCCCTATTAACATCGAATCCAGCTAGTGACATATTCCTTTGATGTAAACTCTTTGTTAATAAGGGAGTAGGCTTAAAGGTGCAAGCCCTTGGTCCTGCTTATATGGGATTTCTCACCCCCTATTAACATCGAATCCATAGTGACATATTCCTTTGATGTAATACCTCCTTTACTTAGTTGGTGTAGTGTGTGGGTTAATAATCACACATTACCCTTATGTGGGATTTGAGTGATGGATTGATAATCCCACATTAACCCGGCAGTGGGACTTGAGTGGTTTATTATTCCGGTTGTGGGACTTGAGTGGATGATTTCTCACCCCTATTAACATTGAGCCGTGGCCATGACTAGTCGCATATTGCATATTCCTATAATGAAATTTTCTGTTCCACGCGTTAATAATCATCCCATATTAAATTTTTCGTTCCACGCCTTAATAATATTACATTGACCCTGATGTGGAACTTGAGTGGTTTATAAGCCTAAGTTCCCAAGATTCCTTATCAAATTTTTTACCAATAAAATAACAAACTTAAAAATGCAAACCTTATTTTTATTGAATATAATTGTTAATTCTGATAAAAAAATTATTATATGGTAAACTAAACCATATAAAACTTGATCCGTCGGACGCATCCTAACAAACATCGAAAATTCTTTAGTTTTAGACTTTGGATATATTGTATACGGATATTTAATAGCTTTTTTAAATGCATTTATTAAAATTTTATTCTATTATTCATGTGAGTGTGGTTTACTGGTAAAGACGAAAAGGATTCCATTTGCATTATCGGTAATGTAACTCGGATTCAATCCCTAAAAAAAATTACTATATTAGAATAGGTATCCTTCTAACTTTTGGATATACTAAATACCAATCAACCATTTTAAAAAAATTGAAATAATTATCATTTTTATTACACGGTGATGTAACTCGGATTCAATCCCCAATGTATATAAAAAGTATTACTAAAAAAAATTACTCCATTAGAATAGGTATCCTCCTAACTTTTGGATATACTAAATACTAATCAACCATTTAAAAAAAATTGAAATAATTATCATCTTTATTACACGGTGATGTAACTCGGATTCAATCCCCAATGTATATAAGAAGTATTACTAAAAAAAATTACTCCATTAGAATAGGTATCCTCCTAACTTTTGGATATACTAAATACCAATCAACCATTTTAAAAAATTGAAATAATTATCATCTTTATTACATTGTGAAGTTTTCTACATCTTAAAAATTAAAATTTAAAAATATTATAATAAAAAAAATTATTAGAAGATTCAAATTCAAAGATGATCTATCATATATGCAATCTCTCCCTAAACAAAAGAATAAATGTAAATGTTTATCACAAACATAAAACCCTTGACACGATCTCTCCCCACTCAAAACAATGTTTATCACAAACATAAAACCCTTGACATGATCTCTCCCTACGCAAAACAAGACAATAATTGTTATTGTTTATCTCCGTTACATGATCTCTCTTAGGCAATACAATAATTTCCTTGATTTTATACAGTGTTTATTATCAGTAGTCTCAAAGTTTTTAGGTAATTCTCGTTGTTATATATAATTTTTATATACAACTGAATAAAAATCCGGTGACTCGACGACGACAGGTTTAAAGCCGAGCTTCTGATCGGAACCCTTGTAGCCCTCCAACACAACATTGGAAGCTTCGTCAAAAGCCGCGGAGTGCCCTTCACAACAGGTGGGACTGCAACCTTCTTCTTCTGCTATCGTATCCAGCCTTTGCCGGAAAGAACGCCTGCAATACCAAGCCCTCAAAGAAGGAATGCTTTCCATTCCAACTCTTGCTTTTGCCATCAGAGGAACTCGAACTCGAGACTTGTTGCACCAAAATATTAATTACCTTTCGCTGCCGATGAAAAGGAATAGAATGGGGGACCCTCATATAAAGGAAACCCGGGGAGTGGGTTCCTACAGCCAGTGCCAATGTCAAAACTTTCAGCTGTAGGAACCGTAAGCGACCAAGGATTTGAATTCTTCCAAATTAATAATAATTTTCGTACGTAACATCACCCAGAAATACTGTGTGTATAAGGATTTCAGTTATGTCGTTTGCTTTTGTCAATGGCAGGACGCGCATTAATATCTGTATGGTTGTGAGGCGTGAACATCGTGTCATTGCCTGCGTCGTTCCTGTCACGTTAGAAAATAATAGAAAAATATCATTGCCTGCATCTTGATCATGTGATTGACATGAAAGTAGTTGGTTATACTGACGTGGATGAGTAGGTGATAAGGTAGATATGTATTCCAAAAAACCGTGTACTTTTTTTTGTTGTGTTAAAAGCTTGGCGTTCAAAAAGCCATATATCTAACAAAGTTGTTAAACTCTTTGTCAAAAAGAAAAGAGAGAAAAGATAACAGGTTTAAAGGTGCAAGAGAGAAAAGATAACAGGTTTAAAGGTGCAAGCTCTTGATCCTTTTTTGCGAGTTTCTATTAACATCCACCACTTACCAAACTCTTTACCAAAATTAACATCCACCACTTACCAAACTTTTTACTCATGGAATAGCAGACTTAAAAATACAAACCCTTGATTCCTATATGAAATTCTTCCTCTCTATTAACATCCACCAATGGAATAGCAGACTTAAAGATACAAGCCCTTGATTCCTATATGGAATTCTTCCTCTCTATTAACATCCACCACTTGTTAAATCACTATGTGGGATTCTTCCCCACCTACCAAACCACTTGCTAAAAAATATAAAATAAAATAACCACTTACCAAACTCTTACTTACCAAACCACTTGGTAAAAAATATGAAATGAGATAACCACTTACCAAACTCTAGGGCATTAAGAAAATGATTTAGGGTTAAATTCAGCTCGCTAAAACAGAAGTATTCTGGATAGTCGAAAAGGGATCAGAAATAAGGAAATCCATGTCTGGCATCACCAGAGAACTGATAGCACTTGAAGACAAAACATTATTATCACGAATTCTAAACAACAATCCTAACTGCACATCATTCCTGACGCCTCATAGCACGTTAAGGCAAAAGTTCAGTCCCGGAAACAATGAAAAATGTTCATGACAACATATTTCTCAAATTTGCATCGCTACAAGAATCTTGCAAGACCATATCTTCAATAAACAAAATCATATATAGTTCACACTAAAATGTTACAATTGGGTTCGGTAGGGCTTAACAATTAATCTAAGAATATGTTAGTGGAAATAAACAGAACATTATATAAATAAATTAATTAAAAAATAAAAAATGAGGCTAAGAAAAGACGAGGCTAAGAAAAGACGAGGGGTGGAAAAACATCGAAATCACATGAGGGAAATTGTTTGAAATTTTAACGAGATATCCAACCAGCAAACTAAAAGCAAATTGTTACAGTCGCAGAACATCCCCACAACTTCGAAGTTCGAATCAACAATCATTCATATATCTTTTGATATATATAATAGCTGAAGCATCTGGCAAATCTGGTCGAAGAACTCTAACCCACATAATCATCTTATACTAAATAAAGAATACATGATTTCAAGTTTCAATGGCTGTGTAAATTTGCATAGTCATACTTTAATTTTATAACACGCAAAGTAGAGACCCTTCCAAAAACACACAGACGACAGAAGGCTCCGAGCTTCTACAGTAGACAACTCTTATGGATATTCTTACAACAATGTATAGTCAAAGAAACATTTTTGCTATGGGGAAGAGAAGCAATCCATGAAGCGATCTGTGGCTTGCGCAGCTGTGCTTAGGAATCTCTCCGTACTTAACCGCAGTATTTTCATGTTATGGCGATGACGGAGATTCTGAATAAGGGCGGCGGTGTTACAAGACACCTCCGAGGGCCTTCTCAAAAGGAGACATTGGCTCACATGGGCGTTATCACCGACTGCAAATCCTTGCCCTCCCTGCATTTCTTCTTCTTTTTGGATTTGTGTCGTCGTCTGCTTCGCCTCGAGAGTCTGATCGGGGGAAAATTCCATGCTTGTGGATAAACACTGACGAGATGTTTGTATTACGGATGAGCTCTGCAATTTCCTCCAACATGAATTCGTAGACGAATTTTGTAAGGGTGAGAAAGGGATTTGGTGGTAAATCTTCGCCGCCTGTTTCGGTCGCCGACTCGCCTGTAGTTTTAGTCGTGACATCACTCCCATCGTTTCGAAAAAATCTGGGGCTTAAATTCGAATACACATGTCGGTAAAACTGATACATGTAGCTTTCATGCGACGTGACCTGTACTGCAAATTTATCGATTTTACACTAAAATATACTATTATGAATGTGGCGCCTTAGCTGTGTTCCTTATCAGTTTGGTTTCTTAGTTATTTGACTGGCTGTATGGTGTTCCATCGCCATTTTCTTTAGATTACTATCATATTTTACTTGTTACAAACAAACTGATAATTAATTAGATCAAATATTAAATTTAAAAAATACATAAAATACATAATTAATGATTGATCCAAATTATTAATTTAGACTTTTAAATAAAAATAATAGATTCTACGAGCACCCAAGATTTTCACCAACGAAGTTACACAAGCAAATTCTATCAGAAAGGGCTAGGTGGATTGGGAAGTTTTTCGGCACTTACCAAAAGGGGACCTAGGTTCAAACCTAGTAGGCATGCCTAACTTAGCATAGGAAGTAGTCTAATCTGAATCCTTTAAGTGCGTGTAAGACCGACGATGAAAGTATGAGCCCTGTGTAATCGGTGGTCCCTATCACACGTCAGGTTGACGTTAATGAGATGAATAGGTTTGTTGGGAGCAGTCCATGTGGTTTGAAACCTACACTGGTAGTTACTAAAAATAGTGGTTGTTACCGACTGACGATGAAAGTATAAGCCTTGTGTAACCAGTGGTCCCTATCACACGTCAGGTCGACGTTAACGAGATGGATAGGTTTGTTGGGAGCAGTCCATGTGGTTTGAAACCTACATTGGTAGTTACTAAAAATAGTGGTTGTAACCAACTCTTTTATGTATAAAAAAATAAAAATAAAATAATAGATTCTCTTAGCAACACCCTAACGAATATATGAGATTTTATAAATATAAGGTCAATCAAATAGTCACCTACAAAAATCATTTTGTGGATTTTATTAGAAAGATGTGCCATCTATCATTTTAAACTAAGTTTTAATTATCTTCTTATTGAAATAAGAAGATGAAAAAATATTAATTAAGAGGAACACATCTATTTACTTTTAAGGATAAGTAATATATAATGTTATATTGTTTGATATATAAATGTTTAAGATAAAATTACTTGTTTAATATGGTGAATTAAAATTTTTATACAAGTTATTATTGGTTAATTTTAACTAAGTTTTCATCTATTGAAAATATTAATTGAAAAGAACACATCTATTTACTTTACAAGCAAGAAGTTAAGGATGAGAAACATGTGATGTTACATTGTCTTTCATATAAACATGTAAGACAAAGACATTTGTTGTAATATGTTTTTCTTATTCCATATTGGTTAAACAAGGTTTTTAAAAGGGCATGAACCCTTTAACAATCCTAGATTGGTCTATTCAGTCTTACCTTCTGGTTTTTTCTTACTAAAAAATTCAATACATACTAAAATCTTTATATACATTCTTATAACAATATCCCACAACTATTATTCCTTTTATTTATGCTACACCAAATTTATCAAAACTTTAATATATTCATTGCATTAGATATTCAGTTTATTATAGCGTATAAATATGCAACATAGTCCACCACAACAATAAAATCCAATCTCATTTTATTCATAAGATCTAGAAGATGGAATCCTCAGTAGACAATTCCACAAATCTTCAAAGAATGTTTCCCTTGGTAAAAAAATCCACATATTTTCAAAAAATAGAGCCCTAAGTAAACAAATCTATAGATCTCTAGAAAATGAAATACTGCTTACTTGGAGCCTCACAATGCTTCTAGAAAGTCACAAGTTCATACATATCTAGAAAATGAGACCCTTAATAGAAAGGTCCAAAAATATTTAGAATATTGAACCTTTAGTGGGCAAGTCCATAGATCTCTAGAAGATGGATTCCATAGACAAATCCACAACTCTTCATAAAAGGAGCCATTAGTAGACGAATATGCAAATATATAGAAAATGGTTCCATCCATAGACATAGATCTTCAAAAATTGGAACCCTCATCATCCAAATATCTCATAAATATTATAGCTACAATATTAGTTACCAAGTTCGAGTTCGTGTTCGAGTTCGACACTCTTGAAGTTCGAAAGAAATTTGACATGTTTAAAAATTTGGAATAAAATTCGACATAGTAATAGTTGAATGATATAACTCAAGGGTTAGGTGGATTGGTAAGTGCAGGTGTGTCTATGCGTTTACCAAGAAGAGAAGTAGGTTCAAACCTTTGGGGAAACTAACCCTTTGTAAAGGTACTAGTAGGATAGACTTGTTGGAAATAATCAATGTGGTTTGAACCTTGCACTTATTAAAAATAGTGACTGTAATCAACTTTCCTATAAAAAAATAAAATGAAATAAGTATCACAATAATATTATAAAAATTTATACAAGGTTAATAATTTAATTATTTAATCATATCATTTGAATGATATATTATAACACCTCCTTCTCGAAGTAGAAAAATTTAACCTCATAACCAATAAACAAAAAAATATTGTAATTGTTAGTCAACTCTAACGTCTACTTTTTTAACATCATCATTTTTTTTTTAAATTTAGAAAGTTCCGGTAGTGAGTAGGTCATGACTTGATACTTGTTTTACTGACTACCTAAACCTCGAAAGCACTCAACATGTGCGGTGACCCTGAAACATATGACTTGATCATTCCTTGATTTTGTGAATTATGCCAATTGTATATTTTCCCAGGTTGTCACTTGTCTCGTCGTGCCTATTGTATACTTAGGCACGTTGTCACTGGGCACCTCAAATTTGCTCTTGAATTAGGGCTTGTTATGTATTCTTGAATTCTCAGTTATGCTAGGAAAATACGAGATCTTACTGGACTTTCGACTTTGCTTTGGACTCATGGCTTTGCACCCAAGTTATTAGGAAGCACAATATTCATAAATATCTAGATAGGTATATAAGTTTTGTGAAATAGTAGTAACAAGAACTAAAGGTCAAGCTTTATGCCGTGTTCTTATTTTCTGCAAAAAAAAATTTCGTTGTCGAATTTAGGATTTATTCTTCAAACTTATTCGTTAGGGTTTTAAATTCGAAGAATTTCAAATTTTATCTAAAAAATTCGATGAATTTGGTTACTAAGGCTACAAGTTAACACATCCCAAATATCTCTAAAGGAAATGTCCCAATGACCTGCAATTCCACAAATCTCCAAAAAAGCATTTTAAAGCAATTTACTGTGGACATTACGAACATTGGAACTTTCAGCCATTGCCTTGATTTTCTAAATGTCCTCCCTCCTTTACCACCAAATGGAGTACATCTGGATGTATCCCATGTGGTAGTTTTCATATTTTCTTCCTCTCTGAGAGCTCCCTAGTTGGCTAGCTAGTCGACCACCCCATTTCCTTCTCTATAGACTTAAAATTTTTCTAGTGCATTTAGGTATCTTAGTGTATCTGTTGTTACTATGTCTGTTGCTCTTCAACCCTCCATAAACCTTTTATTGAGGCAATTAAAAATATTCATTGAGTCTCCATCAATTATTAATCTCTTAGCCCTTAATTGAATCACCATATTTACTCCTACCAATACTACTCTAGCTTAAGCCTGATAACTAGTCATAATACCCAAGTACCCAATCATAGCTCTTATCATCATTTCTAGGCCACAAAATTTTCTTGGATTGCCTTTAGAAGCCCCATCAAAATTTAGGTTTATCCATCCTTGTTTTGGTGGTTGCCACTTGGTCAAGCTCCTCAAGCTTCCTCAAGGATTGTCATTCCCCCCAACTAGACTTAGGTTCCAATTTACACTTATTTTAGCCTCCTCCAATGACTCTATACTCTCATGCACTTTCACTACTTTAAGATTCTCCACTATGACCACTATGATGTGTTCTCTATTCTTGGTTGTAGATCTCTTCTTCCCTTTAAAAATCCTTCTATTTCTCTCCAACCAAACTTCCCATGCATAATGAAAGGGAATCAAATTCCAAATTTGATTTAATCTTGGGATTTTAAAAGGTTTCTTCAATTGTTCTATCCATCCTTCCATGCTATTAGGAAACACCCACATAACCCCAATATTCTGTATTATATCATACAATATATTAAGGGAGTAATTACATTCTAAGGATACGTGATTCACTAATTCTTCATGATCTTCACAAAGGTAACATTTTTTAGGGAATTTAAAACCCCTCTTATGAAGGTTATCTATTGTTAAAATATTATTTTGGATTGGAATACAAAGAAAAATTGCTAACTTTGGGATGGCTTTTCTTTCCCATAATTGATCCCATTGAAAGCCCCCTTAGGATCTACATGTGAAAGATCATAGGTTGATTTAATAGTGAACAACCCTTCTTGAGTAGCTCCCCATACTATTGTATCCTCAACCAAATTGGGGCTTACATAATATGCTCTTAATTTAGCTATTAGATTTTGGAGCTCGTTCTCATACTAATTATGGATTTTAAACTCCTTCCATCTTACCTCCCTTTCTTCTATTATCAAATAATCACTCACCATATTACCATAATTTTGTTCCAGCTTTATTATGATGCTTGCTAACTCCTCATCCTTCACTAGTGGGTACTTCTCTAGCCATGCATATTCCCAAAAGTAGAAAGATCTATCGTTCCCTACCTCCCATTGGGTGCTTGATATGGGTCACCAAAGGACCACACAATAGAAAAATAAACACCAAACTTGCCTGAGCATTCTACTGATCGATGATGAATTTATAAGATGAGAAGCCTTTACAAAACTATTGAAGACTCAAACCTATGGCAAAGAAACCAAAAATGGATTTACAAAAGGCTACCAAAAATCTGCAGCTCTGACAAATAAAAGGCTACATACTAAAAAGTTTCTGACAAGAGGCTCAAAGGATAAAATCTACATAAAATAAAATCTAAGCCTAGTAAAAAATAATTAATTAATATTAATTAAATATAAGTTTAATTAATAATTAATTAATCCCTATCATTCCTCCCAACCATAAAAGCATTAGACTCTAATGGATACAAAAGGGTAGGAAGATGATGTTGAATGCAAAAGTTGGAAACAACCTAGGTGGGCTTGGTGATTCTCAATAACAACAAGGGCTTGCGTAGAACCAAGAGCTTCCTCCAAGCTGAACAAGATGTTGGAGCATGGAAGGCGATTGCTGAAGAAGAAGAGAATGTATCATTGAAAGCTAAAATCCCTACAAGGTATAGGAGGAAGGATATTAAACAATGCAAACAAAATCTAGAACTAGATTTGGAGCTAGAGCAGGATAAGGAGGAGGAGGAGCAACAAGAGCAATGATAGGAGTAGGAACAAGAACAAGTATAGGAATAGGAATAGGTGCAGGAATGGGAGTAGGTGCTCAATGAATGTGGTGCTCAAGTGGTGTAGCATGTTGAGTAATCAAAAGTGCTTTTGCTTATGTGTTCTCATGTTTTAGGGTGCTAAAACTAAGGCAATATTTTGTGCCTGATGCAAATTAGTATGAATTGGATGTGAAGTAGACTGAATACTATGAATAAGGAAAGTTTTTTGCTCATGCTAAAAAGTATAGGTATTTTGATATGCATCATACTGAGCCCTTTTGTCATATTGGTAAGGTTTACCTAGCAATAGACCACAATAATCCATAGGAGTGACATCACATGTAATAGTGTCCACATACTTAGGAACAAATGCAAAAGATAAAAAGCAAGTGTGCATGATCATGGAAGTAGTATCATTTTCCTTCCATCCAAGTAAGTATGGACAAATATGAGGACAAGTAGGTAGGTGCAACTTATCAATAATGGACTATGTAATCAAGTTTTTCTACGATCCATTATCGGCGATACAATCCACAACAAAATTATGTGTCAAGTGAGCAAGATTAAAAAATAGATTATCTTGACTTCATGCAAAGTACTGATGACTGAGTGAGGTGACACTATTTAGTCGACCTTCAAACTCAGGATAAGTACAATATTCTCCACAAGTTTGGATGGGATTTTACAAAGTTCCCCCCTCAAAAATTTTCTTCTCAAGATATTGTACAAGCAATTATTTATTTTTCTTCTCTAGAAAAGCATATCTCATATGTCCCTTTTGTTTACAATAATGAAAAAATACATTATAAGAAGACGCTAGAGAAGGAGAAGAGAAATAAGAGCAAGAAGAAGGAGAAAACAACTTATTCATATAGGAGGAATGTTGTTGATGTGGAAAAATCAAAGGTCTAAAAGTGTCTTAAAAATAAGGCCAAAGAGTTGCTAAAAAAGAGGACCATGAGCACCTAATGAGAAGGTAGACCAAGGTGCACGATACGAAGTAGAAATATTATCCTCTGCAATTTGAGCTTGATTAAAAGCTGCATCAAGTGTGTCAAGTGGAGTATATTTCAACTCTTGAAACAAGTTTGTTCGAAGGACACTCTTAAACTTAGTAATAAGAGTAGGTGTAGGGTCTTGTGCATGAAGCAAGATGTACAAGTAATTGAACTGGTATATATAATCTTAAGCATACATATGGCTTCCTTATCTCAAGTGAAGCCATTGAATGAGAAAATCATCATCATAATTAGATGGATAGAATGTAGCCTTCAAGGTTGTGACCAACTAATCCCAAGTGGTGATGGGATTTTGTGTAGTTTTTTTTTAGTGATTAAAATTTTTAGCAACTCCTAAAAGTTTCAACTTAGCAAAAGGGACCTTATCATCATCAGGGATTTGGCTATAAGCAAACCAAGTTTCCATGTCTAGAATCCAACTATTCAGAACTTCAGGATTCCTAGACCCATCATATATTTTAACCTCACATTTGATATGAGAACGGGTGTCAAGAGTGTTGACCTAAGGTGAAGGAGGTTGAATTTGCATGTTATTAAAATTTTCAACTAAATTATTAACTATATAAGCTAGTGCAGTTATTTGTTCTATTTGCTAATGTACTATAACTCCTCTAGTGAATGCCAATGATGGTGATTGACCAAATTTACAAGGAGATCATAAAAAAAAGTTTAGGAGTGTCAGAAACTACCAAAAATACTCTCCTTTTTACAAGATAATATTCAAGGCATGATTAAAAACATAAAATATTTACAAAAGTAAAAATTATCACCACCAATGGATCCAAATCAAAAACACCTTTCCAACGAGTATAAACAAGGGTATACTCGAGGAAAAATGAGTGCCTCAAAATGCAAAAAATTACAATATCCCTGTGATAGTAAAAATTTAAGTGCAAATATTGCACTCCAATGAAATAAAAAGGAAATATTCCATCTCCTCCAAAGGAATATGCTTTAGAATATTTCGATGGAATATTCTCTAAAAATGAAAAGGTTTTAATCAACACGACCTCAAAAAAGTTTTATTTGCAACAGGACAAGTTTTCATTCTTAAATATAATCCAGGTGATATCTGACATGGTTATAATGAATTTGGCACTTTCATAGCCTTTGCAAAATCAAGAACAAAAAAATTTGGGCCAAATTTCCATGCTCAACATACATTTCATTTATGGAAAAATAATTTAAAGGGCTTATAATTGAACCTCACGATGAATGTGGGATTAGCAATTAAAAGGCACTAAAATTCTATTCTTGTCAGGTTTATACCCATGAAGAAGAGTGTAACAACCCAAAAAATAACCATCCTAAGAGAGATTTTTAATCTCATTTAAAATCTCCATATGGTATAAGAAGATATTCACTAACTTCTTAAAATTATGCTATCATAATCTTGCTGGTTTTTTAAATACACTTATTTTTAGGTTAATTCATAAAATATAGATAAAAAAATAATAAAAACTTTTTTCAAGCCCTCAAAACTAATATAGTTTTATTTTTGGCTTGTTGCTTGTTCTTAAAATTAAATTAAATTCTATCTATTCCTTTTTTTGGAATACTAAAAAAGTCTATTTCTAATTAAGCAATCCTATTAAAAAACTTATAGTTTCTTATTTTCAAGATATTTTGCCTACATTCCACGTACCAATATCTTCCATAAACTTATAGTTTCCCTCAAGTTAGGGAGGGTTTTTTGAAAGACTTGGTGTACAGGCCTGACATATATTTTTTGATCATCTTATTTCCAATATTGTATATCTCTGTTACTTATAGTTTCTCTCTCGTAAGGGTGAGTCATTGAGATATTCCAATATCTAAATTTTGCTAATCTTACTTGCATTTCAGGCCAATCTTCCAAATATTTTTTCTACTCATTACTTAGAGTTTCTCTCAAGTAAGGGTGGGTAATTAATAAGAACGATATTGGACCTGACAACTATTTCTAAGCTAATTTTAATATAACAAAACTTTATTACTTATATTTTCCCTCTCGTTAGGGCGGGTAATATGAGGGTTATGAAATTAAAAAACAAAATCTTACATTCTTATTTCAATTGCACTAATATAAACTTGAAGTTGTAAGGGGGGGTATATTGGTTAAAAATTTAACTTTCTTCGCAAAATGAATACAATTGATATTCTCACCCCTCATAACTATCACACTTGGAAACCCAAAATTTTAAATCTTATATCTCAAAAGGGCTCTCTCATTTGCTAGAAGAAAAGAAACCTGAATTTGAGAAATAATATGAACAATTTGTTCATAAAGGAAAGATCTATGAAACAATGGGTATTATAAGCACTAATGTCCATAAAAGCTTATGGTTTCACATTACATATTGTAAAAATTCTTATGAAAGGTAGGAAAATTAAAGAATTTATTTGGAAAAATAGATCAAATGAGGTCAATGCAGCTTGAGGCAGAATTAACAACTTTATCTCCTGACGACTTCAGCAATATTGTTGACTTTATCACCAAATTTAAAGAAGTCCTTACTCAATTTAAAGGCAGTGGCAAGGATAAAAAATATGAAGAATGCATCTATCTAATTATTTCTAAATTAAATGGTTTATTACAAATATTTACAACCACATTTCTATATACAAAATATGCTCTTGGTACAAGTTTCAAAATGTTCTCCTTAGAAGAATTATGTGAGAGACTAACTAGAGAAGAAACAAAACTTTCTAAGTATGAAATATATTCCTCTTTCTCTAAAGCCTTAGTAGCATCCACCTCCTCTAAATAAAAATTTAAAAAGAAATAAAGGAGTCCCATAACCTGTACTCACTACAAAAAGAATGGTCATTCTACAAACAAATGCTGAAAAATATTACAACTAGAGGCAGCTATGAAGGATCAAAATACAGACAATAAAAATTAGATAGAAAAATCCCTAAATATTCAAGGGAAGACCATCAATACTTCTTCTAATTAGCCCTAAATATTCAAGGGAAGACCATCAATATTTCTTCTAATTACTAGGTCCTAGATTCTGAAACAACTCATCACATGACTGCTTTAGATGAGTCATCTCTTCTATCTCCTCAAGTTCAACATGTAGCATAGAACTTGGTGAATCTTACTTTATCCCAGTAAAAGGAAAGGGTGACATATCCATTGATGGTGGCTCTATCAATAATGTTCTCTATGTTCTAAACATTGCAACAAATCTCCTCTCCATCTATCAGATTTATACTTTTGGAAAGGGGAAAATTGTTCTTTTCTTTCCAACAGAAGTTGAGATAAGAGAATTTCAAGACCCCCACTTTATTATAGCCAGAGGGGATATTGATCACAACACTCACCTATTTCACTTCAAAGGATTCAAAAATCTAGAAGGGACCTCCTGTTTTGTGGCTTGAAAGCAAAATTTGGCATGAAATATTTGGTCATCTCAGTTATAACTACCTAAAGGAATTGAAAACCCATGAAATGGTAACAAGTCTACCTCAAGTCTCTTCTATTGATGGAGTATATCCTGGATGTGATATTGGAAAGCAAAATCAATATTCTTTCTACCCAAGTGGATCTCTAAAAGCCTCATCCCCTCTAGAGTTAGTCCATAGTGACTTGATGTATTTTCTAGAGCCTTCTTTCAAAGGAGAAAAATATGCTCTAACCTTCATTGATGAATTTTCAAGAAGAACTTGGGTCTACTTCCTAAAATACAAAAGTGATGTTCTATCCCACTTCAAAATATTTAAAGCCATAGTTGAAAATCAGACCTCTTGCAACATCAAGCAAATTTACACAGATAATGAGGGGGAATTCTGTAGTAATGAGTTCTCAATATTTATATCAAGTCATGGCATCATTCATCAATATCCAGTCTCCTATAATCCACAATAAAATGGCATTGCAGAGAGGAAAAACTGAACATTGAAGGAAATTGCAATCTTTATCCTCCATTCAAGAGATATTCCAAAGGTTTTTTTGGGTAGAAGCTATTAACTATGCCAAATATATTCAAAACCACACACCTCATAAAGCTCTTGACATTTTAACTCTTGAAGAAGCATGGATTGGTTCAAAACCAGATGTCTCCTTCTTTAAGATTTTTGGGTGTACTTCTTGGGTGCACATCCCAAAGAAGAAAAGGAAGGCTCTAGAGAAGAAAACAAAAAAGCTCATCTTTGTTGGTTATTGTGAGGAAATGAAAGCATACAGGCTCCTTGATCCCTCAACTCATGAGGTATTTTTCATAGGAATGTCCAATTTTATGAAACATTCCCTCAGAAAAATCCTCAAACATCCTCTTCCTCTATTGATATTTATCCTATAGTAGAACCTTAATATAATGAACCAACTTTAGAGATTAATTTAGAGATTGATGATCAATATGAGGAACCTATAACTCCAACTCAAAGTATTTTCATTCCTTCTACTCCTTCCACTATGCCAAAATGGGCTTGCAACATTGTTAAAGAAGCTACTCCTTACATCCAAAATCTTCCATCATCCAGATCAACCAGCTCCATAGGCATTGGTCTTGTCTGTCAGTCTATTTCCTTTGATCCTCAGTCCTTCAAAGAAAGCACTTGTATTAAAGAATGGGATGATGCCATGGAAAATTAATTCTCTTCCTTAATCAAAAATGAAACTTAGGATTTAGTTCCTCTACCTAAAGGAAGGAAATTAGTTTGTTGTAACTCATGAGAGCGTCGAAGAAGGTACAGACCTATCGTTTCGTAGACCTGGTGCTCGCAGATGTAGTTCCTCATAAACACAACGCCTCAAATTTTGTAACCTATAGAACAAAAGTAAAACATGAGAGGCGATAAACAAAAATATAGACTGTTATAAATTATAAATTTTTTTAAAAGAGATAGCAAATTAATGATATCAAAATAATAAAAAAATTTAGTTTCTTTCTTCAGCACCACGATGCATCGCCTTTGAGAAAAATGAAAATAACACTTTGTCCATATAATATGTCAGAGAATAAAAAAAGCTCAAGATCATAAAAAAATGATGCGAAAGGAAGAGAGACAGAGATAAATAAATAGGAGGTAATGAGAGTCATTTGCAAATCTTCCAACCGAGAACAAATCATCGATTGACATTAAATGAATGCTATTCCGACTTTAGGGGTCTCCTACGGAGTTCATCGATGCAAAAAAAGGTACATCAAGGAAGATCACAAGATAGAATGGTAAAAAAGTTTTATTTTACAACTGAAGTGACGCGGCCTAAGAGCGCACCAAAATAATCAAAAAAAATTGAAAGAATTTTATAATAGTTGAATTTATTGAGAGCTGCACCAAGCATCAAAAATAAAGGAGAGCATAGATTACAGATCTCCAGTGAAGGAGATATGGAAATCGATTAGAGAGGCATCATGAATAGAGACATTGGCACCCAAAATTGGGTGCTCTGCGCAAGATTCGAGAGCCTCAATCGTGATTCTCCGAGAGCAACGATAAGGCAATGAACAAAGCCTTTTTTTCCTGTAAAAAAAGATACACTAAAGATAGGAAATAAAATTCCTATTAATCAAGCTTTTATATAAAATTTTTAATAAAAAAATTGCTTGAAAAAGGTTTTTTTTTTTTTTTTAAGAAAAAATAATAATTAATATATATGAATATGGGTAATTTTCTAATTTTTTTTTAACACTAAGAGTCAACGAATATTCCCTTATTTTTTTAATGTGAGAAGAAGACAAATAATATTAAGAATAACCCACATATATATATTTAAAAAAAAATATAGAAAAAAACTATATATAAAATCTTATTGAAGACTTAAATCCAAGAGAAGAGGAGAAACCAACAAAAGATCCAATGAACCAGTTCCTAGAACCTTAAAGATACAATGTTATCAAGATCTATCCTACTATGGTACCATGTTAGAATTTACCAAAATAGACATGCAAAGCATTAAAAAAAATATGAAGAAAGAGTAGAACTGATTGATTATTCCATGGATCAACTTTGTATAAATAACAAAGCTGATCATTGAGACCCGTTGGATTACAAAAACTCATAAAATATGATGTAGACTTTAACCGAGAGTTCACCTGACTCATGAAGGAGTGGAAATCTGATTGTCACACCAAAGAGTAATAGGTTTTTTATTGGAAAACCTAAATTCCTTTAGAATTTGATGAAGCCAAAGATATTATTGACTTGCTAAAATTACTGCCCTATATTCTACCTCTGTATATGATAATGCCACTACTTGTTATTTCTTGCATAACCAAGAAATTGGTGAAGAACCAAGACAAAAGACAGCCAAAAGTTGAACATCTATCTTCTACTGAACTTGCCCAATATGAATCCATGTAGCCAATGATATCCATGGATTTTTCCTCATATAAGAGCCCAAAGTGAGTAGTTCCTTGTAAGTAGTGGAGGATCCTTTTTGCTGCTTGCCAGTGATTGAAATGAGGTTGATGTAAGAATTTGGATATTAAGCCAATATCATATGAGATATCTGGATTAATATGAGTAAGGTATAACAGACTATAACTATTACACTTGGAAATTCAAAATTTTAAATCTTATATATCAAAAAGGGTTCACTCATTTGCTAGAATAAAAGCAACCTAAATTTGAGAAAGAATATGAAAAATTTGTTCATAAAGGAAAGATGTGTGAAACAATGGGTATTATAAGCACTAATGTCCATGAAAGCTTATGGTTTCACATTACAGATTTTAAAAATCCTTATGGAAGTTGGGAAAAATTAAAGAATATATTTGGAAAAGTAGATCAAATGAGGTCAATGCAACTTGAGGCAAAACTAACAAATTTATCTCCTGACGACTTCAACAATATTGTTGACTTTATCACCAAATTTAAAGAAGTCCTTACTCAATTTAAAGGTAGTGGCAAGGATAAAAAAATATGAAGAATGCATTTACCTAATTCTTTCTAAATTAAATCGTGTATTTCAAATATTTGCAACCATATTTCTATCTACAAAATATGCTCTTGGTACAAGTTTCAAAATGCCCTCCTTAGAAGAATTATGTGAAAGACTAACTAGATAAGAAACAAAACTTGCTAAGTATGAGATCTATTCCTCTTCCTATAAAGCCTTAGTAGCATCCACCTCCTCTAAAGAAATAAATAAAAATAAAGAAATAATTCCCATAACCTGTACTCACTAAAAAAAGAATGGTCATTCTACATACAAATGCTGGAAAATATTACAATAACTAGAGGTAGCTATGAATGATCAAAATATAGACAATAAAAAAAAAATACAAAAAGCCCTAAATGTTCAAGGGAAGACCACCAATACTTCTAATTATCGGGTCCTAGATTCTGGAGCAACTCATCATATGTCTGCTTCATATGAGTCATTCTCTTCTATCTCCTCAAGTTCAACATGTAGCATAAAAGTTGGTCACTCTTCCTTTATCCTAGTCAAAGGAAAGGGTGATATATCCATTTATGGTGGCTCTATCAATAATGTTCTCTATGTTCCAAACATTGCAACAAATCTCCTCTCTGTCTATCAGATTTGTACTTCTGGAAAGGGAAAAATTGTTCTCTTCTCTCCAATAGGAGTTGATATAAGATACTTTCAAGACCTCCACTCCCTTATAGCCAAAGGGGATATTGATCATAATTTTTGGCTATTTCACTTCAAAGGATTCAAAAATCCAAAAGGGACCTCCTGTTTTGTGGCTCATGGAGATCTTGAAAGCAAAATTTGGCATGAAAGGTTTGGTCATCTCAGTTATAACTACCTAAAGAAATTGAACACCCATGAAATGTTAATTGGTCTACCTCAAGTCTCTTCTATTGATGGAGTATGTCTTGGATGTGCTCTTTGAAATGTTAACTGGTCTACGTAAAGAAATTGAACACCCATGAAAATAAAACTATATTAGTTTTGAGGGCTTGAAAATGGTTATTATTATTATTATTATTTTCTCTATCTATATTTTATGAATTAATCTGAAAGGAAGTGTATTTAAAAAACCAGCAATATTATGATAGCATAATTTTAAGAAGTTAGTGAATATCTTCTTATACCATATGGAGATTTTAAATGAGATTAAACAATATATACCTCTGAAATTTAAAAGCCACTATAAAGAAATTTAGAAGAGTGATTTAAAGAAGATAGACACAAAAAAAATATAAGAATATAACCCCCTAAAAGATAAAACAAAAAATGTGCAAAATTGATCACCCTAAACCCCCCTCGAAAAAAAGAACTTTGCGTTTACTAGGTTGCAAATGAATCTTTTCACTAAAGCCTTTTGATAGTGAAAGAGGCTTTAGAAAAAAATGAGTTAGAATAAAATACGAAATACATAAATTCTAAGGGGATATTTTACAGAACAAAATATGGATCTAATGAAGAAATTAACAAACACAAAGCTCGCTTAGTAGCCAAAGGTTTATTTCAAATTGAAGGAATTGATTATGCTGAAATATTTGCACCAGTTTCTAAAATGGATTCTGTTAGACTGGTTATTGCTCTAGCTACTTCCCAAAAGTGGCTTGTCTTTCAAATAGATGTAAAAAGTATTTTCTTACATGGGGACTTAAAGGAAGAGATATTCATGGAATAACTTGCTGGTTTCACTCAAAACTCCTCTCTTGTTTGTAGGCTAAAGAAGTCTCTCTATGGCCTCAAACATGCTCCTAGAGCTTGGTATGAAAAAATAGACTCATTCATTATTTTCTCAAATTTTTTGCATTGTGGGTATGATAACACTGTCTACATTTGGAGAGATGAAGGAAAAATCACCATACTTGTTCTATATGTTGATGATCTACTACTCACTAGTAGTGACTTCACTCACATTCAAACTATAAAAGACTTCCTCTTTGAAAAATTTGATATTGATGATTTGGGCCTGGCCCATTACTTCCTTGGAATCCAAATAAATCAAATAGATGCAAGAATTTCATTGTGTCAAAAAAAATACACTCTAGATCTTCTTCAAAGGTTTAAAATGACAGATTGCAAACCTTCTTCTACACCTTTTCAATATGGAGTCAATCTAAGTACTTCCTGCACATCCCTTCTATGTGATGCAACTCTATACTATTATTTTAGCTTGTAGAGAGTCTGTTATATTTTACTCATACTCATCCAGATATCTCATATGTTGTTGGCTTAATATCCAGATTCTCACATCAACCTCATTTCAGTCACTGGCAAGCAACAAAAAAGATCCTCCGCTACTTTCAAGGAACTACTCACGTTGGGCTCTTATATGAGGAAAAATCCATGGATATCATTGGCTACACAGATTCAGATTGGGCAAGTTTAGTAGAAGACATATGTTCAACTTCTGGCTATGTCTTTTATCTTGATTCTTCGTCAATTGCTTGGTTATGTAAGAAATAACAAATAATGGCCTTATCATCTATAGAGGCAAAATACATGGCAGCAGTTTTAGCAAGTCAAGAATCTCTTTGGCTTCATCAAATTCTAAAGGAATTAGGATTTTCCAATGAAAAACCTATTACTCTTTGGTGTGACAATCAAAGCATAATTCATATTACACACAATCCAGTTAAGCATCAACGCACCAAGCATATTGAGATACACATACACTTCATTCATAGGCACATTCAGAACGGGGATATATACTTGGACTATATGCCAATTGAAAATCAAGTTGCAGATATCTTCACCAAGTCATTTATTTCTCTGCGTTCCATACAATTGCGAGAGAAACTAGGAGTATTACAGCTACATTGAAATAGAGGTCTTTCATCTCTCCTTTTATTATTGTATTCTTTGGAGGATGGTTTTTCCCATGTGGTTTTTTCACCATATCTCATAGATATTGTAAATGAGTACCTCATCAGGCCATGTTGCCGGGACTCATCCTTTTTTTTATGTATTAAGAGGACAATCTTCGCCATCCGAAGACATGCCTCGTTATTTAATAGAAAATGGTTTTTTCCATGTGGTTTTTCACCATATCTAATATAAATTGTAAATGAGTACCTCATCAGGCCATGTTTCTGGGACTCATCCTTTTTTTGTATTAAGAGGATAATCTTCGCAAACCGAAGACAGGCCTCTTCCTTTTTTCTTTTTGATAGATGATTTTTCCCATGGGATTTTTACCATCTCTTCATAAAACCATTGTACATGAGTACCTAATCAGGCTCTATTGCTGGGACTCATATGCACAATCCACCCCTAGTATCACTTAAGGGGGGTGTTAGAATAAGTAATTATTCTCTTAAGTTCTACTAGGATAGAATTACTTGAGTTTCCACTCCTTCATGAGTCAAGTGAACTCTCAGTTAAAATCTACACCAGATTTGATGAGTTGTTGTAATCCAATGACTCTCAATAATCAACTTTGTTTTTTATACAAAGTTGATCCATGGAATAATCAATCAGTTCTACTCTTTCTTCATATTTTGTGTAATGCTTTGTATGTCTATTTTGGGAAATTCTAACAATTTCTCATCTCAAAGGAGACTAATAATTTGTTAAAATAACTGGACATAAATCTAGAGTCGTGTGCAAAATACTATTTTCTTTCAGCCATTTTCCCAAAACTTTCAGACTTGTATATATGCATATTTAAAATTATCAATTAAATAAATTTTCAAACATTTCTAACAATCTATTTTTTAAAATTATAAAATTTTTAGCTTTACTTATTTATATATATACTTTTATTTTCAAATTTTTTCTATTTATTGGATATCTTTAAAATCTAAACCTTACAAAATTCAAATTTGAATCCAAACCTTATGAAAGTGACAATTTTATAATTTCTGTTTTTTTTAATAATTCAATATGCAAAACATTTTCACTAAGTGAGTCAGCCTTCGCACCACACTTATTATTTTAAGCGTGTTTTTAATGTAACTTTCTTTTTTCATTGTGACATCGATGATCAATTTTAGCAGACTGTGAAATATGGTTGCAGCTGAATATTAAAAGGATGGCCCCCCTTTCGATATTGTAATTCTACTAGAATGAACTTTAAACGATCGATATACAATGGACTATTTTATATTGTTTCATCCTTTTTTAAATGCAAATGCATGTACGGTTAGTATGAAACGTCAAACTTGAGAGATTCAGTCTGTATCATCAACTGTATTCTGTCGTTTGATGATAATTGGTGACATACACAAGGGAAAAGGGGATGCACCATGTTCACATCAATTCCCTGCTTTTTTTTTAAATATTTATGGTCTGTTTTCAATCTATTTAATGTTGTTTGAGGGCGACGCATATTCGTCCTACAAAATTATGGGCTTATTCGATATCAACATTCATCTCTCCTCAATGATTGTGCATCCACAGCATCTTCCGGATGTTGTGGGCATGGGGAGTTTTGAATCCGTCGGGCAAAGAGCAAAACCATTTGCGCTGAAACTTGACGTCGACGTTGACAGAGACGTGGAACATTTTTCAACTTCTCCCTCGCTTCACCTGTTCATATAACTCCCCTTTTTATATAGTGCTACCCACTAGAGACGTCTGTCAATTTGCGTTATTCCGCTAGAGGAAATCATTCATATTTCGTAGACCTGTTTGTAGGCATGGATCAAACTGTTCACGCCACGAGCAGAGCAGTGCAAGGCCGAGAAGACAAGCAAGAAGGAGACGAAAACGTGCAGGCAAGCCATCGGTTGTTACTGATGACGCCGTCAGAGGAGCCGTTCGATACCGCGGCTAGATTTCAACGCCTCCGTCGTCAACATAATATGGAACGCCTGCGAATAAGTGCGGAGAGGTTTCTTGGCGTCGCTTCAGAAGGCGCAGATCGCTTCATGGACTGCTTTTCATCTCCATGACTAAGTTCACATATTAGATGATTTAATAATATATGTATTAATACGTCAGTATATATTACAATAGACGACTATTTTGGCTGTTCAAAGATTGTTTGCTTGCTATATGGAAAAGTTTTACTCTTTGCAGCCCTCACAACCTTGTAATCTTAACATATTTTCTATACTTTCTACAAAATTCCCCTTTGGGTTCTCATTGAATGCTATACTGGCCTGCTTTTTTTATGCATGTGGAATTAAATTTTATGATAGAAATATGTTATTGAAACTATAATGGAAGTGGAATTAAATTTTAAATTTTAATAGAAATATATTATTGAAAATATATAGTTTCATTGAAAGAACACATAGTGTTATAAGAAACAGATTATGAGAGGGTTAACTTTGAATCTGGATGCTAATAAACACATTCAAGCCTGTTGCACCTTTATATTGACACTATATTATTTTTGTAAGGTGATAAGCTGCTGCCTTTATTATTATTTTTATTGATTTTAAACATATTATAAGACTGCAATGGCTCTGTCTAATGGTATTAGAACCTTAACTTGGCCCTATTTAAAGGTATTAGAGCCTTAGCTTGGATTTCGTCTTTTTAAAAGTCAGTTATTTTTTCATTAAATTTAAGTTTATTCTTCTTAAAAGTTAAGAATTGTTTTTTTTTTGGGTTAAGATCATATGATTTTATTAGCAGTTGATTTTAAAGATCATATGATTTTATTAGTAGTTGATTCTAAAGATCATATGATTTTATTAGTAGTTGATTGTAAGTTGTTAATTGGCATTGTATGAAATTGGCTGACCATTTTTAAATGTTTAATATATATTTTTTATTATTGGTAAAAAAATAGGGTTTTGAAAGGTTCCATAATTTTATCCAGGTGTTGTAGGTGAGTTGGAGAGGAGAGGGAAATCGTTCAAGGGAGGTCTCAGGTTCAAATCTCCACCCTACCAAAAAGTTGAATTGGGTATCCAAAATCCAATTGATAATGTTGGTGCGGGCAGGGTCGGGTGCGACTCCCGAGTGACTTTGACGGTTTAGAACCCCCTGTTTGTGGTATCTCAGACCAAGGTGGCCCCACAAGGGGTTTTTCGTTTAAGAAAGAAAAAAAAGAAAGGTTCCATAACTTTTTACATTAGAAGAGGTAGAGAAAAATAAGGTTAATTAAGCAGACGCCAGCCTTCAAGGCCAAAAGAAACATAAATTAAACTAAAACAACCATTTAAAAACAAGGGCCATTCTACCACTTATCAGGGCATAAAAGAAATTTTTTATTCAACTTTCTTTTAGAGACACCAATGATCCTGCTCTATTTTTGCATAAGACTAGAAGGGTAGTAAATACATCAAGATGCAGATAACAAAACTCCAAACTTAGAGAGCAAGGATGAAGGCAAAACACCAAGCATATTCCTTGAGAATGGTAACCACCAGGGAGAAAAAGGACTAGTCCCCCAAAAATACCCCTCAAAGAGAGGATTACTAGAACACAATTGACATCTCATCCAAGCAGAAAGACAATAAAAAGGCCTACAAGATAGGTAGGCCCAATGTTTCCAAAGCAACAATTGTCATTAACCGTGAAGGGAAATTATGTTCCCAAATTCTAAATTGGCCACTATCCACCCCAAAATTGGCCATAACATCAACAATATGGTTACCTTCCCTATAAATATGCTCAATTTTAACTTCTAACATACCTTCCAGAATATTTGATGTGTCCTTAATAATATTCAATATGAAACAATTGTTAGTCTTTCTAACTTGCATATACTGAATGATGTTCAAGGAGTCACCTTGAACGGGAAGTATTCTGAATTCCCACTCAAAAACTTAGTGAACACACGAGAAAAGAGCTTAGCTTCAACTAGGTGGTTGGTTTGAATACCATAATCTTCAACGTAAGCCCAAATGACCTCACCATTATCATTTTTGACAACACCCCCTCCACTAGCCCTCTTGGGATTACCTTTGGTAGCCCCATCAAAGTTTAGAATGACCCACCCTTTAGCTGGTTTATGCCATATTGTAACCAATATTTTTTGAATAGTGGATACATAAGTAGAGTTCTCTAGATTTAGATTCCAACTAACAATAGTATCTTTCTCCATAAATTCCTCCCTACCATTTCCAACATTAAAGATAGTCAGGTTATTTTCAATAGCAACTTTAATCCTTCTAAAGATAAAGGATTCTTCCCTAGTAATATTTTTGAAAATTCTTTTGTTCCTCTCACACCATATACCCTAAAATGAGGAAGAAACATATCCCACACCCTAGTGAGGTTGTGACTGATGAAGGAGGATCTCCACTGAGTGAAAAGTTCCTTGAAATTTTGAGGTAATATCCATTTGATGAAAAAAGAATCCAATAAAGCATTGAAAACGTTATTTGAGAAATCACAATGGATAAAAATATGATCCACAGATTCAGCATCCTTAGATCACAAGAGGTAAATATTGGAAAGATGGAATCCTTTCTTACATAAATTATCAATAGTTACTTGTTTTTTGCAAACACAACCACAAAGAAAATGTAATCTTGGGGATCAAATGAGGATACCAAAACCTTTCTACTGGAAAATATCCTCCCCTGGATAATGATTAGGCCTCATATGTAGTCTTGATAGAAAAATACCTTTAGGATGAAACAATTGTCAGTATTTCCAACTTGCAGATCTTGAATGATGTTCAAGGAGTCACCTTGAATGAGAAGTCTTTTGAAGCCCCTCTTAGTGAACACCCAAGAAAAGAGCCTTAGCTTTAGCTATGTGGTTGGTTTGAATACCATAATCTTCAGTATAAGCCCCAATGACCTCACCATTATCATTTTTGACAACACGCCCTCCACTAGCCCTCTCGGGATTACCTTTGGTAGCCCCATCAAAGTTTAGAATGATCCATTATTTAGCTAGTTTGAATAGTGGATACAAAAGTAGAATTCTCTAGATTTAGATTCCAACTAACAACAACCTCTTTCTCCACAACTTCCTCCCCACCATTTCCAACATCAAGGACATCCACGTTATTTTCCTTATAAAGACAAAGGATTAATCCCTAGTAATATCTTTGAAAATAATTTTGTTCCTCTCCCACTATATACCCCATAAAAAATGAGGAAGATCTAGGTCCCACACCCTGGTGAGGCTATGAATGATGAAGGGAAATTTTTACTGAGTGAAAATTTCCTTAAAATTTTGAGGTAATGTCCATTTTATGGGAAAAAAATCCAATAAAGCATTGAGCACCTTATTTGAGAAATCACAATGGATGAAAATATGATCCACAGATTCAACATCCTTAGAACATAAGAGACAAATATTGGAAATATGGAATCCTTTCTTACATAAATTATCAACAATAAAAATTTTGTTTTGCAAAAATAGCCACAAAAAATGTAATCTTGGGGATCAAATGAGGATACCAAACTCTTTATTCTAAAAAATATCCTCCCCTAGACAATGATTGGGCCTCATATGTAGTATTGATAGAAAAAGACCATTAGGAGAATTATTCCATAGAAGGAAGTCCATGTCATTCTGTTAGGGAAGAAAGTATTTTTGTAGCATCATGTTCAAAATTACCAAACTTAGAAGTATCTGAAGTTCGGTTGTATATAAAGTCAGATGCTTCCAAATCATATTGCCATTAGTGATGATTATGTAATCAATTACTTTTTCTCCATATTCCAGTGACAAGGGAGCCTTCAACTCATAAAACTCGGGACTAAGAAAGAGAGGTTCAAGAAGAATCCAGGTATCCTCCCAAAATAACACATCCTTACCATTCCTAATCCACCACCACATACCCTTTGTAACCAAACTATTAATCCCCATTAAACCATCACAAATCCCCTAGGAGGAGCAACACTTCTAAAAAAAGGAATGTGTTTTTCCAAATACTTACCTGTTATAATATATATCCATAGATGGTCCTCCTCAATACATAATCTCTAGGCTATTTTACAATCAATGCCTTATTAAACAAAAATAAAATTTTTATCCCAAGACGACCTTATTTCCTAGAAGAGTAAACCCTATCCCAATATAAAAGGGACACCCTATGTTTATCCTCCACCATAGCCCATAGAAACATCACAAATATTTGGTCAATCCTCCTCCTTAATTTAAAGGGAATTATAAAAAAAGATATGTAATAGATGGGAATATTTTGGAGGGTATCTTGAAGCAATTGCAACTTACCTTCTTGGCTCAAGAGATTACCTTTCCACCCAGCTAACTTATGTTGAATCCTATCCAACACAGGAGACCACAACTTCTCCTTCATCCTACCAATAAACAATGGTATACCTAGATATAAAGAAGGAAGGTTAGCAATGCCATAACCAAAAATCCCTACAATTCTATGTTGAAGTTGCCTCCCAGTATTCACAAAAAATATTTGACTTTTATGGAAGTTAATTTATTGGTTGGAAGCTTTCTCATACAACTGCAAAATATTCAGGAATACCTTAGCCTCTCTTAAAGTAGCCTCCCTAAGAAGTACAGTGTTATCTACAAAATTTTGACAATAAACTACCTCTGCAATGCCAGTAGGCCTAATGCTGTTAATCTTATAGGACAAGGTAGCAACAAGAATTGATCTTCCTAAAGCTTCAGCCATCAAAATGAAAAGATATGGAGACAAGGTATCACCTTGCCTAATACCTCTTTGATCCCCCAAAAAACCACTATGTATCTCATTGATGATGATATAAAATCTTGTAGAAGATATGCAAACTCTAATCCACTTCCTCCATAGATCCCCAAATCCAGATTTCTGCAACACCTTGTTAAGGAACTCCCAAGAGACCCTATCATAAGCCTTTTGCATATCAATTTTAAGAAGCATTCCAACCAACTTGCTTTTGGACATAAAATGTAAAGTCTCATAAATTGTAATGATCCCATCCACAATCTGCCTACCATGAACAAAAGCACCTTGAAGAGGAGAAATCAATATGGGAGAAGCCTTTTCAACCTATTAGCAAGTATCTTAGTAAGCAACTTATATAGGGTATTGCATAATCTAACAATTCTAAAATCATTTATAGAAGAGGTACCATATTTCTTCGAAACCAAAACGATAAAGGTAGTATTGCATGCCTGCAACAAGGAGGAAGAAGATTGGAATTCTCTTAAGGCTTCTGAAATATCCGAACCAAGAAGGTGCCAAAACCTTTGAAAAAAACCAATAGGGAACCCATTCGGCCCAGGTGCTTTGTCCTTATTCATGCTAAATAGGTTAGTCCTAATATAATCATTAGAAAAGGGGCATTCAAAGAATTATTCATATTAGTTGTCAGCACTCGGGGAATATTCTTGAGAAGCTCCAAAGCATCCCCATCTTCCTCCTTGTCTCTAGAAAATAAATCTTGAAATAAGGATACCATGGCAATAGTAATTTATTCCTTATCTTTAAGTCATTCACTAGATTCTAATGTAATTTATCTTATTTTTTTAGCACTCCTATGTTTCAAGGTTGACAGGTGGAAAAAATTGGTATTCCTATCCCCCTCCTTAAGCCACATAGCTCAAGATTTTTATCTCCAAAAATACTCCTCACTGGCAAGAATATTATGGAATTATACAAGAGTAATTTGCTCTTTGGTGGCCAACTCCTTTGACCAACCTTCACTTTGGCCTTTTTCCTCAATTTATTGCAAATCTTGAAATATGTTTTGTTTCCTATGAAATATATTCCAAAAAACCTCTTGATTCCACCTCTTCAAGTTAGCTTTTATGATTTTCAGTTTCTTGGCCACTTGGAACATCTTAGTGCCATAGATATTCGTATTCCACCAAGCCTTAATGAAACCTTCAATATCTGGATGAGAAAGCCACATTGTCTCAAATCTGAAAGGATAATATTTAGAGTGTTTCTTCCTCATGAGTTATAACAATAATGGGTTGTGGTCAGAAGCAATTATCGATAAAGTCCTCAAAGAGCAATCTTGAACCATGGTAAGCCAACTCACTGAAGTAAGGGCCCTATCAATCCTAGATTAAATCAAACCTCCACCACTTCTTTGGTTAGACCAAGTAAATTTAGAACCTTGAAAATCAATATATACTAGTCCCATGGAGGTCAAGAACTCACCAAGCTCCTCCATACTATCCAAAAAAATAGTCGAGCCTCAAAATTTCTCACTAGGGAGAAAAATGGAATTAAAATCACCAAAAAGCAACCATGGTAGGTCAATGAAGAACCAAGGGCTTTTAATTCAACCAAGAGTTTCCTTATATCCATAGAAACATTGGAAGCATACACATTGGTAGAAATTCAAGAAAGAATATTCTTTTCACAATAGAATAAAAAGGAAGAAAATCTATCAACCCGATGAATGAGATTGCCCTCCACAGAATCAGGATTCCAGAGCATCCACAAAAATTTATAAGAACCATGAGTAGCCCTACTCACAACTCCACACCCCTTCAAAATAAACCTTTGTAATATATCAAAATTATCATCACCCATATTAGTTTCTTGTAAAAAAAGAATATCAGGCTTGAAACATTTTCTAAAAATTTTTAGCACTATTTTTTTAGTCAAGGCATGCAGACTATGAATATTCCACAAGATAATATTTATTACTTCGAGTATTGAGGAGCCTTCCCTCTGCTCAAAGGTAATATAGGTTGGGAGCCATTATCCACATATTGAGCTATTTTATTTAAGAGCACCTCAAATTTTTTGGTCTTCCTGGCCCCTTCTCACTACTTAGATTCATTGTTTTTTGGGTATTTGTAATGGGCCATGTAGATCCAAAATTTTCCTTCTTGCTTGCTTCTACTTATTGAGGAAGAAGTTGTTGTTGTTGAGATATATTATTTAGTTTCGTATTTTTCTTATTCAGAACTTCTTGAAACCCATTTTCCTCTGAGGAATACAAGACCTCCTCTGATTATCTATCCAAAGCATTTGCATAAATCTCTCCTTCTTCTACATCCTAATGATACTTCATGACAACTTCATATTTTTCCTTATCAATAGGGGCATCAACCCTCTTATTATACAAAATAGGAGCAATTTCTCCTTAAAAAATATCAATAGGAGCTTAAGTAGAAGGTAGTTGATCCCCTTGACTATCCAAGATCTTCACTCCTTAATTTGGAATAGCATCCAACCAAGCCTTAAGAATATAATGTAGTAACTCTCCTAATACAAAAAAATTATTTGTATTCAACTTTGTACCCTTGGAATGCCCATCAAATTATGGAAAAACCCTAACAACTTTAGAGAAATCTTATTTTTTCTCTAAGCATTGTCCATCAATTTCATCTATGACAAGGCCTTCAACTGCACCAACAACCAAAATTTCTGTGGGAACAAACTCCATAGGAGCACCATGAAATCCCTTTCTATCTACTCTGATTTAGATACCATAAAACTTGGATTTGGGGTCTACTTCCTTTCCCAAGTATTTTTTCCTTTATTAAATTTTTGAAAAAAAGTGTAAGTGAAGCTGGGATGATCAAACTTCTTACATATTTGAGCATTTTCCAACTTTGTTCTCATATTCTAAAGGTTGGGTCCAGACCCCAAACTTAGAATTGATTTTAATTGAGTTTTAAAGGTCCTTATCAAGCATAACATTAACATATAATCTAGCGTACAAAAGACTATATCTAACAATGGTAATAGGATCTATTGCCACCATATCTCCTATTTCACTTGCAATTTCGGCAAGGATCTCCTAATTCCAAATATATAAGAGAAGGTCAGGAAGGCGAACTCACATAGGAGCTTGGTCAATGAATTAGGAATTAGAGTTGAAATCAGGTGCCCACTTCCTTAGGAATAAGCCTCTGTGCCCAAAGAACCATGGACCACCTTGAAAAATCCTATCATGATCCTCCAAACCACTGAGCCTAACTAGGAAAAAACCCTTAGGTAATGCAAAAATCTCCAAAAAACCTTAGGATGCCATTTTAACTAATACCACTTTCGAATAGCATCCATATCTGGATGAACCCCAACAAATTTCCCAATAAGAGCAAAATCCCCATGGGAAGCAACCATATTTGCAAGAGGGTTTGGAACCATAAGTATTATTAAAAAATAAAGGATATTTAACCCCAGGCTCATTGATTTTTGCTTTGCCTTATGAATACTAACCCAATATTGGGCCCCTGAGACAAAACCTTTACAACTCTCCTCACCATCCCCACCACCAAACTCCACACCCTAACCTCCACTGTTCCTCGTATCTTGACCCACACTACTTCCACCTTGCTCACCATTCAATCCCTGTAAGCCACACTTGCCTTCTTTACTGGAGTTATCCATCACCTAACTCAACTATGGATTACAAACTCTCTACAACTGCCATAACCTGACTTAGTTGTGGATTGAAAACCCTCTAGAGTCATTGTTGCCTGACTTCAAGCCCTCTACAATATCCTTTATAGGGTAACACAGATCACAAACATTTAGTTGCCTCCACAGATCACAAATATTCCTCCATAGATCACAAATATCCATAAATCAAATAATAAATTATTGTTATTATAGAATTTATATAATCCTTAATTTAAATTTAATATTTTATATTAATTGAAACTTTTACTTTAATTAAACATAACAACTTATGTTATTAAAATATTTTAGTTAGTTATTTTTCATTTAAATCAGGCTAAATTAATTGAAAAGAATCATATTAGTAGGATTTTATTTTTCCTTTCATAGTAGGAGAAATGTTGAAGCTAGTATTTACTTTTTGTAATAAAAAAATATTAGGATTAGCTTTAGCCATTTATGGATATATAAATTTTAGCATAATTTTTTAATTGTGATTATCATAATAATATTATTATTATTATGATAGAGGGAAGGGGTTTTGAGAGCCTCTCCAAAACTTTTACACTTTCTTTCATAGATCAAACATTAAAGCTCCAAAACCGAAACAAGAAAAGAGGAGACAAAACACCCAAATGAGGAGCCACACAAAATAATCCATCAACCAAGACTATCTAAAACATATTACTAAATACCCAACACAAAATACTATTGTAGAGCAAGAGCCAAACACAAAGAGACCAAACTTATCAACAAATTAGGAAAAGGTAAGATTGGTCAAGTTCACAAGCCACCAACTCCATTTCCTCATGTGAACTCAAAGAAATATGTTGTATTGACTATGCTTTATTTGATGAGAGGAAAGCATGAGTATATTTTTAAGAGATAAAACTAACAAATTTTCAAAATATTCAAAATTCGATGCTTGTAGGAGTGGCAACAAATAAAATGAATTTTTAAAGTATGTAGTAACACATGCCACACTTTTCCTTAAGAGAAATATCCCCTCCGTGAGATATTTATGCATATTAATTGAATGGAGATAACTATTGCCAAATTTATCACCCATACCATCTAAATGGTACCTTTGATGAATTTGACTCCATAAATGCCACATCATAATTGCTTGAACTTCTCTCAGACCAATAATTTTCTATATTGGTGGTAGTGATATTTTGATGAGAAATAAAATAGGAAGCTCTTTACTTCGAGAGGTTGGCCAAGAATCCTAGAAATAAGATCTTTGCCACACACACAAGCATGAAACAAAAAAACATAATTAGGAAGTAATGCTAAATGTGAGTATTGAACAACAAGGTTCAACAACTACAACATATATCCCAATGATGCTCCAAGCTCTTCCACTCAATTTTTAAATTTGCACCTCATGAAAAAAATTATAATTAAAAAACATAAAGGATAAGGATTGCATAAGGAGAGCAAGCATCCTAATATGAATATGATGATGTTGGGTCTCATTAGGCAAATATTTCATACAAGAACACTGGCATGTACTTTTATATGATTCTAACCCAATTCTTCTTTTCAGGAGAACTAAATACCTTGCATAGTCGAACTCTATATTTTATCAATCTAACACTCTTTTGAGATGTAGGCAAATTGTGCTTGCCTTGAATTCCCACCTCTAGGTAAAAATGTTGGCTCCTTCAACATAGACTTGATTAGACTCTCATATCTTCTATACTATGTGATTCATTTGCTCATCATGGACACGGGCTTCTAAATTTACTAAATCCTAGATCTAACTAAGAAATATGACTTTCCATTTTTAAAAACCATATAGGATCACCCCTGGACCTTAACATGGGTTTAGTATTTTTAAAAGTTAAGATATGTTTCCATTAAATTTGAGTTTAGTCTTCTTAAAAGTCAAGAAATTTTTTGGTTGAGTTTATTGGCTAGTATTAAGTTGAATGTAAGTTCTTTAATTGACATTGTATGAAATTGAATGATCATTTCTTAAATTTTTGATATTTAATTATATATTTATTAAATAATAAATTAATGTTTTCTTATTCATAATATAGTTGGTTACGACCACACTTTTTTTTAGTAATTGACAAGCACAAGGTTCAAACCATAGGGGTTGCTCCCACCAAACTTATTCCACCTCATTGTTGTTGACTCGTTTTTATGGGGACCACTTGTTGCTTGGGATTTGTAGCATAATTATTGGTATGGTGCACACTTAGAGAATTCAAATCAAACTACTACTGTTACAAACATGTTGCCCCCAAGGTTTGAACCTAGGTGTCTTCTTGGTAAGTGCATGGCTAGACAAGAAAATACCAATCCAAATAATAAAGTAATGTTATAATAGAATTTATAGTCTTTAATTTAAATTTCATATTTTTGTATTAATTGAAACTTTTATTTTTTATTAAACATAACAACTTATGTTATTAAAATATTTTAATTAGTTGTTTTTCATTTAAGTCAAACTAAATTAATTGAAAATAATCGTATGAGTAGGATTATTTTTTTCCTTTCATAGTAGGAGAAATGTTGAACATGGTATTTAATTTTGTAATAAAAGAAATATTAGGATTAGCTTTAGCAATTTATGGATATATAATTTGTAGTCTTATTTTTTAATTGTGACCACCATCATAATAATAATAACAATATTATTCTCGTAGAGGAAAGGGATTTTGAGAGCCTCTCCAAATATTTTACACTTCCTTTCACAGATTAAAAATTAAATCTCCCATCAACCAAGACTACCTAAAATATATTACTAAATACCCAACATAAAATTATACTATAGAGCAAGAGCTAAACACGAAGAGACCAAACTTATCAACAAATCAGGCAAAGGTAAGATTAGTCAAGTTCATGGGCCACCAACTCCATTTCCTCATGTGAACTCAAACAAATCCATTGTCTTGACTTTGCTTCCTTTGATGAGAGGAAAACATGAGCATATTTTGAAGAGACAAAACTAACAATTTTTAAAAGCTTCAAAATTCGACACCTATAGGGATGGCAACAAAGAAAATGAATTATAAAAGTATGTAGTAAAACATGCAACACTTTTCTTTAAGAGAAATACCCCCTCCATGAGATCTTTATGAATCTAAATTGGATGGAGAGAACTATTACCAAAGTTACCACCCATACCATATAAATGGCAACTCTAATGACTTTGAATCCATAGATGCCACACCATAATTGCTTGAACTTCTCTCAAACCAAGAATTTTCTAGATTGGTGGTAATGATATTTTGATGCAAAATAAAAAGAGGGAGGTCAAGAATCCTAAAAATAATCTCTTTGCCACACAAACAAGCATGAACCAAGAAAACCATAATTAGGAATAAATGGTACATATGAGTATCGAACAACAAGGTTCAATAGCTACAACATATACCCCAGTGATACTCCAAAATCTTTTGCTGAATTGTTTAATTTGCACCTCACAAAAAAACATTACAGAACAAAAACATAAAGGACAAGAAGTGCATAAGGAGATCAAGCCTCCTAATATGAATAGGATAATGTTGGGTCCTTTTAGGAAAAGATTCCATACAAGAACACTGACATGTACTTATTTTATTTTATCGTAGCCAAAATTCTTCTTTTCAAGAGGAATTGAATTCCTTGCATAGTCCAACTCTATCATTTATAAATCAGACCCTGTTTTGAAAGGTAGGAAAATTTTGCTTGCCCTAAATTTCACCCTCTGGGTAAATATGTTGGCTTCTCCAACATAGACTTAATTATCCCCTCAAATTAATCTATACTATGTGATCCATTTGCTCATCATGGATATAAACTTTTGAATTTACCAAATCTTGGACCTAACTAGGAAATATGGCTTTCCATTTTTGAAAACCATCCAAGATAACCCCTAGGTTTTCTAATCTATCCACAACCCTATTACCATCTCCATAAACTTGGTTATATTTAATATTATCCAAAGGAGTTATTTTATTCTTAGCTTCTAAAAACATATCAACAACACTCTAGCTAGTTGGTTGGTTTCCTTTTAGAATATTAATAACATTTTGTGAATCACCCTCTACAATTAGATTTTTAATATTAAGACTCTCAATAATATTTAAGCCTAGGAAAGCAACCTTGGACTCAAAAAAGTGATTGGTTTTCTCCCCTAAGTCCTTCACATAGGTTAAAATAACCTTTCTCTTATAATATTTAAAAATACCACCTACTCTAGTCCTTCCTAGATTCCCTTTCACTAGGGGTGGTGGTTTCCACCTTGTGCTAGCCTTTACAAGTTTGGATGGAAGGGTAGGGTATTGAGGCTAAAATTCAAAATCCCAATTTTTGACAATCTCTTTTTCCTAATCAAACTCCCAGGTATCTTTAAAAATTATGATCTTGAATTTCTCCATATTGGTAGTGGAAGATTTGACTTCAATGGAGGTGATATCTCTCTTTTTATCCTTGAATAATGATTATTTCACTCTTTCCAAGATTACCATAAGGCATGGGGGAGGCTTAGCATCCACAAAATTCTTAATATCTTGCTTTAGAAGGGAGAATCCCAATAGAGACACATGTTTATAAGGGAATTTAGGAGGATCTAGGTAACTTGAAATTTTTTTATCACTCTATTTAGGATTTCACTCATGAAGGAGCACTCAATGAAGAGATGGGTTATATATTCCCAATTATTCTCACACAACACACATCTATTAGGAATTATAATCCCTCTCTTGTGAAGATTATCCATCAATATAGTCTTGTTTTGGATCGATATCTAGTAAATGTAGGCAATTTTTGAAAGGAGCTCCTTAATACACACTATTGTAATAGCCATCCAACCTAATCCATCTCCTTCCAAGGTTAATAAATTATATTTAATTGAGTACTCACCTTCCTTTTGATTCTTCCATAGGAGTGCCCAAACTTCTTGTACTATTTAAAAAATAGACCTGTAGCTTCTTGTTGAGCTTCCTAAGGATCTGTTTATTCCTCTCTTCAAATCCGTATTTTACCAAATTTATCAAAGATGATGTGGTTGTGAAAAGAGGTTTCATAGATATTAGACAAGACTTGTTCCAACCCAGCAAAATTTGGATCCTCACTTAAAGAAATGATCTTCAACCATCCATCCTTCCAGAAATGGACTTGGAATCCAGTTCCAATCTTCCAACATTTTTCCTTATTCAAAAAATGTCTAGAAAGCTAAAGGTTATTCCAAAAATTTGGACCACAAGGTAATTCACTTTGCTCTAGAAATATAGAGTGGTTCTTGATATACTTGGCTTCAAGGGTGTGGACCTAAATGAAGTCTTTATCCTTTATAAGTTTCTAACCCAATTTTACCATCACGACTTTATTCATTCTTTTCAAATTTTTGAAGCCCAGGTCCCCCACTTCATTTCTTGTTCAAACATGCTCCCAATTTACCAATGCCATCCTTTTTTTACTTTTTACATGAGACCATAAGAATTTTCTTTGAATATAATCTATTTTTTCACAAATTTTTATTGGTATTTTGAATATTGACATAAAATAGAGTAGGATATTTTTGTAGAGATGATTTTACCAATTGGGATTTGCTAGCCTAGTTGAGCAAAGAAATCCTTCATATTGTAATATTTTTATATAATCTATCTACAATTAGATTTCATAACTCCTCATACATCCTCGATTTGAATAGGGGCATGCCAAGGTAGGTTGAGGTAAGATCCCCTCTACCGTAACCAAAAATTCTAGCTAGTCTTCCCTACATGGGTCCTAGTGTGTTAATAAAATAAATCTTACTTTTATCATAATTCACTTTTTGACCAGTTGCCTTCTCATATTTTTCCAAAATAGATTTCAATTATTTGGCCTATGGGATTGAATATTTTGTAGTAATGATCATGTCATCCATAAATTATTGGTGGGAGATAGGGGATAAAGAAGAGGTAGGTTTAATTCCCTCAAATTTTCCATTCGATGTAGCAACAAAGATTGCTCTCCCCAAAGCTTCAACAATCATAATGAAAATGTAGGGAGATAATGGATCTCCCTAATGGAGTCCTCTTCTATTTTGGAAATACCCTATTGCTGAACCATTTACTAAAACTAAAAATATGGATGAAGAAACACATGCCTTGATTAGCTTAATCTATTCTTGATGAAAGCTAAAGTTGTTCATGGTATTGAAAAGGAATTCCTAGGAGACCCTATCATAAGATTTATTCATGTCTAGCTTTAACAACATCCTAGCATCCCCACTCCTATCTATGGAATGAATCACCTCATGAATGGTTATAATAACATCCAAGGTTTATTGTCCTTTAATGAAACCACCATGATGGGGATCAATTATGAAGGGAAGAATTATTTTAATTTTATTGGCTAGGACCTTGGAAAAAATATTGTATAAAGTATTGCATAAATTATAGGGTAGAATTCATAGAATGTCCTAGTACCTACCACCTTAGGAATTAGAACTAAGAATTTCGAGTTGACATCTCTAGGAATTTTTTGTATTCTTTGAACCTCTATAATAGTTTTGGTGACATTCGCCTCAACAATGTGCCAAAATATGTGGAAGAAAATAATAGGAAATTCATCTAGTCTAGAGGCCTTATCACTATTCATGTCAAACACTACCTTATTAATTTCATCCTCCTTGAAGGTACTAAGGAGATAGTCATTATGTTTATTAATGACTAGCCTAGGGATGTTCTCTAGCATGATGTTCATAGAAGCATCATCTTGAGGCTCCTCATATCCTTTCAAATTGACAAAGAAGTTAACAACTTCCTATTTGATTTGAAGGGGGTCATCAGTAACATATCCATCCACCTTAAAAATTTCCTTAATATTATTATAGCTCCTATGCCTTAAGGTTGAAACATGAAAAAAATTGTATTGTAGTCCCCTTATTTTAGCCAAGTTACTCTTAATTTTTGTTGCCAAAAGATCTCTTCGCAAGCCATGATATTATGATAGTCAACCAACAATTTATTCTCTTTGTCCCTTATTTTATTGGTAAAAATATTTGATTGCAAGGCTTGTTCAATTTCTAAAAGTTGCTTCTTTAGTCATAATTTATTCTTGATGAGATGCCCAAAAACCTCTCTATTCCAAAATTTAAGATTTTTACATAAATCTTAGTTTCTTAGAAGTTGGGGTTAGCTTCACTCTAGATAAATATTGCTTGCACAACTCTAATATTTTACCCTTAATCCTTTCAAGTTGTAGCCACATATTCTTAAACCAAAAAGAGCATTTGAAGATCCTCTTTCTTACCTCAGTATCCAAAATTAGGGGATTGTGATTAGAACCCACATTTGGAAGAGTAGTCAGAGATGTGTCTCCAAAGAATAACATGCTTTCATTTTACAAAAAAAATGATCAAACCAGAGTTGGATTAATTGGTCCCCTATTCATCTATTGCTCCAAGTGTACTTAGCCTTTCTTAGTTCTACATCCATCAACTCATTAGCATTTACAAATTGGAAAAAATCCACCATTCCTTTTGAAATGGATGAGTTTCCTCCCTTCTTGTCAGATGGATAAAGAGGAGAGTTGAAGTTTCCTACTCTAACCTAAGGTAAACCAAAAACGACTTCTCTAAGTTAGAATAAATCCCTCCATAGACTCCTTCTACCAGTCATCATGTTCAAAGTATAAAAATTAGTGATTATCCATTGTTGATCCTCCTCCTTTGAGTAGAAATGAATAGCTATAAATATCGCATTTAAAACTATTAGCCTTCTTTTAATATTGTTATGATTCCACAAGCACATTAGATCTCTTAAGGCCCCTACTATAGGATAAACTACAAATTCTACTCCCATCCAAATTCTTTATTTTATACTTTTAGATTTTTGGTCATCTAATTTTATCTCATGTAAAAGGATAATCTAAGGATTTATGTCATCTCTCAATGATTGCACAACTCTATTATTAGAAGGGGCATTGATATTCCTTATATTCCATGAGGTAACCTTCATTTTTTGGATTTTGATTATTGGTTCTTTCCTCCACCTAGGTCTAGATTTATTTGGGTGATATTTGCATTCTCCACCTCTATTTCTCTCTGATTGATATATTTATTAGTTGGTATTATAGATTTGGATTCAGAGCCAATGTCTATTGACCCTTCTTTTATTCCTAGTTATTCTACTAGGTGTTGCACTTGCTTTACCTTTCCTAGGCCTTATGTCACATAGTAATATCTCTTTATCCTTGCCCTAGATTGATATCTCAAAATCATTACCCAAGGTAGAATCATAGTGATTATCCCTAGAAAAAGGTCCTTATTTGGGTTAGATGAATTGGAAGGAAAAATTTCTACATGTGTATCAATAAGATCAGGTAACACATCTCCCAAAAAAGAAAAGGAGTTGGACTGAAGAAATTCATTTATAGAGAAAAAGGGGAGTGGAATATTAGGGCATACTTGGACATTTCCTTCTAAGATGTCCTCTCCTCCATAAATGATATTGTTGATCCTACAATTGGGGCTTCATTGTCTTCTTCTTGAATCAATATCTTCTCCTTTTGAATTCTCAAATATCCCTCCTAATATTTATTTGGGCCTGATAACCCCCTCCATTGCCAGACCTTACACGGGTTGCATTCTTTCTTTTTATTGGGACAAAAATCTAAAGTGTGCCCTAATTTCTTGAAATATTACATTATTTGGTACATACCAATGTACCGCCTTGGTACATCATTATAAATATTAGATTAGGGTTATATCCTATATTAGTGTGTGAGTAAATATTTTATGTAATGTAATAATGTGTAGTAAATACACAAGTGTCTAATATGTAAGTGTGCACATGTGTCCTTAGATTAGGAAGAGTCATGTGAAGATTCTAGTACAAGTGTGCATATAAGATAGAGTCATGTGTATGCAAGTGTCAAGTAGAGAAACCAAGAGTCATGAGACTTGGCATATGAAAGAGAAGAGTCATGTTATCAAAGAGTCATCTTACAATGGCTATATATTACTCCATAGAGAGGTATAGAGAGATCACCTACATTACCTACATAGATATTTGTCTACATAGTCAGTATTGAGAATATCTATGTATATGATATGCTTACAACAAAAAGAGGAGTAATACAAGTTTGCATACATTTGAGCAACTAATATTGTAAGTCTTGTTATATTGTATGTTTCAAGCTATTACATTCATATTTCAGCATATTAGTGAATGTTATTTGATATATTATTAAGCCTTGATAATACATATTAGTTGTCTCATATTATCTCTGTTACATTATTATTTGGTTCCATTATATTGCAACTTTATTATATTTGATCCTATGATTATATTTCCTATGAGTTTTAAGCTTCAAAAGCTAACATTTGTTACACAAATCATACTGGAAAGTCTAATTCCCATATTTGATAACCTGCAACTAACTTCTTATATCAAAGAGGAGTTCAATTGAGTAAGGAATCTTCACTTTTATGTTTACATTAATACATATTCTTTCATAAATAGGTCTTGACTTGGCCATGCTTGTAGAGTCAATGGATACTAAATCTCCTATCTCCTTTGCTATCCCTATGAGGACCTCTTCATGATAAAACTGGAAAGGAAATCTTGATAGTCTGATCTAGATGGACACTTTATGAATATTATGTGTATTTGAATCAAAATATAGGTCCACTTTTGTAGAAATAGCCTACATCAACAAAAATATGATGGACCTCCTTAAAGGATACAATTAGCATCTTTGTTGCAATTAAGTTTAACCATATAAAAGTCTTTTGGTAATGCTACAATATCTATGTGCCCGATAGGGCACCATTTCATGAATACCTATTTTTGGATAGATTCTCGGTATGGATGAACCCCTACAAAATTTCCAAATATATTCATTGCACCTTAGGCCATCATCAAATTGGTTAGGGCAGAAGGAATACACAGGGTATTTATCAAAGTGATTTCCCATGTTTTGAAACTTTCCCTTAACCACATTCAACCAAAGACTATCCCCTGGGTCAAATGATTTTTTTAGGATTCTTGGGGTTTGTTGTGGGCCTATCTAAAGAACCACTCCTGGATCAAACCCTTGGGCCTACAAACACTGGTTCGTGTCGCCCACCTCCTTGTTGCTTCTCGCCATTAGTTGAAGTTCCATATTATTTCATTAGCCGATCACCATAATAAATTTAATTATGAATGATATATATATTGAGACATTTGGCCTACCAGCTCAAGCGCCCTCAGGCACAAGCTCCATCCTATGCTTGATCCTCCTACGCGTGAGATATTTTTCAACATTCAACCTCCAGACCTCAGAGAATGGCCCACCATTGCTGTCATTTTCCAATCAACATGATTTATTTAAAAATATCAATTCAATAATTAATAAATTATACTTCTAGATTCAATCAAATTAGTTTAAGAATTTATATCTTGAAAGAAATGATGCCATATAACCATTGACAAAAAAAATTATGTTGCAATATTAGTTTAATATATTAGATAATAATTCAATTAGAAAAGTAGCTTTTAGATCATTTAAACTCAAATTATAAAATTGTTTTAAATGTTTAGCTTTCAATTTTGAAATGTATATTACCATAATAAGAAAAGATCAATTTAACAACACTAAATAATCAAAAGTTTCAAATCAATTTATGTTGGTTAAAAACATATAGTTTTATGGAAGCATATGATGAGTTAAAATGGTATGAGTTTACTTTTTGAATATCTATAAAACGAGGTACAATCATACATCTTTTAAATTAACTTGATTATATAAAAAACATAATCAAATACGAGGTATTATTTTATAAGTTTTAAGCATGCATGAATAATAAATATAAAATATATTATGTTATAAGGATAATCATAAAATAGATAAAATAGTTATATAAAGTGATAAATAAATGTTAGAATTAGTAGAGCAAAACCAAACTAAGTTATTTTATGCTTTTATTAATTAGGCTATATGCAAAGAGTAAAATAGAGGAAGTAGTGCATTGTATATTTTATCTCATAGTAAATATTATACTACTAATAATTTCATACTATATGGATATTGTACACAAACTTATGGTATTGAATAATTACATGACTTGATAAGTATTTAAGAGTGAATATTACATTTTGTGGTTTCTAGATTTTCTATAATATTTACAATCATTTATTTTTAAAGAAATAAGTCCTCATTTACTTAATAACAAGATGCAACATGATATGATTATTTACCTTTAAAGAAATAAAATTCCTAACCATTTCATTTATTACAAGAATTATATCAGTGTTATAAAAATATATATGGATCAAGAAGTTAAAAAATACATTTATAATCAATAGAAGAGGTAAACATCAATAAAATATATAATATAAAAGTCAATGGAATATAGTGATCAAGGAAAGACTTGGGAAAACATATTGTTTAAAAAATATACATGTTCCATTGATGCAATATAATTTTTCAAGAAATAAATGCTACTTGGAGGTTCACCATCATGGAATTTCATATTAGATAATGCATAATTGATCAAGAAATACATTAGATAGTCATTTAATGAAAATTATCCTACAATATGATGGTTTGATGCTTGGATCAAGCTTTATTATCTTATTTATATTCCAAAATGTCAATCCATGGCTTGGGTATGTTTAGGTTGTAAAGGCATAAATATGAAAAAAATATTAATGTGAGAAACAACTCCAAATAATGAACTTCTATTAAAAACTTAATTAAAGGAGAGGACTTTAAAGAATAATAGATGATCATTATAGGATGCTTCAATAGTTATAACTGTTTAATTTTACACAAAATGATGAGTTGCTTTTAAATTTATAAAATATATGATGAATACTACATGAGGTTGGGATATAATGCTTTAGAGCAATCAAAATTTCCTCCTACTAAATAATTTTCTTCGTAGACTCTTTAGGTCATTACAGGTCCTCTCAAAGGCCTTAACATTCCTTTGGTTAGTAGTCCAAAGGAAGATTCTTACAAGAGTCTACAAAGAAAGGATGTCATGGATAATTACTTATTTATTGTCCCTTTTCTTACTCCATTTGGTAGAATTATTTTCAAAATATGAGAATGTATTAGATAACTATATAAATGTTGAAAGTATTACTGAAATGTTGGATTAGTTATTTCAATGCTAAAAATTGTGTATTCTATAGAAAATTGGTCCTATCATTATTTTTTGAAATTTATGTTTTGAAAGGAGTAGTGAAATTATTAAAAACAAATCTTAAAGTCATGCTAAGTTTAAAATTATATTATTTTACTTCTTAAAGAATGTTTATAAACATGACACTCATTATTAGATGATTTGAATATATATGAAAAGGTCATCTATGACAATGGAGTTAACACAAAGGATCTACTTCTATTTAAATTAAAATGAAAGTATCCATATTTGGAATTATAAAAAAAAAATCATGGTGCTTTCAAAGAAAATTCAAGAAAAGTTGGCGGAGGTGGCTTTTTCCAAAATATTGAAGCAAAACTATAATTAGTTACTCAAAATAAATTATGTGGAACTTGAACTAACAACTATGTAGATGTTAGGATACTTATTATAGGGGTCAAAATTATAATAGAGTAGGATGGAAATCTATTTCAATTGAGGGGTAGTCACAAATTATTTTTAATTCTATCAAGAAAAATAGATTGGAGATTAAATAAAACATAATATCTATTCTAATGTCCATCAAATATTATTGGAGGTAGTAGCTCAAAAACGTGAGCATATCTATATAAAGGAAACTAGGTGACCTATAATTTATCCACTCATGGTGTTGACCTCCATCGTGGTGAATTTAAAATTTTAAAAGGTAACTAAATAATATTTTAATTATCAATTAAAATGATGTGGATTTGATTACAAAAATATATTTGTTTAAGAAGGACCAATAATATCTTTGATAAAAAGGAAAGTTGGATATGGTGTAGCTGACATAACAACAATGTAATATTTTAACATTTTTATGGGAGTGTCCCCTATAGAAGGCATAAATAACTTATATAAAATAAACTTTTTTTATATAAAAATATGTAAATTGGTTTTTTAAAATATTTTACAAATTAGAATATATACAAAAGGTAATTGTGTTGTTTTACATAAATCAAGATACTTTCATATAATCATATAAAATTTTCAAGACCTATAATTCTAATGATGGACCAGTTTCTTTAAGGTATACATTTTTTTTATTAGGGTAGAATAAGGGGTTTTGAAAGGCTCTCCAAACGTTTTAACAAAATTTTACAAGAAGATAAGCCTAGATGATTCTAAGAGAAATACAAACATTAAAAACAGACATCATTCCATGCCATACAAACATCAAAAACTTAGAAAATAACCCGCATCAAATAAAAGCTATCACAAATTGAACACAACAAAAATTGCAATAAATTGAAGTAATAGGGGAACATATTTTCTTTTCATATATTGAGTTTTGATCCCACTATCTACACACCTAATTGATCTTTATGGGTAACATACTTTGCACAAGTACCAATAACCTACTATCCTCATAAAATTGAAGATGAGTTCCCCATAACCAAATACAACCAATAATTGGACATGGGTTGTTCTCCAAATCCACTGTGAGAATTACTACCAATTTATTCTAGACATCACCATAAGCATCAAATCTTGGTTTCATGGAATATTTATTTGGATAAATTCTATTAGACAATGAATCTTGAAGTCTTGATGATCTATTTCCATATACGCAAAGTCTCTGACCCATAGTGGATAATCCCAATGAAAAACATTTAGTAAAATACTATTAGTGAAACATATGGGCTTCATACCATCTAAAACAAGGATCATGTGCTACAATCTAGATAACACAAATAGGCACACATGTTTAATCTTTATGGGAAAAAATCTATGAATCTACCCCACCAACCTTCTATCCTTGAAACTACAACATACATTGGCCACTAACACATTCCAACTAGGGTTGAATACCTAGATTAAAACAACTTGAGGAAGGTACCCACCTACACACAACATATTCAAACCAAATATTTTGAAAGTAAATGTTAACAAAAAGAAGGTTTGAATGACCATGGTGTCAAACATGGAAACATTTATTTTAAAATATTAGTACAAATAGGAGTGAGCATCACCAAAGTTTCTTATTTTAAAAACCATACAAAAATTAAGGGCATAATTTTTAGAAGAGTTGTACCATATTATGTTATCAAAATTTCTTCCAAACATTGATTCATAGGACCAATTTTTCATATTACTACTTCCAAGAACCTACCACATCCTTCTATGAAATAACTCAAAAAAATATGAAGGAATGAAAGATTAATCATTGTGAAGCCCATCTTATTTTTCATGTTAAAAAATTGCAATAAATTTCTAGGGTATGTCTCCTTCTCAAACATTGATCCCTTCTTTCTTATTCAAAAATTAACCATACAATTTGCTATGTTATTTTATTCCCTATAAATATGATTAAATTCCACCACCTCCATAAGCCTTATAATATGTTGAGCTTCACCAATCATAGAGGCTAAATTGTAGTTGAATTATATATATATTTTTATTAGATTAGCCATGTTTAAGGAATCCCCTTCTATAATTACTTTTTTAACATGAAGATTACTCACCAAATTTATTCCCATGCACATAGCATGGGCCTCTGAAAAGTGGCTGGAATGGTCCCCTAGGGCATCAACATAAGAAATCAAAATATTATAGTTTTCATCTCTTATCAAACCTCCTACTCTAGTAGGTCCAAGATTTCCTTTAGCTACCCCATCAAAGTTTAATTTCAACATACCACCTGAAGGGGAACTCCATTTTTTTTACATATTTAAAATTTCTTTGGGAGGATCAGACATACCTGTCACTAGATAAAGACCCTAATTAGTAGTAATCATATCTTCATCCTTTTATTCCTAAACCTCTTCACACTTGACTAATATAGAATTATCCATAATTAGAGAGAAAATCCTATTGGCTACAACAAGACTATACCTTATTTTTATTTAACAATGTAGTTATTTTGTTCTTTCCAAAGATCCCATAGATAATGAGGAATATTGAAGTCCCATAAATAATTAAGCCTACTACTATTGAAAGGGTATTTATTTTGGAGATAAATATCACTAAGGCAATTGGGGAAGACCCAAGAAACTTGGAATCTACAAGGAACCAGATGGATTACTTCTTGATCAAAGGGGTAATTCAAGCTCATATGGTTAACGTCTTCTAGCATACACTCACAAAGGCTACACCTATTTGGAATTTTAAAATATATTTTCATAATGTCATCAACAATAAGGATATTTTTTTGGTAAATGAGTTAGAAGAAGGTAACTTTAGGAGTGAAATTATTTAACCAAAAATTTGAAGTTGATAACCAACAAAGACTATCACCTTATAGCAAATAGTAACTAGATTTTACTGAATAGGTCCCTTGATTGGATAATTTCCAGCACCTATAATCATTAACATTTAGGATATTTAGGGAATAAACCTGAATCATCTTATTCAGTTTACTAAGAACCTAGTTCCTTCTTTCGTCCAAACCTATAATTTTAATTTATTTTCATCCAGGACTACTATCTCCCCTTATAATGTAAACACTAAACATGGGCCCATAAGTCCTAAAAAATAGAAATGATCTTAATAAATGAATATTTTTAGCAAAGAAATTTGTTACCCCTCCAAATTTTCCATTGTAAACCTCATTGTAAAAATAGTTTGACATCTTAGAGATTATTTTAAAAGGTAGATCCCCTAGGAAAATTCATGTCCTCCAAAAAATTAGCATCATCTCTCAGGTACTTGGCTTGAAGAATTTTTACCCATCTTACCTCTTAATTTCTTATTAGTATCCACCCACACTTTCCCAAGAGGGCTTTATTCAATTTTCTCAATATTCTAAAACCCAAGCACCCTGCTTCTTTCTTTTGGTAGACCTATTCCCAATATACCAATGGTAGATGGCTTTTATCCTTTAAACTAGTCCATAAGAAATTCCTCTAAATCTATTCAATTCTATCATATAATTTAGCCATCATATTAAAGAGGGACACAAAATAGACCAAAATGCTTTGAAGAGAGGATTTCATAAAAAGAGCTTGCCCTGCCTAACTAAGAATATCTCCTTTCCATCCTATAAGTTTCTTGGAAAATATCTCCACAATTGAGTTCCACATATCATCTAAAGATCTACCTTTAAACATGGGCATCCTAAGATATGTCTAAGGAAATTCTCCGATCCCACATCCAAAGATACCTACAATTTTCAACTACCTCCTAACAAGAGTGTTTAAAAAGAAGATTTTACTTTTTGCAAAGTTAATTTTCTGGCCAACTTCTAATTCATAGGTTTCCAAAATAGATTTCAACTCTCTTGCTTGTGGGATAGAGGATTTTGAAGTGATAATAGTGTCATCTACAAATTATTGATGGGAGATAGGTCTAAGGGTGGAAGTAGGCTTAATACCATTCAAATTTCCTTCCTCCATAACATTTGAAACAATTCTCCCAAGGGCATCAATAAGTATGGGAAATAGATAGGGGATAAGGGATCCTCCCTTGCCATAGACCTTGTTTTCCTTTAAAATAATCAACAATGATACAATTGATTAAAATAATGAACATAACTAAGGTAAAATAGGTTGCTAATAAGTCAATCTAGTTGTATTAAAATCTAAATTTTCTCAATAATCTAATGAGCAACTCCCAGGAAACCTATCCTAAGCCTTACTCATATCCAACTTTAGAAGCACCTCCTCCTCCCTATTTTTCTATAGAATGGATGTTTTCATGAATTGTGATTATACCATCTAAAATATATCATCCTTTTACAAACTCACATTGATTTTGGTCTATTATAAATGGTAGTACAACTTTGATTATATTAGCTAATGTTTTGAAGAAAATTTTATATAGTGTATTACACAAACTAATAGGATGAAAATCAATAAAATTTCTATCCATTGCTACCTTAGAAAAAAGTGATAGGAAGGTAGCATTCACATCATCAATAATATGATGATTCTTTTGAATCTCCTTTATTGCACCAATGATATCAGGCTCTACAATGTGCCAAAAATTCTAGAAGAATCCTACTAGGAAACCATCCAGCCTAGGGGCTTTATCCCCCTTCACATCAAATACAACCATATTTCCTCATCCATGAAATGACTCTAAATATAGTCATTCATTTGATATATGATCAGAGTAGGGATATTTTGGATCATGGAATTCATTGCTTCCTCATTAGGGGAGGCAGCCACACCAATCAACTTTGAGAAAAAATGAACCACCTCCTTTCTAATCTCCCCCAAATCCTTTGTTACTTGCCCATAATTTTTCAAAATTTTTGTGATTTTATTGTTGCTTTGATGTCTTAAGGTAGAAACATGGAAAAACTTAGTGTTACAATTCTCTTATTTAAGCCAAGCTATTCTTTATTTTTGTCTCCAAAAAATATCTTCACAAGCCAAGTTATTATGGTATTCAACAAGAATATTTTTTTCTCTATCTCAGGGTTATGCATAGTGGCTATTTATTGCCAAATTGGCTAAAATTAGATTTTTTGAAATTTGGAATTGGTTAATATTTGGGACCCTTGACCAAGGCCCACTAGCCAAAATTTTTTGGGTGTAATATTTTTTGGGTCAATTCGCCCCAATTTTATAATAATTTGACCATTTTAAGTTTAAATTTCCAACATTACCCCTAATAATAGTGAATCTTCAACATGCATTTGGACATTATTCATTTGGATTTTGAAACTGATTTTCTAAATTTTTATAAATACATTTTGGGACCGACCCCTTACGCATAACCCTGCTCTATCTCATAAATCTCTATATAGACCCTCCTTATCCATAAAATCTTCAATATCCTACAATTGGTTTTTTAACTCATATTTTTTATTTTTAAAGATGCCCACAAACCTGTTTATTCTATTACTTTATATTCCTTTTAATGAACGTTAACCTCATAGATATTTGGGAAACCTTATCACAAGAGAATTCTTCCTTCCGCTAGTCTATAATTTCAGCTTCCAAATTGTCATGCCATAGCCATATCATTTTAAATCTGAAGGAGGATCTGAATAAAAATTTTGAGTCACCTAATTTTCAAATCAAAGGGTTATGATAAAAATCAACTTTAGGGAGGGTAGACAGAAGGGATTATCCAAAAAATAATAAAAATTCCTAAGACAACAAAAAATTATCTAATATGATTTAGATTAGATTTCTCCTCTAATTGGTGGTTATTTAAAGTATATTTTGCTCTCTTAAGGTCCATATCGATTAGTTCGTGTCATTAATAAAGTTGATAAAATTAATCATTCCTAAGATACTAGGGTTTCCTCCTTTCTTATCATATGGATTCAAGGGAGAATTGAAATCCACATCTAGAATCCAAAGCATTCCTTTGAAATCTTCACATTGATGGATTAGGGTATCCCAAAGTTATTTTCTCCTAGTAGTTGTATTTGTAGCATACACATTTGTTATAATCCATTGATTGTTAGTTTCTTTACATTAAAAAATGAAAGTAATTACTTGGTCTATTTGAATTAAAGTTATTCTCTCAAAATTATTTTTATCCCATAAGCAAACTAGACCCCCAAAGCTCTACATGTTGAGTTAGCTACTAACTCTACCTCTTTCCACATCCTACTTTTAATTGCCTATATTTTTTGTTGGTATGTTTTAGTTTCCTGTAGAAGAAAAATCAATAGTCTCTTTTCTTTTCCCAATGCTTTAGCAAGTCATTATTTTTAAGGGACATTGAATTCCCTTATATTCATGAGAGAAATTTAAAAATTTTAGGTCTTCTAGGCATTTCCCCCTCCCCCACCCAGGGATGAGATAGTCTAATTTCTATTGGATATGTCATTCACTATTTTTCATTCCATAATATTCTAATTTAGTGGTCTACCTAGATATTTTTTTACACCAATTTCAATTCCCTCATTTTTTTGTTTCTTTTTTGACAATTTGGGTTTGAGCTGTGTTCTAGACCCTCTTTTAGTTTGCCATATTTTTCTTCTTCCAAGGGAACATCCTCCTTGAGAGGAATTTGGATTTTTTCTTGAGACTCAAAATCATATTTGAACTGCATTGAGTCTCCTTTAGATCACTTTTATTGATAATTGAGATCTAACTCAGGATTACCAAATTCTAAAAGATTAAAAGCATTTGAAATAGAAATTTTAAAATCCTTTGACCATGATTTTATTAAACATACCTCATACTTATTCATCAGTGTATGATCCTTCATTGGGAAATTTCAATGAGAAAAGTCATCCACCTAATTCTCACATCTTCCATTTTCTTGTCTAGAGTTGTCTCCTTTAGATTATTTGTTTTCCCATATTTTTTGTTTTTGGGAGGATATTTTATGCTCATGGCATACGTTATATGAATTCTCTAGTTTCTTGCATGTTGCACATATGAATGAAGCATTATCATACTCAATATTTTGGTTCAAAACCCCTAGCTTCAAGACCAAACTAACAGAGGTAGGTAAATCCTTCTCAATGTCTACATTGACATCGATTCTTAAATAAATTAGTCAAGAACAAGCTCTGGTGGATGGGTCAATAGCCACTAGGACCCCTATTTTTATTTCTATACCCACCAACACATACTTATTCCAAAAGTGATAGGGAAAATTGGTAGCCAAACCCAAACTAGGGCTTGGAAAAAATCTAAGAATCTAGGTTGAATTTTGGTCTCCATTTTTGTAGGATGAGAACCCTCTATCCAAAAAACCATGGTCCTTTCCCCAAATTTTTGTTGAAGTCCTCCTTGGAGAGAAAATTGGCCATGAAAAAGCTTTTGACAAAGCCACTATTTCCATGTGGTCATTATACCTCCATTTTGATGCAGCCCATTTCCTAGCCATGTCCAAATCTAGACAAGCACCCATGAAATACCTTACCAGATTTACAAACTCTTGTTTAATATTCATATCTATAAGCTCATTTGGGACAAAAATTTTTTCTACTTCAAGGATTGGGGTAAAAAATGTTTCACAGGGTTTCTTCTTACCACTAACCATATATGACCATGAAGGACTGCCACAAAAGGAATGTGGGTCCCTTCCAAAAAGCACTGGACAAAGCACCACATTAATGCTAAAAATACAATTTGGTCCTAGACTATTATTCATATCTATCAAAGGAATATCATTCTGAGAAAAAAAATTCCTTTTATCTCCCTTTCCATCATCCTTATTCCCACCATTGCCACTCTCCACCTCTCCCTTCATCATTCCTTCTTGATACAAAATATGGGCTTGATCCTACCATCGAGACCCTAGATTCTACTTCCCCACCATGTGAACTTCACCATAGTATCCTTCCACTAAGACCATAGTCATTGCACACCTACCATAGGAACCCTACCATAGTATCCTACCATGAAACCATAGCCAAGACCATAGTCATTGCATGCCTATCATAGGAGCCCTACCATAGTATCCTATTTCTAAGATCATAGTCATTGCACTTATACCATATAAACCCTACTATAGTAACCTATTATTGAGATCATAGCAACTACACCCATACCATAGTAACCTACCATCGAGATCATAGTCATTGCACCCATACCAAACTTACAGTTTATTTTTACAATGACTTATCCCTACTTTAAGGTTTACTTATTAAAAATAATGTCCCCATTGATTGTTTCATCATTCACTTTTTTCATCAATATATTTGTAATATTTTGTTGTAATTGATGTTGGAATTTATAATATTTTCTAAAATTAAGAGAAGCAATCCATTCACTCAAATATTACATAGAAAGTGAAAAGAAACAAAAAAAAAAGAAGAGAAAGGAGACAAATATTTTGGTATGCATGTAGGCACCATAAATTATCATTATCTATAATTAATATTTTTTCTGCAAATTTCACAACACTTTGATAAGGAAATGACAATGTGAGGGTCATATTTATAGCAATACCGAAACCTCTAATTACATTGACATAATAAGTGGAATTTACATTAATTGCAAATCTTAAATAAGGTTTAACAATGGTCCATTAGGCTTACCTAAAAAAATATTAAATAAATTACACTATGAAATTATCTTAGGCCTATTTAATACATCACACAATGTCGAATCTTGGTCACTAATTAGATTACAAATTCAACACCCCTAATAACATGAGTTAAGCGTCCAAGGAGAGGATACACTAGTGAAAACAACATTACCGTCCATAATAAATGCTCTAGTGGACCTCTGTATTTTGAGGTAGGTTCATCTAGATCCTCCCCATTATCTATAATATACTATTGTAAAAATATTCCTTGCACAAACTTCTCCTTAGGCTAGACTATAGTCACCATTACCATTACTAGAAACTCTTACATACAACCACAAAACACATTTTCTAAGACTTCAAATAACAAGAATGCATCAAAATAACCACTTCCTTTAAATATAGGCTATTTTAGTCATCCATTGTTGCACAAAGTATATCTTGAAAGTATAACTTTCCCATTCATGGAATACATCACCCTATTAGGATACATCCTCTTGCATATGGGTCACCTAATTTTAGTCACCAAAAGAGTCTTTTCATGGACCTACTTAAAAGAAGAACTATAAAAAACTTCTAAGAGTACTTAGATAAAAAGTATAAGAATGAAGAGATCATAAATGGTTAGATCTTCATGAATAAGCTAGATTAATCACCCAAATAAGGAAGAGGTATTGGCTAAAGCACATTATAAATCCTTTTTCTACAAGCCTATAGAAGACTCAAAATCTATTACAACTATCACAAATCCATTTATATCTCCCAAACAATTAGGCCAAATATTTTGAGTAAATGAAATAAAATAAATCTATCCCTTTAGATTAGGCAATAGGGATTGAGGACTATTGCACATAATTTAGCTTTAAATACCAAAATAGGTCCATAGATTGATGTTACCCATTTTTAGAGCTTGAAAGATATATGATTTGAAAAAAAAAGGATCAAAATATTTTCATATATGAAATTTATGGCCTCCAAAATGTTTTCCTAAATAATCTTCAAAAATTGAAAAATTAAAGACTCAAACCTTACAAAAGGATGAACCAACCACCAATTTCCACTTGGCAATCCATAATTTGTTGATGTTATCCACTAACATTTTTCTAATTCAGATCTCTTGAACTACACCAATAGTGGCACTTATTCTTTTCTAAATGGCTTGAACATTATATATATATATATATATATATATTATGTTGATGCATAAACAATATGGGAAACAAATATATAATTTATCAATGCAAACCCAATTTTTATTTTATTGATATTTTTCAATATAAATATTACAATATTATGAATAGGCATGATTTTCCATGTGCCTTTACAATTAATCATTCATAAATTTGATTAATTTTTAATTAATAATTAATTAAAAAGTTTATTCAATTAATATTGAATTGAATTTGAATTTTATTCCTCATCATTCCTCCCAACAATATGTGCATTGGTCCCTAATGCATTTAGAATAGGAGGAAGAAAATATCTAGAGGATGAGGAGGAGGTGACCATGGGGGACGCTTATGATGTGGAACCAATCATGTGAAGGGGGCACATAGGAATGTTTTTTATAATGTATTGATGGTATTCTCTTCCCATAATTCTAGAGCCTTCATAGTGATGGATTTGATTTATGGAACAATAGAAGTAAATGTATTGACATTTAACTTTGATTGGAAAAGACTTCCATCTGATAATATGTTCTTCAACTTTGGATATTGATAATAGTATTGCATAGAATGACAATAACTCACACTTGATATAAATGACTAGTAGAATAAACGAGCCTCATCCTTAAAGAGCTTACCTTCATATGCATTTTCCAAACTATTGTCAAGTTTTGGGTCCATTGAACCAATAACAAAGGATACTTCTTGAAGTTAAGTAGGACTAGAAACAACATCTTCTATTACGTACACTGAAGGAGGTTAAGTAGTTACCTCTCAATTCAAAGGCACCTTGATAAACAATGCCAAAGGAAAAGGTCCATCGAGTACAACTATGCCCTTCTTGATCCAAGGAATCTCAGATAATTCCATTACCATTTTTTGCACATTCATGCTCACATTGGCCCTTGTATATAAAGCCTCAATGGATTGAGCAATAGTCCCAAGATTTTTTCATAAGTTGGCTTTGATCATGTTTATTTTACTATCTATAATGCTAAGGGTTGTGGTTGTCAAAGTAGGGCTTGAATCATTTTTAACATCCTGCTTAGTGTTCTTAACATTGAAGAACTAGTTATAGTCTATGTCTATCATGTTTGACATGATATTCACCATTTGGGCACATACATCTTTGATATACTATGAAATTTCCTTGATCTCCTTGATGTCTTGGTTAAGCAACAACTATCTTATTTCCTCATGATAATTTTCCTCGAAAAGCCCCAATTTTTATTGCAAAAAATTTCTCCTTTCGTTTGATATTTTTCCTTTTGATTATATATATATATATATATGTTCCCTAGTCTATGTCTATCATGTTTGACATGATATTCACCATTTGGGCACATACATATTTGATATACTATGAAATTTCCTTGATCTCCTTGATGTCTTGGTTAAGCAACAACTAGCTTATTTCCTCATGATAATTTTCCTCGAAAAGTCCCAATTTTTATTGCAAAAAATTTCTCCCTTGGTTTGATATTTTTCCTTTTGATTATATATATATATATATATATATATATATATATATATATATATATATATATGTAATTTTCCTCGAAAAGTCCCAATTTTTATTGCAAAAAATTTCTCCCTTGGTTTGATATTTTTCCTTTTGATTATATATATATATATATATATATATAGTATATATATATGTTCCCTCAATTTAATATTTTCCCCTCTCGTTTTAATTAGCTATCATAATTAATTAATTAATTATTAATTTTTATATAAATAATTACATTAATAATTAAATTTTAATTAGGCTAAGGGGGATAAAAGGGATGCGCCTTGAATTAATTAATAGTGAAAATTTAAATGGGGTAAGGGGGTAAAAAGGGTGCACCTTGAATTAATTAATAATTAAATTTTAAATGGGTTAAAGGGGTAAAAGGGGGTGGCATGCAATATGTGCAACACATAAAAGGAGGAAGGGGAGGGTGTTCACATGGTACACACATAATACATATGTGAGAAGGAAAAGGATGGGACAAAGGGGCACCATATAACAACATAGGAGAGAAAGTATGGGGAAGGAGGGTTCCTACATCAATGCACAGGACTATGTTGACACAAGGGCGCACATGGTGCACTTAGCATATCCGCACCATAGAAGGGGTGGTAGGAGGGGGTAAGAGAAAATTCCCTTCATGTAGAATGTAGGATAAACTGTACTATGCACTAAAAAACACTAGGATGGTTGTTGTACTATAGCATGCAAGAATGGTCTAGGGGAAAGTCACACTAGTGAAAGTTCAAAGCACACTATTTTTTTTAATATAAGAATATTTAGTTAAATTGCACATAGAGTCAATTTAATTTAATGATGATGGGTTTTTCCCTAAATTGCATAGTTCTATGAGCATGTTAGAGATGCATATTTTTACAGCTGGAGACCAAATAGGATCTATTTTCCTATAAAAGAAATTGTCTCATTTTTTTTTCCTTAATGTTGAAGCATTCTAAAAATACAATCATTCATGTTGAATGGACAAAATGTTGAGGCATTGAACTTTAAAATGCCTTCATGTTTAAATAATACAAAAATGCAATCGATCATGTTGAATAAACAAAATGTTGAGGTTGGGTTAGGAGCAACCCTAATCCATAGGCAGATTGATGTGCTCTAATACCATATGATATGGAAACAATATGGGTGAAAAAGATATAATTTATCAATGCAAATCCAGATTCATTTTATCGATATTTTCAATATAAATATTATAAGATTATGAATAGGAAATATTTTCATGTGCCTTTACAATTAGTCATTCATAACTTTGCATTGATTTAATTTTTTTTTTGGTAAGTAAGAGAATATTATAATTAACACCGGGTTTTAACTGGTTGACCCAAAACCATTTTACAAAATAGGGTCCACTGACCAACTGGACAAAGGCCAAGCCCTAAAAGTTTAAGCTGACAACAAAAATGGCCAAGACCTACTCTTCCAATAGAATACGGCCAAACTAAACTATGGAAGCCTAATATTATGGCCATCAGAAAAGAAAGACGCAAAATAGAACTAACAAAGACAAAAACTAATCATGCAAGCACCATGCAGAGTAGCTTGTGCCCATATAAAAATAATAGAATATGGTAAAAAAAAAACATCCCATAGAATGGACAGCCAAGAGGCCAAGCAGTCTTCCTTGTAGTCCTCATCTAACTTCTTATCATCGTTCTTGCCATCATCTTTAGATTTTGCCTTCGACTCCTTGTGCCCCTGGAACTGCTGGCTATAAAACGAGAAGATTTAGGGAATCACACAAATCAACAATTTGCACCGATGAGGCCGAGACAGGACTCTTCAAGCTGGTTGATACTTGTTGGAGGCTGATGAAATTGTCATCTTCTCCAAGACTATTATGGTGGGGTCTGGTGCCTCATTGTCAGGGATCTCCAACACTTTGTTATTTCTTGCTAGGGCCTTTTTGCGACATCGAATCCAAACACACCTTGGGAAATACTTGAGGCCAAAGCAGATGTTTCCCATGCATGAATTTGTAGATAAAAAACCTATATCGAGTGCCCCACCAGCTGCAAAAAACACTAGTCACATGAACAAAAAAAACAAATATGACAAAATCCATTATAAGGTTCAAAATTTTTTTTTAAAAAATGCCCCCATTTTCTGTCATTGATCCACTTTGAGCCTTCCAATCTAAAGTTTTTCATTATCTATCACCATTGAGACTGCATGAGGAAGATTTTCAGTCCACGTGATCAAATTTGCTGCTACAATGCCTTCATTTGCCGGCCTATCGGCTGCCATGTTTGCTTCCGGAAGGTATGCAAAATTATGGCCTCGGGTCGGTCATGAATTAGAGCCCTTGCTTCATGGATGTAGTCATCAAATCTCCAAGGAGCTCTCTTAGTGTTCTTTAGAAGATTTATAATAATAAGAGAATCACCTTCCACCAACGGTTTCCCTGGATAATTCTCCGCCACCTTGAGGCTCCTCCAAAGCTGCCCTTGCTTCGACCACATTGTTAGTTTGAGCTCCAAGATGTTCAGCAAAAGCTACAAGCACCTCACCCTTGTGGTCTCTAAGTAAGCCACCAGCCCCAACTTCACCTGGTTGCCCCTAGATGCCCCATCAAAATTTAACTTAATCCACCCTAGGGGGGGTGGGGTCCATGTGATCATGGTTCTAGGACGGACTTGAGGATGATTGAGGCCATCGGTGAGAGGTAAGTTTAATGGCTGGCCTAATGAAGCTTCAAAAGGATTTGGAGGTCTAGATCCTGCGAGGCACTAAACAAGCATTCTCATTAGCATATGCTAAAATTTTTGACGGGACGAGAGGATGAGTGAGAAACCTTATCCAAGAAGGCCCGACGATTCCTTTCCAACCATATCCGCCACAAGTAGTGATGAAGGCGGATCTTCCACATATACCTAAGACGCCTATTCAAAAAGGGGAAGGCCACTTGGACAAATAAGTCAAAAATGGGTGAGGATGGACCCAATAAATATGAAACACTTGTAACGAGACCTAACAAGATTGAGACGAGAAAAATTACAATACGAAACAAATGATCAATAGACTCCCACTCAGACATACAAAGATAACACCTATTAACAACAATCACACCTCTTTTTATTAAGTTATCCATGGTGAGGATCTTATTTTGGATGGCCGGCCATGCAAAAAACCCAACCTTCGGAACAATGCTTTTGGGCCAAACTTCCAAGTGAGGGAAAGTAGGTTCATCATTATCAATAAGCATCGAGATAAGCGGTCTTGACGAGAAAATTCCCCATTGTCTGGAAGCTTCCCAGGATAAGATGGTCCTCAAGAATGCCGAGAAGGGAGTAAAGACTGTTTTAATTCATTCTCGAGTATTATTGATGCCCCTGGTAGATCATTATTCATTATTGGCTTCCATACCCTTCTATTGTTTGACAAAGTAATAAAATCTGCAACTTTGGTACCAAAAACTTCAATTGTCCAAGCTCTAAGGGTTGAAATGATGGGAGTCTGCGAGAGAGGGGATAGTCCTTTAACCATTTGTGGTCCCAAAAATCAATGTTTCTTCCATTTCCCGGTTTCCAACGTAGCCCTTTGCTTAGCAAGTTTTTAGTTTGAAGGATTGATTTCCAAAAAATTGATCCCCTGGGAGGAAAGGAATAACTTAAGAATTCAATTTCTTGCAAATACTTTCTTCTGATTATAGTAATCCATACTGCATTTGCATTTGTCAAAAGACGCCATGCTTGTTTGGCCGGGAGGGCCATGTTTAAATGTTGTATTCTCCTTAGCCCAATACCTCCAAACTCCCTTGGTTTGCAAACCCTATCCCAGGACACCAAGTGAAAGCGCTGCTTAGATTCGAGAACCAGTCCATAGGAACCTCTTCCGGATCTGTTCAATTTTAGTGTAGACACTTGTAGGAGCTTTAAAAATAGAGAGAAAGTAGACAGGGATGCTTTGAATGGAAAACTTGGTGAGAACTGCCTTGCCAGCTTGAGATAACAAATTCCCTTTCCATCCGACCCGACTTCCTCTGAATTCTTTCAATTACATTAGTCCACATGGAATCAGTAGCTCTGCCTGTAAATAAAGGAAGGCCTAGGTATGTGGATGGAAGAGTAGAAACTGAGCATCCAAGAATCCTAGCAATCTTAATCCGCCTACGAATGGGAGTGTTAAAGAAATAAATTTTACTCTTTGAAAAATTTACCTTTTGCCCCATGACATCCTCATATAGCTCTAGAATATGTTTTATGACCTTAGCCTCAAAAACCGATGCAAGAGTTAACAACAAAGTATCATCCACAAAGCTGTTCATGTGTAGCTGCTGTGTTTGTGATGATGCTTTAATTTCTGAAATAAGACCAATATTACGAGCGGCTTTGATTGTCCTCCCAAGGGCTTCAGCCACAATGATAAACAACATGGGAGAGATAGGGTCACCTTGCCTTAGGCCCCTTTTACTTTGAAAGTATCCAGCTAGAGCACCATTAACAAGGATTGAAAACCAAGGTTTCATAAAACATCCTTCCAAAAGCTTGATCCATTCATGATGAAAACCAAATTTTTGAAGAATGGCAGAGACAAAACTCCGGTTTATGCGGTCATAAGCCTTGTTCATATCCGGCTTGAGAGCAAAAGCGGGTTTTTAGTACTGGACTACCGAATGGAGGGCTTCATGAGCTGTTATGACCCCATCAAGGATGGACCTCCCAGGGACTGAACTGCCTTGACAAACATCAATAAACATAGGAAGGATCTTCCTCATTCTATTTGCAATTGCCTTGGTCAAAATTTTATAAACAACATTACAAAGGCTAATAGGTCTAAAATCCATCATAGATCTAGGAGTAGGAATCTTTGGGATTAAAGCAATAAAAGTGGAGTTAAAACTTCTCGGAATATGCTTTGTGGACTGAAATTCCTTGATAGTAGCACATACATCAAAACCTACAATATCCCAAAAAGCCTGAAAAAAACGAGGTGAAAACCCGTATGGACACTGGAGCTTTATCAGGGTTCATTGAGAAGAGGGCCTCTTTGATTTCTTCATCCGTGAAAGGCTTAATTAACTCCCCATTCAAGTCATCAAAAATTAAATGAGGAATATGGTAAAGCATTGATTATGAAGCTAAGGCAGAACTGAAATGTTCTTCTCCTAAAAGATTATGAAAATAGGAAACTGCTTCATTTCTGATTTCATTAGGACTAGAAAGGAATGATCCATCATCTCTAACAAGTTCTTTAATTCTATTGTGGCTTCTGTTCCTTAAGGTAGATGCATGAAAAAATCTTGTGTTGGCATCACCTTCTTTTAGCCAAGTAGCTCTAGACTTTTGCCGCCAAAAAGTCTCCTCGCGAGCTAGAACATTATGGTACTCAGCAAGGGATTTCTTTTCATCTGCCTGTAGGGAAGGGTCTGGCAATCCCTCTTCAAGTTTTTTCTCAATGGTTGATAACCTTTCAGAGATGGCTTTCTTGTTTTCAAAAATATTTCCAAAAATTTCCTTATTCCAGATCCTTAGATTTTCTTTCACCACTTTAAGTTTTCGTGCTAATCTGAATGAAGGCCTACCCACGACAAGAATGCTGCCACCACGAGAAATTTTGTCTGCGAGATCAGGGTGGTGCATCCACATAGATTCAAACCTAAAAGGCCTTTTGAATTTTGGAGTCTCTTCAATTTCAAGTAAAATCGGGTTGTGGTCAGACCCAATGCGAGGCAAGGACAACAGATTTGCATCCCCAAAAGATTGTATTGCTTCTGTGACAAAAAAAACCTATCAAGCTTTTCCATTATAAGTTGATTTCCGGACCTCCTATTGCTCCAAGTAAATTTAGCATTTTTTAATTTGACATCCAATAAATTGTTGTTGTTGATGAAATCTTGAAAGTCCTCCATACTTCTTGTTGGAATTCCTACTCCCCCTTTTTTATCAGAGGGGTAAAGAGGGGTATTAAAGTCCCCCGCCACTATCCATGGGATATCCTGAAAAGCTTCCTTGAAATGAGTGAGTAAATTCCATAGATCAGCTCTCCCAGATATAGAATTAGGGGCGTACACATTTGTTAATATCCAAGAAAGGTCATTAACCTTATCCTTAAAAATAATGCTCATTACCCTTTCCCCCAATTGAATAACCTTGCCTTCCACCTTCCCTGGATTCCAGATACAAAGAAGACCACCCGAGGTTCCATTGGCTTTGCAAAAAATTGCTTCTCCATTTTTCCAGGATATTGAGGGCAATTTTTCTAGACAAAACTTCATCGACTTTAGTTTCTTGCAAAATAAGAATAGTGGGATCAAAATCTCTTCTTAAATATTTGACTAACCGCTGTTTAGGAAGGCCATTGAGCCCCCTTACATTCCAGGATATGATCTTCATTTGGAACTTTTAAAGTTTTTTTCCTCTTCCCCTGCCTTGGACTTGAGGGGGCTTAAGAATTTTGTTTTCTTCAAAGGGAAGATTTCCGGTTGGTGGAAACGAGTGAGTCTGAATTCCATTAGCTATCTCATCTTGGACCTCTTCTTTCCATTTCTGGGCATTTGACTTTCTTCCCTTTTTTTTCTCACCTCCACGAGTCAATCATGGGGGATTTCATTGAGCTTCTAGTCTGTTTCGGGCTAAATTTGGTTTGGGTGACCTGTTGGATAACGATCTTTGGAAACCCCTTCTCCGGATTGGGACAAAGAGAAAGGCAAAAAATATCGATTGGAAGGGCTGATTAACTATGAAAACACTTTATCTCTTTCTCGGGCGAGAAAAGGACTCATCATTAGGGCATTCTTTATGGCCAACAGGAGGAGGATTGGAAGGTCCAGATTTGGTTGGGGAGTCAAGGTAAGCAGGGAGACCAAGAATTATATCCTCAACATTAGACCCTTCATTCTGATTTTCCTCTGTAATTATTTGGTTTTCAGCCAAAATGTTAAATTTATTTAGATTCTCGAAAGGAGAGCATACCTTTTGTTGGTCAGTTTGTGATGTAGCAATTTGCTTGTCCTTACCATTGTCCATGTGAAGCTCAGCCTCATTCTCCATTTGCCCCAAACCAGAGGCCTTTGCCTTTTCAACATTTGGATCTTTAACCCTGTACATTCCTGTGTATTTGCCATTATTTCTGAAAGACTGCCGCTTGGAATCATTATTCCTAGGAAGGGTTTGTTGGCTTCTCAAAAAAGAGCATTGTCCTTTGAGATGGCCTTGAATATTACAGTCAGAGCAAAATGCCGGTCTATTTTCATATTCGATGACTTGTAATCTTGTTATATTTCCATATTCTAACTCCACATGAGTAGGAAGCTCAGATTCTAGGTTTGCATTTACACAAATCCTAGCATGCGTCATTATGGTGCGTGCAAGGGTTGGATTATCAATGGCCACCAATTCCCCTATGGTCTTGGCAATACCCTGAAGAAAATACTCATGCCACCAATGAAACGGGAGATTTGGGAGACAGGCCCAAATGGGAGCAAAGTTTATGCTCTGCTTTTACGGGTCAAAATCCTCGGCCCATCTCCTAAGAAAAAGACTTCTTCGGCCCAAGAACCAAGGTCCTCCTGTTAGAATACGACTAGAATCTTCACTATTGTTAAGGCGTACCGCAAAAACCCCCTTGATAATGCAATAATCTCCATGTGTCCAGAAGTCTTCCACTTCAAGGATGCCCATCGTCGAATCGTTTCAATATCCGGCCTGCCCCCTATGAATTTGCCTACCAGAGAAAAATTTTCCATCGATATAAAGTCTGCCATTACGCTTTCAGGCACGGATACCTTCTGCCCATTGGGAGTGAGAGGTGGTAAAGAATGTAAGGAAACCCTATTGCCACCTTTAAGGGTCTATGCAAAAGACTTATTGCCCTCAGAATTCTTGATGTGGGCCTTCTTATCAAAAATAATATCAGGGGGTTCGTGTCCCTCTAATTTTTTAAAACCCTCGGTGTCCTTGTCACTGTCCACCTGCTCTTCCTCGGTTGCTTCGAACCTTGCTTGTTCCCTCCTTGAGCCTCACAGCTTCCAGGGGTTTGGAAACCCTGTTTCCCACCTCCAACAGAATGAAAAACATGTTTGCAAAAATTGCACCTGCCTCTGCTACTGCTTTGCTCCATTCGCATTGATTTAATTAATAATTAATTAATGATATATTATTTTTTTAATGAATATTGAATTTAATTTGAATTTTATTCCTCATCATATGTAGCATATGGTTATGCCAAGTTGTTCACCATGTCGACAAAAACATCATCTAAATCCAATTCTATCTTGGTATGGTTGAAAGCCAATTCTTTCATGATAACTAGGTTTCCTTTGCAGCTATTAAGGCTCAAAACACCAAATATTCCTTTTGACCATATATGCATGACCAAATGCTTCTAAAAGGTATTTATGACAAGATTCAACCTCATGACACACCTCTTAAAAATAATTATGTTGGCCACTATAACAATGGGTATCTTTGAGCATCAATTTTTGACCACTCCTTAAAAAATATCATCCAAATAACTAAGGTGTCCTAGTGGATGCAAAATGACATAGGAACATATATCAAATCTTGTACAACCCTTTACTCGTGTGCCTTTCCACATTGCTTCTATTATAAAACTACTTGTGTTGATTTATCCAAAGTATCAACACATCATTGTTTAGGTACAGTCTTTAAAATACATGTTGTATCCACTACTAAAACTGTCACCCTTTTCCTTCTATGCCTTTGCAAGCACCATGCTAGCTATGTCAACTCCTATCATTAGCATCAAGCATGTTGTTTCTTGATCACAAATATTTTAGAATGGCACCAAAAATTTGGCTAAAATGTGCATGCACCCTTTTTGAACTTTTAAATTCAAAATATTGTGCCAAAAGAACTTTTTGATCATAATGACCTAGGATAACATTTGGCCCTAGACTAGAATACTTTCTCAAGCAATTAGACATTTTAAAAAATCATAAATAAAAAATATGAAGAGATGAATCCACCCAAAAAAAGGAAATTTTGATGATAAAACATCATAAAAAGAACCTTGTTTTCTTCTTATGCTAAAGGTATATATGAAGGTTTGAAGAAAAATTCACTGTGAAACTTGAAATATATATTAGATATTTTGAGTTAAATTTTTGCATGACCAAGTAATGCTACTCCATACCTACTATAATGCCATGTTAGAATTCATAATACTTTCAAAAAAATAATAGAAGGAATTTAACCACTCAAATATTACATAGAAAGCAAAAGAAATAAAATAAATATAAAGGAGATACCAATATATGGGGGTGTCCTTAGGCACAATAAATAATCACTATCCATCAATAATATTGTATAGCACTCTAATAAGGAAATTAGGAGTGTGAGGGGTACTTATAGAAATACCAAAACCCTAATTACATCATAAAGTTTAACCTATGATGACATAATAAGTGGGATTTATGTTAATTACAAATATTAAATAAGGTTAAACCATAACAAGGATATCAATGGCCTATTGGGAATAAATAATAAAATATTATTAAATATTAAATATATTGCATTGTGAAATTCCTTAGGCCTATCTAATACATCACATAATACCAAATATTGGAATGAATCAAAATACAAATTCAATAATTAAATACATTATAGAACATCTCTTGGTTGATATTCACTTTCTAAAGTGATATATATTAATCAATGATCATATAATATATCTTTAGATGATATTATTTTTTGGTAGATAAGATACTATAGCATTAATACCATGTCTTACAGGTTGACCCAAAACCTTTTACAAAAATCAGCCCAAGGTTGTTGATGAACATGTCCTTACTAAGGATCCTATATATGTAAAATCTACATGCCGCCAAAGAAATTACATCCGGTAAGGCACATAGCTTGTTATCAAAAAGAAACTTCCCATACAACATTTTGGGTATACCCCGAGAAAACACACCTACATCATAATTACAAAAAAAGAAACAAACACAGATTACTTCCTTGAAACAGTGGAGAAACAAAAAGTTGTAGACACACATAGCAGAGTACTAAAAAAACTCCCACAAGCTCTGTATTGACAGTTAATCTTAATAATTCTTTGGTAATTACTTTATTTCGTATATGACATGCTTTGGGACCACATACTGTCTTGGCCAATCAACCTTGGAGAAGTGAACCTATTGGCTAGATTTATGGCGGTGGCTATCTGGTGGTCCACGTGGCTCTGGTTCGAAGTCTTATATTGTCATTTCTTTCCTACCCTATGATTATCAGCCAACCTCAAATTACTAAGATGACTAGGAGCCATGTTATCTGACATGTGATTGTCCCCATTAGTCTTTGTGGTATTTCCAAGCAGCATCCACCAAGATTAACAACTCAGATAATTTTCATTATGATTCCATTTCAAAAAAGAGACGGGAATACTCATAGCCTTCGAACTTATAGTGCCTTCTCTGTTGGTAAATTCGACTATCATTCTTGGCATTCTTATTGAATAAGATCCTCTACTTCACTTAGGATACGGTGTTCCCATTTGAAAAGTCCATCACCATCGACACCCAAATTGGCCAACTTATCATCAACTTTGTTAGCTTCCCAAAAGACATGTTGGGCTTTTATGTCGTCTTCCCTGGAAAAGGATCCTAGCCTCTTCAAAAATTGTTTTAATCCTCCAAGGAGGTGTTTTCCAATTATTGAGGAGATTTATAACATGCATAGAATCTCCTTCTATGATCAAATTACCTTCTAAGTCTTGAGTCATTTGAAGGCCTCTCCACATAGCTCTAGCTTCAGATTTTTTTTTCGTCCTTGTTTCCAAATATTCAAAAAATTCAAGCATCATATTCCCATTATGATCTCGCACAATGCCGCCAGTGCCTGCTCTTCCAGGATTTTCCTTAGCGACTCCATCAAAATTAAGCTTAAACCAACCCGTAGTATGTGGGGACCACTTAACATTAGATCTGGGGTTGACTACCCTAGGCACAGACTCATCTAACAAGGTTAAGATTAAATATTGAGCAATCGTGGTCTCCTGCAGATGAGGTTTATGACTATCAAAAGGGATAAGGTTCACATTATCATTGGCAAAGGATAGGATCCTCGCAATGATAGTTTGATGATCATGGATAGACTCATTAAAGACTCTATGGTTCCTTTCTAACCACACCTGCCAAATATAGTGATTGAGAAAAATTTTCCACATGTATCTAAGTCTTTGGCTTGAAAAGGGGTAAGGCCACTGGACAAAAAAATCAAGTACGGTGGCTGGTTTAACCCAAGAAATATTTAAGGCCTGAAAAACCCCACTTAGGATAGTCAAGAAAAAAAGACACTCAAGGAAAATGTGATAAATGGTCTCCCAATTAGCCCTGCACAGATAACAATGATTAGTGATACAAATACATTTATGCATCATATTATCAATGGTTATAATTATTCTTTGGATAACTAGCCATGAAAATACTATAATTTTTGGAATTAAATTTTTTATCCAAACTAAGTCCTTTTGGAGGACAAAATCCTCGTCATCAAGCAGAAGCTTGTAAGCTGATTTAACAGTGAACTACCCATTTTCTGTAGGAGCCCAAGTCACCTGATCTTCCTTAGGTCTCATGGAGTTAAAATGTTTCCCAAGAATGTTACAAAGATCATTTTATTTCACTTGAAATACCTGAATCCTTATTTGTTTCCACTTCATTCTGCCTCTGTCCTCAACCATATAATCGGAGACTTTTTTGCCAATGAGTTCTTTCATGATATCTCTAATTCGGGCTAAGTTAGGATATTGCGTTAGTGGTTCGTCCTTAGCCCACCTATCATTCCAGCAATTTATCCTCTCACCATTGCCTAAAATCCATCTTAAACCTTTTTTTATGATTTCCTTACAATTGAGAATTGTTTTCCAAAAAGTAGAACCTCTGATTGGAACTGAGTCACTTAGAAATTCCATATTTTGAAGATACTTTCATTTTATGATAGTTGCCCATTCATTTTCTTCACTAGAAATGAGGCACCATGCCTGCTTAGCTAGTAAAGCTAAATTCATATGAGTAATTCTCCTCAGACCTAAGCCCCCATTTTCCCTGGGTCTGCATGCTTTGGTCCATCCTACAAGGTGTATCTTTTTTTTCTCCTCTGATCCAGTCCATAAAAATTCTTTTTGGAGTTTCTCAATTTTCTAGAAAAACTTCACAAGGGCTTTGAAAATGAAGAGGAAATAGACTAGAATGCTCTGAAGAGATGCCTTAGTGAGGGTTAGATTTCTTGCTTGAGATAGAAGATGACCTTTCCATCTAGAAAGTTTTTTTGAATTCTTTCAATAACCCTATCCCACATTGACTCTCTCGGAGAACCAATGAAAATAGGGAGACCAAGATACGAAGTGGGGAGGTTTGCTATATCACACCCTAAATTTTTTACAATCCTTCCTTACCTCTGAATGGGGGTGTTCGAGAAATGTAACTTGCTTTTACTAAAATTAACTTTCTGACTAGTAGCATCCTCGTAGAGTTGCAGGATGTATTTAATTCTTTTGGCCTCAACCATCGACGCCTTAGTCAATATAAGGGTATCATCAACTAATTGTTGGTGAGAAACAACCCTAGTGAGATATGTTGCCTTGATTCCTAATATTAGCCTTGAACTACAAGTATTTTTGATGGTTCTTCCTAAAGCTTATGCCACAATGATGAATAACATGGGGCTAATAGGGTCCCCCTACCGAATTCCTCTACGACTTTGAAAGTAACCAACAATTGTTCCATTAACCAGAATTGAGAACCATGCTTTAGAAATGAATTCTTTGATAAAATTAACCCATTGGTGGTGAAAACTAAAATTAAGGAGGATAACAATCAGAAAGTCCCAATTTATCCTGTCAAATTCTTTGTTCATATCAAGCTTGAGGGCAAAAGTAGACCTGTTAGTATTATGACCAGAGTGCAGAGCTTCATGAATTGTGATAACTCCATACAAGATTGACCTGCCTTGGATAGAGCTTCCCTGGAATAGATCTATGATGCGGGGCAAAACATCTCTCATTCTATTTATAATGATTTTAGTTAGGATCTTGTAAGAAACATTTGCACAGACTGATTGGCCTGAAGTCAGACATAGATTCACGGGTTTGCTTCTTAGGAATTAGAGAAATAAAAGTAGAGTTGAGACCTTTTGGGATATGATTTCTTGCTTGGAATTCTTTGATAGTAGAAATTACATCCTCACTTATGATGTCCCAAAAATCTTGATAGAAACAAGGGGGAAAGCCATCGGGTCTCGGGGCTTTGTCTGGCTCCATGCTAAACAAGGCTTCCTTAAATTTCTCATCAGAAAAGGGAGCTAGAAGCTTAAGGTTTATATCCTCATTTATTATGCTAGGAATGTATTGCAAGAGAATATATTTGGCCTCCTCATTGCACTGCAATTCCTGACCAAGGATAGAATTGAAATAAGTTACTGCCTCCTTTCTGATTTTTGTTAAGTCCTGAGTAATAGAACCATCTATTTTTTTTTTAATTTTTATCTTGTTATTGCTTTTGTTTCTAAGCGTGGTGACATGAAAAAACTTGGAATTTTAATCTCCATATTTCAACCAAAGAGCCCTTGATTTTTGCCTCCAATAGATTTCCTCACAGGCCAAAATGTTATGAAACTCTGCTAGTTTTGTTCATTCCGCTTGCGTAGTAGTTTCATCAACATCACCATGTTGAATCCTTTGATTAATTATCTTCAAAATTTTAACAACCTATTTTTTATTTTCAAAGAGGTTCCCAAAGACCTATTTGTTCTAAGTTTGAAGCTTTTCCTTAACAAACTTTAATTTGCTAGCAAGTTTAAAAGTTGCACTACCCCTAACAAGATGCTGCCACCACTAAATTAAGTTATATCTAAAAATATAATGTTTGATCCACATAGATTGAAATATGAAAGGTTTTTGAAGGACAAAGAGTTAGGGATCTCCAAAAAAATGGGATTATGATCAAAGGCAATTTTAGGAAGGGCTTGTAGGGTAGAATCACCAAACAGAGTTGTAGCCTCCTTTGATAGAAAAAACCTGTCAAGCCTTTCTTGAATGAGATGACACCCTATCCACAGATTACTCCAAGTATAATTTGCTCCTCTAAGTTTTACATCCATCAACATGTTGGAGTTCACAAAGTCATTGAACTCATCCATGCTCCTGATAGGTGGTCCATTTCCACCCATTTTGTCTGAAGGGTAAAGAGGAGTATTAAAATCCTCAACCAGAATCCAGGGGACATTATGGAAGATTTCACTCAGATTATCTAAGTACTCCCATAGTAGAGCTCTCCCTTAAATTGAAGTCAGGGCATAAATATTTGAAAGGATCCACGACCTGTTGTTTATTTTCTTAAATAAAACACTAAGAACCCTGTCATCTTTCTGAATAATTGTGCCTTCTACTATTTGGGTATCCCATAAAGTCATAAGGCCCCTAGACGCTCCTCTGGATGATTTGCAAACCATATGCCCTTGATTCCATTTTTTTTTTGCTACTTTTTTTGACTGAATATCATCAATTTTTGTTTCTTGCAACATGATAATAATTGGATTCACTTGATTTCTTATTGCACTGACTTACCTATGTTTGGGAAGGTCATTTAGGCCTCTCACGTTCCATGAGAGGAACTTCATTTATATTTTTGGGATTTATTCCTCTCCCCCTCCCTTGAGGGGGTTTTCCTAATTTGTTGTCTTCAGAACCCAAAATAACCTGTTGAAACAAGGTTCTCTGTTTTCCATTGGTAATGTTATCTTTAGATGATATTGTTACAATATTTATTATGTAATACAAGGTTTAATATACCTTCACTCATAAGTTCATGTAATATTCAAATTTCTCTAGTAGTTGATCTATTCTTTCACTAGTAGAATTTGAGTGGGCTTAGTAGTGAAGACTTTGGAACTCCAAGTTGAAGTTCCAATGTTCAAATTTGATAGGGGTACAACTATACATAATTCTCTAGTAACCAATTTCTAGTTTGATAAAAACCTTCCATGAGGATTGTCCCATATGTATTATGACCTCATGGATGTTAAAAATTGCTTTACTTTACTTTTTATTAGAAAATACTTCCTAACATTTGAGATATGGATTCATCATGAAGTCCCACCACTATTAATGTAGTTGTGAATATACATTAATTATTTTGGTGGTTTGAATCATAGGCTTTTTGTGCCATTTTTGCTATAGTTATATTATATAGGTATAAAGTTTTAAAAAATATTAGATTGATATTTTTATTTTTTATTTTGTATTATGATTTTTAATAAGCTATGGGTGGCTTCTATTGGGGGTGACTCACATTACAAAAATAAAATATTACATTGCTCTCATTATATTTCTAACAAGTTGATTAAAGCATACCTAAATTTTCCTTTATATCAAAGATATTATTTATTTGCCCTTCTATGAAAGATATTCTCCACCTTCCTCAAATTGCTAAGTTTCCACAATCAACTCCTTTTATATCAAATGCCCTCCAAAATTTAAATTTTGTGAAATTCAACATTGTGATGGCTAAAATATTTGGTGCCTAGCTTCTATATCTATAAATATATTGTCTATAACAACATCACAATTTTTTAACACATTTTTAGGGTTCTTAATCATTCCCCTAATATTCCAAGATATTATTTTCATTTTTATTATTTATTTTTATTTGTGAGTTTAACCTCACTTCTTGGTAGAAATTATGATATTTGCTTTTGTATTCCCAAATCAATATCCTTCTGGGTTTCTTTTTCTCTATTTTTATTTCTTGGGTCTTCCTCTATTTTTTTCATTCCTAGAAATACTTTCATCTTCATCAATCTCTTAAATCCTATCATACTACACATATTAAGACTTATCATATTTAGGTTTACTTTGTTCTAAAGGATATAAAGTTCAAGGAATAGCTTCCAAAGCACAATCTTCTTTATGTTTCCCTAGAAATCATAAAGTACAAGGATGCTCTTATGTAGTAATTATATTCTTATTTTCCATAAAAACTATAAATTGCTATGGGTTTCCTCCATCCTTATTTCTTTATTAGGTTGCTCTTAAAATATTAAAGTGAAAGGGATAACATCTTCACCCCTTTCACTTTTATTACCCGAAGAGGAATATTTACTACTTGAGGAAACTAAAATGATTTACCTAGAATAAAATTGACTTATTTTGTCATCTTTATTTAGGTTTTATCTATACATCTTATTTTGCACCTTTAATTCCTTCTGAAATTTCCAAATGATACTATATATAGGGTTTTTTCCTCTTCTTTTAGAGTGAAATATCCTTGATTTGATCTAGCTTCTACTACTGTATGATTTCCTTGCTTCATCTTGAAGTATATCTTATGGTTAGAATTTTTGTCTCCTCCTTCATAGTTTTGAATTTACAAACTCTCTTGCCATGTATCTAATATCATAATAACTGTGGTAACAAAATATGATATTTTCATAATCTACTTGATCCAATTCTCTTGATTTAGATTTAATATTAATGATTGTGGAAAAGGTTTTAAAATATACATAGCCACACATATTTGGGTATATATAGCATGCTTTCACTCCTTAGTAGTTAGTCCTTAATGAATTTCCTAGGGTATTTACAATATTCTTCTATAATAGATGAATAATTCTTTGTACCAGATGTGGGAACATAGGTCACCATACACTTATTGTCCATAAGAATGTTTTGTTTATGGTCAACTTGGTCATGATGTAAGATATTGTAATGGATTTAGTAGTAGTGAATATGAACATGATATTCTTAGAAATGAAATTCTAGAGATTGGTTCAAGAAAGGATAACAGGGACAATCAAAATAGGTATGAAGAAGAAACTCTACTTTCAGTAATAGAAGAAAAAGAAGATGCTTCAGAAAAAGAAAAAGGGAAAGCCACTCTGAAGGAGCTTATTGAATTGAAAAGAGAGAATTTAGAATTGAAGGCTCAAATACAATAAGATGAGAAATGTAATACAAATCTTCTACAAGATATTTCTGACTTGAGAGATAAGGTTGAAAAAGTAAGAAGAGTTGAAGAAGGTATGATTAAATAGTCAAAGGTAAAAGAGATAGCATGTGAAATGCTTATGATTACTCTTGGAGAATTAAAAATTGAGAACTCAAGATTAAGGGTTCAAGGTCAAAAATATGAGAAAGCAAAAGCAAGGTTTCTATAGGAACTCACTAATTTCAAAATCAAATTTGAAGAGACAAGAAAAATTGAAGAAGGTATGGCCGAAAAATTAAAAAAAAAAGATCTAGAGTGTGAAATATTAGAGCATGATATATTTTCATGAAGGATGGAAGTAAAAGGTTCTAAGGACAAGCTACACAAGTTTGAGGAAAATTCAAGGACCTTGGAAAGGACTATCAATGTACAAAGGTCACTAGTCACCATATCAGGACTTAGTTCTAAAGAAGAACAAGGAAAATAGAAAGCAGAAAAAGGAGAGTCAAGATAAAACACTAGAAAATAAGATGAGTCAAAATAAGTAAGTAAAAGAGAGAGTGAGACTTCTAAGGATAAGTTGGATAATAGAAAGTTCAAGAAGAAAAGGAAAAATGCACAAGTAAGGAACAGATGGAACAGGAAACAAGTAGAAGAGACTAAGAGACCAATGGGGTCTAGGCAAGGTTTCTTCAATGGAAGATATTTTTTATGTCACAGGTTTGAATACATGGCTTCATAATGCAATACACATGAAAGACATGAATATGGGAAAGGATAAATTTTCTATGGGTATTGTTACTCATGTAATGAGTTTGGTCACAAGGCAATGAATTGCAAGGTTCATGATAGAAGAGGATATGGCTTCAATAGGATAAATACTAAGACATTTGCACCTCCAAGGAATAATAAAATTAAGTGTTATAAGTGCAATAATTATGGTCACATAGCAATATGGTGTAGAAAAAATATTTCAGAAATAGGTATGAACAAAAATAGGAACATGAAAAGGAACAAGAACATGAACATGGATGAGAACAACAATAGGAATAGGAATATTTATGAGAATAAGAACATGAACAAGAACAAGAACATGAATGAGAACAAGAACAGGAATAGGAACAGGAACAGGAATAGGAACAGGAACAGGAACAGGAACAGGAACAGGAACAAGAATTATGTCAGTAACAGGGATGATGACTTGAACAAAAACAGTCAGAGGATTCAAAAAACTCAGAAAGAAGGGAAAGAGATAAATATAAAGAATAGTGCTTTTGGAGAGTAGAAATAATCCCACCGTAGAATTAAACACACCATGAGGAGGTGGGGAGGGACTAATATAAGAGGCTCATTCTTAGTCCCGAGCCCCAAAGGTGACCCTTTGCCATTGATGTCAAAGGGAGAGAGATTTGTGTGATTTGTGTATTGGGGAGAGTTTTGATATTGGGAGAGATTTGATATTTGAGAGAGCATTAACCCAGGGGAAGCAATGTCCAAAGGGGAGCAAAAGAAAAAGTAAGGTCAGGTTTTAGTAAAAGGATATGGGTTGCCATCAATGACAAAGGAGGAGATTGTTGGACATTTTGAGTTACTATGTCAAATTTGTCATTGATGTCACCAGATGAAGTCAACATTAATACCAAATATTTTAGCAAGAAATAAAGGGGACAAATATGGTTATTTGATATCTAGAAATAAGGCCAAAGATCAAGTGAAACAGTGCAAAATATAGAAGTTAAAAAGGAGTTGTAATATTTATTTTATAAATTATTTAAATTCAGTATGAATTTAAATTTTATAAATAAATATTAAAGGTACATTATCGAAGGTTAATATTATAATAATGGTTATTATAATATTAAAATGTGCCATGGTGAAAACCCAAATAATTATTATAATGTTTTAAAAGGCAAAAGTGGGTTTTATAAAGTCAAAAAATATTTTAATAAACCCAAAGGTTGGGTTTAAGACCAAAGGACTTGATAATCCTCGCCGACGTCATGAGGGTAAATTACACTTTGAAGTGCCGACGTTCGAAGAAAAGGAGAAAAAATTAGTATTTAAACCTATGCCCAAAGGACATTAAAATTATCCTTGCTTGATTGAAAAAGAATAGCATATGAATTAATGCAGAGCTGGTGAAACGAATGTGAGAATTTCATGTTTCTCTTAACGATGAAAGGAAATAAAATAAAAAGCATTGATTAGTTGGAATCCAACAAGGCACCTTGGCCTAGTGGCAAGTGGGATGTAAGCTTACGTTTTGTGTGCAAGAGGACAACATTTGAATCTCTGCGAAAGCGCTTTGGTGGGTGTGTTGAAAGCACCAAACGTAAGGTGCACATTTTTGCAAGGCAAGTAAGGCATAAAGTTTTGAAGCACGTGGTGCTTCTTCCTCTCCAATGAGCATGTAGCTCGTGTGGTGGTTTGTACCATGGGAAATGCGTTTGTGTGGGCTGCGTTGAGAGTTTGAAACTCTCCAAAGGCAAAGGTAACATTTTTATATTTTATTTTATTGAATACCTAAGTTGGAGGTATAAGGTGTTTGGTGGTTGAAATTTGGAAAGGTTGCTTTGTAATAAAGTGTGGTAGTTGAGAATTACCATTAGGGGTTATAAGGAGAATTCTATTTTTATTTATTTAAAGTCTTAAAATTGAAATTGTGGAATATTGAAAGGTTAAGACTTTGTGAATGGTATGCTATTTTGAAGTAAGGGTTTTTGTGACTATTTTGAGGGTATTGATTATTATTCAAGTTGGAGTGATAAGGTGTAATTTTGATATTATTTTTGTGATATATTTTGTTGAAGAAAATTATCCTCTAACCATTATTGAGATTGGAAAAGAGAAATTTGTGTGTGGCATATTTGTGAGATCAACTCCTCTTCAAGAAAAGGTATGGGCAAAATTCTTCTTTATTGATTTGGTTGATTGGCTTGATTGAAAATTAAGTTTGGAGTGAAAAGGATTTGATTAGGGTTTCCTTTTAGAATTTTTTTGAGTTGATGCTTCAAGGTTTTATGAATTAAGTGTTGTGATTAAAACCTTGTTTTATTAGCATTGTTGTTGAAGCCATTGGATTGTGTGAGGAACTTGAGTTAGGGTTTGAAAAGAACATGAGTATTATTGTTATGTGCATATTGTTTTATGAGCATTGTTGTTGAAGTGAGTTGTTGTGCAAAGAACTTGAGTTAGGGTTTGAAAAGATCATGAGTATCATTGTTATATGATATTGTTGTTGAGCATTGTTGGAAACATTTTGAGTTGGATGATACATGCTTGGACTAGGGTTTGTGAGCAAGAGTTGTTTATTGACGTGATTGATTGAGTAGAGTTGATTGAGCCTAGTCAAGTGGATGTATGAAGTGGTTGTTCAAGTTCCATAAAACAAACTATTTTATATTCTTATTTGAGTTGAGATTGAGTTGAGTTGAGATTGAGTTTTTGAATATAGAACATATTGAGTCTCTAATAATTCTCTTTATGCTTCTATGAGATTGAGTTGAGAAAAATATTGAGTTTTGAGTATAGAACATATTGAGTCTCTAAAAATTCTCTTTATGCTTCTATGATATTTATTTGAGTTGAGAAAGTGATTGAGCAGATTTGGACAAGTTCTGTGTGAGCTTGTTGAGCAAATTTGGACAAGTTCTGTGTGATCTTGTTGAGAAGATTTGGACAAGTTCTGAGTGAGCTTGTTGAGAATATTTGGACAAGTTCTATGTGAGTTTGTTGAGAATATTTGGACAAGTTCTATGTGAGCTTGTTGAGCATAGTTGAGTAGGTTCTATGTGAACTTGTTGAGCATAATTGAGCAGGTTCTATGTGGACCTGGTGAGCAGATTTGAGTAGGTTCTGAGTGGCCCTATTGAGCATATTTGAGTAGGGTCTGAGTGAACATGTTGAGCATATTTGGATAGGTTATGAGTGGACCTATTGAGAATATTTGGATAGGTTTTGTGTGGACCTATTGAGCATGTTTGAGTAGGTTTTGAGTTGACCTATTGAGTAGATTTGTGCTAGACCGAATGAACTGTGTTTAGTGCAAGAGATTGAGCAAAGTTGTGCTAGAATGAATTAACTATGTTCAATGCAAGAGATTGAGCAAATTTGTGCTAGATCAAATGTACTATGTTTAGTGCAAGAGATTGAGTAGATCTGTACTAGATCAACTGGACTATGTTTAGTATAGTATCGAGACAAAGCTTTGGAGGTGACAAAGTAGAGAGGATAGAGACTCTAGTGGATAGAGATCCATCAGCTAGGATATTGAGGATAGGTCTTCTGAGTGAGGACAAGAGTCTTCAAGTGGAGAGAGATCCACAGTCAGTGTAGTGGAGGTAGTGTCTTCTAGAGGATCACCAGCCAGAGTAGAGGAGAAAGAGTTCTCCTATGGATAGAGATACACAAACTAGATTTAGGGGATCAACATCTCCTTTGTATAGAGGTCCATAAACATTGTAATAGGGAAAGGATTCCCATGAGATTATTTGAGAAATTTTTAGAAGAAATATTTTCTTCGTGGAGGTAGCCATATTTGGGTGAACCACATTAAATATGTGTCTCTATTGTGTGTGATGATTTGTGCATTGATTTGGTTATTTCTATTGATATTACCATTGATTATATTGATTACAACTATTTGGGAAAGAAAAGCAAAAGGTGGTCTTATATTGTTCACCCCCCCTCTCAGTATAATCTTGTGTTCTTTATGCAACACCCTCTCAACTTTACTCCTCAACTCACTAGAAAAATCATCCCTCCATAGAATTGGTTTAAGACTATCTACATCTTTATTCCCAACCAATCCATTGCTTGGTTACCCTCTCAATACATATACACTATATTAACCTCTTCAAAGGCTACAATGAACATAGCCACCACACCACTCAATAGAATCCTACAAAAAAATAGTAACCTTACAATAGAAAAGTATCCCACTACCACACCACTCAATAAGAACCCTACCATAGAATAGTATCCCACCATCAAGACCATAGTCATCACATGCTAAATAGGAACCCTACTATAGTAACCCTACCATATAACAAAAACCCTACCACAAAATATTATCTTTCAAAAAATTTGTATGGGCCATGCTAACACTACAACTCATCACCAAGGTTATGATAAGGGATTGGACTCAAAATATACTTGTAAAAAATGGTTAATCCTAATCAAAATCAAGGTGAATCATGAATAATTCTAAGCAAATCAAATTGAGAATCTTCACACCACAATTTGGGGTATTTGAAGCCCTTAAATGTGAGGTCATATTTGGGTCCCTTTTTGACCTATTAAATCATCTTATAACTTCCTAAAAACACCACCATTAGATCCGTCTTGAAAAGATCTTTCTAATGAGTACAAATATCCATATTTTTGGATATATATTATGGTGAATTGACCCTAAGAAAAAATTGGTCCTGAAAATTTTAGGTGAATGTGCTGACATCGAGGGTCCTCATATTCACCAATTTCCAATTTTGAAAATCCTAATATTCACCCAATTTGTAAATTTTCACTACTATGCATTACCCTGCTCATCACAACTGTCATTGAGACTATAGCCATTGCATTTCTTAATAGGACCCTACTGATGAGCACCAAAAATGCTCATTTTATATACACGGTTAAGAAGAATTATCACTGGTTCAATTAGCATATGAAATGTATTTTATATAACTTATGCATATAATTGATAGAAAATCCGGTATTATGCTTGATTGGTGTTTTTAGTGGGAAATGTGTATAAATGCAGGTATTGGTACTAATATGGTGTTTTCCAGTCTACATCCACTTGGACCCGACATACTTCTGCTTACAGAGACTAAGGCAAGAGAGTAGGCGCCTTCCTCTTCAAGGAAGGCGCCCAATAGAAGTAGGCACCTTCCTACAACCGGAAGGCGCCCACGGAAGACGAGCGCCTCCCTACAACCGGAAGGCACCAATGGAAGACGAGCGCCTCCCTGCAACCAGAAGGCGCCAACGAAAGAAGAGCGCCTCCCTACAACCGGAAGGCACCGATAGAAAATGAGCGCCTCCCTACAACCGGAAGGCACCCACAGAAGATGAGCGCCTCCCTACAACCGAAAGGCGCCAATGGAAGACGAGCGCCTCCCTGCAACCGAAGGCACCAATGGAAGAAGAGCGCCTCCCTACAACCGGAAGGCGCCTCCATGCCTTCATACTTTGCAAGATTTACCAAGTCAACTTTGACTGGTTGACCAAGGACTATGGAGGAGGTTGCACGTGAAGACAAAGGAGATCTATTTTAATCATGCATTTATTAAATAGAATAAAGTGTTTGTTATTATTATCAACCGATTGGCCGGTTGACCTTGTAAAGCTCTTAAAGCATATTATTATTTTTAGGATGCATTAGTTTAGGATTTGTTGTTACGTACACCTAAGGATGTTTATATTTATCCTTCGGTGAACGAACATACTTTAAAATAGAAGAATAAAATATGTGTAGAATCAATTGTAACTAAATCACATCACGTGATTAAAATAGACCGATTTGTTATTGTAATGAGATCTGGTTGCGCTTTATATAAAGACGCAGGCCAGATGAACAGAGGAGATCGGAGATCAATGATTAATTTTACACAACTTATTTTATTTTATTGTTTAATTAATTAAGAGTGCAACTCCTCTTATTCGAGCAAGCTCTACGTAGCTAGCCGGGCGGACTATCTGCGGGAGCTTGGGCCCACTCCCTACAATAGTCCTCCCCTATTTATTTCTGTTCTTTATCTTCTGTAGATTATTTTATTGCTTTAGTTCTTGCTTTATTTAATTTAGGTGTGTGCTTTTATTTTCAGCATTTTATTTCCAGCATTGTATTTTATTTATTTAAATTCTCTGCACTCAGTTTATTTGGTTTGGCTGGAATCCAATTACACAAACCTCCCCACCAAACTAAATAAGGTACAACCAGATTTGTTCCCCAACACTGCAGGCATATACTGTGCGTGACACTCATAAGTTTACGAACTTACCGGATTGATAATTTATGGAAGAGAAATGAATGTTTTTCGGGACATGAATTTCTGCTCACCATTTTGGCGCCGTTGTCAGGGAGTGTCTAAACCGTAGTGTTCTGATTTACAGGTAAGATAAAAAGCTTATTTGAAATTACCTATAGATATTTTACCTGAGAAGTGTGAGTCCACCAAGGAGCTTTTTATAAGGCCAAAAATAGTTGCCGGTAAATTCAAAGCCAAATCCCATAGGCAATTATTTATATATTTTAGCTTCTCAGGTAAACGCGGGAATGAACCTGTTGTACCATAATTAAGTGTAGAAGTAGAAATAAAATGTGTTGTTGAAAAAAAAAAAAATAAAATCTGGCATTGAAGGATTTCCATCATGTTCCAAATGGTTTCAAGAAATCAAAAGAAAAAGCAGCAACCCAAGTCTGATTGAAAATTTTTAGGGACGTGTTTTTATACGGAAACCATTGAAAATTTGTGCCTCTAGAAGCTTGGTTTTAAATTAAAAATTTTTACAGGCTTGAAATTTTTGCAACGTATTGGTAAATGTTTTTTTATGATGAAATTAATAATGCAGGGAAAATGACAGAGCATAATTTAAAAAGAACATCTTGTTATGGAGTATGCTCTTCACTTGCGCTTAAGGTGACCTGGTGAATCAGAAACTAGCATGTGTTTTTAACAGACTGCTATGCCATGTTTTCTTCAGGTTGCTAGCTCGCAGATAGTCATTTCCTAGCCTGCACATTTTGCCATTATGTTAAAAAAGTTTTGTGTTTGAGGCTATGGGGTAAAATACTCTTCTCATGCTGCAGTGCATCAAACTAGTTGATCAAGAATGAGATAACTTTTAGAAGACTAGTTCATATGTAGGCATGGGGGAGACCCCACCTTCATCATTGCCACCAACAACACAAATAAATATTGTCTAAAAAAAAAAAAAAAGGAGAAAAACATATCTTCTACTGCAAAGGCTCCAAGTTAAGAGCAAACTAGAGTTTTATTTTGCTACTTGTTGGAAGAGAGTATCCTCTTTCCCAAGGACCAACTTGGTCCGAAGGGAAATGAGAAATCCCCAACCGGTAGCTAAATAAAGAAACATATAAAAAAATAGAAGCTTTATTTTTTGTTACTTGTTGGAAGAAAGTATCCTCTTTCCCTAGGACCAGTTTGGTCCAGAAGGGAAATGAGAAATCTCCAACCGATCACTAAATAAAGCAAGCGAGGAGTCCAGAAGTAATCAGAAGATGAAAAAAAAAACAATAAAAAAAATAAAAAAATTAGTTAGTTAGAATTTTATTTTAATGTATTTAGTTTAGATTTTTCTTTTATGTTTTGCAGGACAACATGAAGTGCGAAGTAGACAAATAAGGAGGTGTCTAGGAAGATCTCGTGAATTGAGATTCATACGTGGAGTTTGTAATAGCACTATACGAACTGTCTCGTGTACCTGATTGTGTAGCATCCAATCTAGCAGGTGAAAGCTAGCAGAGTTTTGCCTTGGAAACATTGGCACTTGAAGGCAGGCTAAGTAACCCTGATCAAGCGAAAGGCTTCTAGCCCAAGGTGCTTGTGGAATTTGGGGGAAAATTTTGCTGCAAGGTGCATGACTGTTACAACCTGAGTAAATTATGAGCGGAGTCAAAGATGCTACACCACGTACAAGAGAAGAGTGCTGAGACAATGTTCGAGTAACGGTCAACGAGCTCCATTAACCACTGCCTCACATTCACAAGAGTGGATCAGACATCGGCATGGGGGAGACCCCATACCATACCAATAGCTTGGACGAATGTTCAAACATTCGTTGAAAAAAAAAAAAAAAAAAGAGAGAAAAGAAAAAAGAAAAAAGAAAAGGAGGATACGAAAAAAAAAAAAAATGCATAGAACATGTCCTGTTTAGCATAAAAATTTCTTTCTTATTGCTTTGCAGGAAATCATGAACCGAATGCAAGCTGCAGGCATCCTGAGAGCCAGGGCCTAACAGGCACGGAGTCATGACTCCTGTTTTATCGCTTTCGTGTGTGCAGTTTTTGTAGGTGTAGTTTCGTAGTACACAACCATGAGCATGATCTGTAGGCGGAGCCGGCTTAAACTAGGCCTAACAGATGTGACATTTTGTGCCCTGCAATTAGGAGTGCGGCAAAGCGGAAAAGGCACTTACTTCCCACTAGGAAGAGAGTGCCTACAATCAGCCCAATACAGTAGTGCCTTTTTCCACCTGGAGGAAGGCACCAATAAGCAATTTTCTTCTCCCTTGGATGGGGGTACCTATTGTTCAGTGTGGGACCTGACGTTTGGAGGGCTGCAGACCTGTTGCATAGAGGGACCTATTGCTGGCGATAAGGGCATCACCAATTTAAGTGGGGGAAGATGCGGGTGAATCAGAACCTCCCGTAAAAAAAAAAAAAAGGGGGAGTTCGAAAGGCTGTTGTCACGAGGACGTGACAATTTTTAGACATGGGGGGAAAGACGCCTTATTGTCGGTGCCTAACTTACTCCTATGAAAAAAAAAAACCACCTTGTGTTGAAATAGCTCCACGATGAAATGCAAATCAGAAGCAAAGTTTTATTTTCGCTGCCCGTTGGAAGAGAGTATCCTCTTTCCCGAGGACTAGCCTGGTCCCGAAGGGAAATGAGAAATCTCCAACTGGTAGCTAAATAAAATGGGGGAGGAGTTTGAAAAAAAAATAGATGTCAAATATCTGTTTCCTTCGAAATCAACGCATGGTAAGTAGGCACCTTCCTCTTCCAGGAAGGCGCCAATAGAAGGCCAGTGCCTTCCTCTTCCAGGAAGGCACCAAGAAAAGATAAGCGCCTTCCTTTTCCAGGAAGGCGCCAATAGGAGGCCAGCGCCTTCCTCTTCCAGGAAGGCACCAAAAGAATGCAAGCGCCTTCCTCTCACCGGAAGGCATCGACAGGAAGGTGCCACAGGAAGGCGCCACAGGAAGGCACCGACAGGAAGGTGCCACAGGAAGGCACCAACAGGAAGGCGCCACAGGAAGGCACCGACAGGAAGGTGCCACAGGAAGGCACCAATAGGAAGGCGCCACTAGAAGGCACCCATAGGAAGGCAAGCGCATAGGAAGGCGCCACAGGAAGGCACCCACAGGAAGGCGCCATAGGAAGGCACCGACAGGAAGGTGCCACAGGAAGGCACCAACAGGAAGGTGCCACAGGAAGGCACCAACAGGAAGGTGCCACTAGAAGGCAAGCGCCTTCCTCAGAGGGAAGGCGCCCCTGTTCTTCGCCCATTGACTAGACAAGCACGATGTGGGCAACAAAAATTGGTGCAGTTCCAACTCTACGACATGTAGGTTAATTTGGGGATCGCACCAACGGATGAGAACATCCTACCAACGCCAGCACATACAACACATACATCTCAGCAATGCACCTGATAGATGCCGTGAATAATGAAAGAAATACTATTTTTCCTCACTCCAAAAAACAAAGGAATGCAGTGTTGTTCCAATTATGCATGCAAAAGAAATAATTCAGAGGGGAGATCATTTTGGACGCACACGTGTCAGGTATAAATTTTAATATTCATCCTGTAAATGCATTCGGAGAGAGATACGTCAATGCAGGATTAAAATATTTTGTGTGCTATTGAGAAAAAGTTGGGTATTTCAAAGTTTAGAGTCACCAGCTCAGTTGTTGCGGATTGACTCTGTTCTTTGATGCAGAGGATGAAAAAAAAAAAATCGAAAAAAAAGAAAGAGAAAAAAAGAAAAGAAAAAAAGAGAGTCAAGATCTGTTCTGTTCATGGCAGAACAGATAAAGATACATATAAATAAATAAATAAAATCTCCAGGAGCACCAACGTGAAGACGTCTCACACCACCGACATCATATATATCAGATTCTACGAAATTCAACCGGGTATGTACTGATTTTCTTATTAATTATGTGTATAGTTATTTTAAAATCATTTCTATGCTAATACCAGTCGACGCCTCCACAGTTTTTCAAAATCTCCCATTAGAATTCAAACACATGATGTGCCTTAAAAATATATATATAATTGAAAAAAAAAAGAGAGAGAGAGGCTATGGCATCTACATGAATAAATTTGGCATCATTTTCATTGCCGCCTCCTTACAATGGTAGTCATCTTGAGCGAACACATATAAATGATGCTACTCTCTACCACAAAGGAGGTTCTGGAGATGTCAAATATGTTTCAGATGTGGGTAAAAGTAGTAGCTGGTGATTGCACTTGTTTTAAACAAATTTGGTCTCACCAAATCTGACTAATGTGCAACACTCGAAAATGCCAGCATTAGTGCAGTGGTAATTTGCCCTAAAAAGTGTGGTCACGATTTAACTATTTATCCGCAATGATTAGTCAGGATGTGTTTCTGACTTCTGCTGGTGCCGCATCGCTCTATGGATGAAGAATAGCAGCACTCAATGAAAAAAAAAACACAGTGCTGAATAAAAAAAAATAGTACTGAGAAAAAAAATAGTAGTGCTGAATGGAAAAAATAGCAGCACTCAGCGGCAGAGAAACAGAGATGCTGAAGGCCATTAAAAAAAAAAAAAGAGAAAAAAATATATATATATCCCAGGGGTTGTTGTCACGAAGACATGACAAACTTTTTGGCATGGTCATCCTGCGAGAGGGATAACTTCACCTTTTGGTGCCACGAGGGCGTGGCACATGTTAGGCATGGGGGGATGATGAGCACCAAAAATGCTCATTTTATATACACGGTTAAGAAGAATTATCACTGGTTCAATTAGCATATGAAATGTATTTTATATAACTTATGCATATAATTGATAGAAAATCCGGTATTATGCTTGATTGGTGTTTTTAGTGGGAAATGTGTATAAATGCAGGTATTGGTACTAATATGGTGTTTTCCAGTCTACATCCACTTGGACCCGGCATACTTCTACTTACAGAGACTAAGGCAAGAGAGTAGGCGCCTTCCTCTTCAAGGAAGGCGCCCAACAGAAGTAGGCACCTTCCTACAACCGAAAGGCATCCACGGAAGACGAGCGCCTCCCTACAACCGGAAGGCGCCAACGGAAGACGAGCGCCTCCCTGCAACCGAAAGGCACCAACGAAAGAAGAGCGCCTCCCTACAACCGGAAGGCACCGATAGAAAATGAGCGCCTCCCTACAACCGAAAGGCGCCCACAGAAGACGAGCGCCTCCCTACAACCGGAAGGCGCCAACGGAAGACGAGCGCCTCCCTGCAACCGGAAGGCGCCAACGGAAGAAGAGCGCCTCCCTACAACCGGAAGGCGCCTCCATGCCTTCATACTTTGCAAGATTTACCAAGTCAACTTTGACTGGTTGACCAAGGACTATGGAGGAGGTTGCACGTGAAGACAAAGGAGATCTATTTTAATCATGCATTTATTAAATAGAATAAAGTGTTTGTTATTATTATCAACCGATTGGCCGGTTGACCTTGTAAAGCTCTTAAAGCATATTATTATTTTTAGGATGCATTAGTTTAGGATTTGTTGTTACGTACACCTAAGGATGTTTATATTTATCCTTCGGTGAATGAACATACTTTAAAATAGAAGAATAAAATATGTGTAGAATCAATTGTAACTAAATCACATCACGTGATTAAAATAGACCGATTTGTTATTGTAATGATATCTGGTTGCGCTTTATATAAAGACGCAGGCCAGATGAACAGAGGGAGATCGGAGATCAATGATTAATTTTACACAACTTATTTTATTTTATTGTTTAATTAATTAAGAGTGCAACTCCTCTTATTCGAGCAAGCTCTACGTAGCTAGCCGGGTGGACTATCTGCGGGAGCTTGGGCCCACTCCCTGCAGTAGTCCTCCCCTATTTATTTATGTTCTTTATCTTCTGTAGATTATTTTATTGCTTTAGTTCTTGCTTTATTTAATTTAGGTGTGTGCTTTTATTTTCAGCATTTTATTTCCAGCATTGTATTTTATTTATTTAAATTCTCTGCACTCAGTTTATTTGGTTTGGCTGGAATCCAATTACACAAACCTCCCCACCAAACTAAATAAGGTACAACCAGATTTGTTCCCCAACACTGTAGGCATATACTGTGCGTGACACTCATAAGTTTACGAACTTACCGGATTGATAATTTATGGAAGAGAAATGAATGTTTTTCGGGACATGAATTTCTGCTCACCACCTACCACATAATAGCATCCCATAGCTACACAACTCAAAAGAAACTAAGGAATCACTTCCTATGAATACAAGAGGTAAATAAATATTACAACCATTAATTAATAATTTAACCATAATTTTTTCTATCATAATCTTGCAACTCCCTCTCAACTATACTCCTCACCTCACTATGAAAATAATCCCTCCACAAAATTGTTTTAGGATTGACTACACCTTTATTGGCTAGCCAGTCCACTACTTGGTTTCCCTCTTGATAGATATACACTATATTAATATCCTCCAAGATTGCAATTATCTCTCTTGCATCTGATATAATGTTTGATATGTTTCAACTAGCTTCATTCTTACCCCTTAAGCAATTAATAATATTTAAAGAGTCACCTTCAATAATGACCCTCTTTATATTCAGCTGCTTCATTAAGCTCATACATGTGAATAGGATCTTTTTTTTTACCATATGGTTTATTTGAATCCCATAAGATTTTGTAAATACCGCTATGATCTTCCCACTTATATTTTTGAAAATTCCCCCTCCTCCTACCCTACTTTATGTGGAATTTTCACAAATAAGAATTATAATTTTATATTATATTGTTGCACAACTATATTTTATGTATTTATAAACACTTCTAGAACCATTATAGAATGATAAGTTCGATTATTTTTTGGTTCAAAGTGACAAAATGTAGTGTTCCTCTAGAATTACCTAGATTTCTTTTTTCTTTTTTCAATTAGAGAGAAGTGAAAGTGATAAGTTATATTGATGATAAATAACACTACATTCAAATATTTGTTTAGCACTAATATAATTCTATGTATTCACATAAGCAATGAATAAACACTAGATATTTATAACCATCAAAAGGGGTCAATGGATGCCTTTATTTCACTTATGAACATTAAATAAAAAATACAAGAACAAATTTTAGTCCATGGAAAGAGAGAAATAAGGCAATGCTATTTTATTTGTGATGTGTGAAATATGTCAAATGTCATAAGTTAAAGGAGTAGAGTCCTTGATATATAATTAATAGTAGGATTATTATGACATCTTATCCATTATTTCCTTTTAATAGGATTAAAATTTAGATATCTGTAAGTTTATAGAATCAAGGTTTAGAGTTCAATCCATAAAAATATTATAAATTAGTTTTGTATTTTTAACTACATTGGATGGTTCCTATCCTTATGAAACATATTTCTTAAATTTATTTGTTATTATTAATATTATAAAAAATAAAATTATAAAACTAACTATATTATTTACAATTTATAAGGTTCATACAAAATTTTGAGAAGTTTTTGACTTGGTCTATTTAAATGATTACATCATATCTTAACTAGTGATGGATGTTATCTTACACTTGATGGTAATTTATAGTAGTAATGTGTGTACAACTCCTTGGACATATCTGACCATTTCTTTTCATTTAATGTGAAAGATACTATGCATGGGCAACTACTTGATTCTACACTAATAAATATAGTATAGGATATATTATTTACTTTTGTTTCTAATCATTTTTTTCTTTATAAGTTTTAATACTCTTTTTATCTTTTTAGATTTTATTCTTGGTTATATGTTGTTTAGAAAAACCTCACACATATTGTTACTAACCATATTATTGGAGGATTGAATACCTACACACACATGCATATATGTATGTATATGTATACATATACATATAAGTATGTATGTATGTATATAATATGAATTTATGTATGTATATATATATATTAATCTATATGTGGATTCTATAAGGGGACACTCTCATAAAAATAATAAAATATAAATTTTTTCATCAATTCAATTAAATCATATCGAACTTGCCTAGCTATTTCCTTATTTATCAAATATATTCATCATTTTCAAACTATTGTGTTACCATAGTTAGCTCCTTGTATTTGTAAGAGTATTAATAACTAGATTTGTAGGTGATAGGGATTCCTGTTATCCTACATATAGGTTAGGGGTGGACTAGATTTGTTAGTCTTTGGGTAGGACAATAGTGAGCCAGTTGGCCAAAAATTTTGGTTCCTTTATAAAGTCTCTATTTGTCACTTTCTACCATCTTCTTCTATCCATTTGCCTCTTATTGATATTTTACCCCCTTTCCATGATGCCATGAAACATATTTTTCCTTTTAATATTGAATTATTTTAAATATTTCAATAAGAATTTTAAAAGTTTAACCTTTTAAATTTCAATCTTAAAACTTTAAATTAAAGGGGAACTCCTTAAAATTTGACTTTTAAAATCAAAAGGAAATGTTTTCTCATCTACTATAAATACCTAATTGATCTCCTCATTTACACAACATACTTCTAATTTCCATGCTTTCACCACACATGCACTCATCATTGTCTAATATTGTTAATGCAACTCTTAATTATTTTGTTTTTGTTACTACCGTGATAGACAATATTTTCTCTCTCTCTCTCTACTCATTCCAAAGACAATGAAAAGTAATCCAATACTGATCCAAAGAATAGTATTCACTTTAATAGAATAAACTATTCACAACTGTAACAAAAATGACTTAAAAAATTATCATTCATTCATACAAACTTGTAATCAAAATTAAAATGGAGGAAAAAAAAATCACTTTTCCATTAATTAGCAAATATTATACAACATACATCTAGGAAAATTTCTATAAAGTTGACCCTCAGTTATAGGTGAACTGGGGTATTTACAGGTTTTTTTATTCTTATAGTGTAAGATTTATAATGTCATTACAGGTATGTTAGATAAATAGCCTAGTGGAGAGCTCTTCTTGGAAGATTGTATTTGATATGGCCAATTTAGATTTTGCCTTATATCTAAATTTAAATGTATTTGCATCTTGATCCATGGATATTCTGCTATCTCCTATAGATGACCAAGCCATTGCAACTATTTTTCAAAGATGTCATTTTCAAGTTTAATGGTCTTGGGTTGAATAGCTAGAGGAGACCAAAATAGTTGCAGCTCTGAAAGAGACATCCTAGGGTTATATATCAAATCTATAATCATAATAGTATCAGGATTCTTAGTTGCTTGGGAATTTCCTAAATCAAATCCATACTTCTGGGGTGGTTTGATGACATCATGGTTTGACAAGTCACCATTTTTTTCATTCTTAGCTAGTGTTCAAATTTCCTATCCTTATGCACTTTGGGTATTATTGGTGCTTTTGTATTAAGAGTCAGTCTTGCTACACTCAAATTTTTCTTGCACGCTTTTGGACCTTGGCATGGAAATGCTGACATTAATGCTCGAGGAATTCTAAAGTTGTTCCATTATATCCTTGAGTTG